>JAUTXW010001847.1:600000-1054724 GCA_030620095.1 Kuschelorhynchus macadamiae
AGGAAGGCTTCGCAGGGTGCTAAAAATAACTAGTCGTATTTGTTATTAAGCATATATTTTTAGAGTATACGAAATAAAAATTAGAACAGAAAAAGTGACTCACAAACACAGTCCGAGTCTAAAAATTAGAAATATAGTATTTCTGGTAGAATGTTTTACGAACAAATTTCCTTTCTTGTTTTTAAACTTATTTTGTGTCATCTAACACATTTGCCAGATGCGTGGCTGTGAAATCTTAATATTTTTGTCATCTTCTGCTTTTTTCGTCATAAAACCATTTTGAGAGTAATTTAAGAGGTAAGTATTAAAATATTGGTTATTAAAATGTGCAGTAATACTGAAGTGCAATGACTGCTGAGAAGACTTTCGTATGCAAAAATAGAATACCACATACTTGCCTCTGCCTTGTTTGTTTGATGGCCCAAACATCAAATATGTTATGCCAAGAGGTTGTATTATTATGAAGTTCAAGGGTATAAACATTTACCAGAAACTTTCAAAATATGATTAACTTTGCTACAAAGCTCCTAGATTTAACTTGATAAGTTACTTACCAATTAGGTAGTAGAGAATTAAATAAACTAGAGTGATGAAACGGATAATCAATCTTTTTAGTGGAATTTTTCAAAGTGAATATTTTGAAAATTGGCACTTTCGAATTTTTAGAAGCTCTGATATCTAAACGATTCGGCCTAGCGCAAAACAAATTGCATACTTTATTACAGGTTTGGACTTTTTTATCAAGAGTGCAGCGAGTATAGAAACAGAATAATGCCGAACGGCACTTGTCACCTTTCTTAGGAAATAGATTAGGCACTTAATGGTGGCTCCATCTTTGAATAGGTATAAAAAGCATATTATGAAGATTGGCACTTACCACCAAACAGTGGTATATACCCCCAATTCCAGAAGACCCTAAGCTAACTCGAAAACAGAAATTTTGGCACTTAACACCTTTGTGACTTCCACTCTCCAATTCATCGCACTGTACAGGGTGTCCCATTTTCGTAGGTTTTACGGGGTTTCCAGCTTATGAGTAGAGATAGAGAGATGCGGTTTTCGCGACACCGTGCTACTTTTCGATGAAACTAAAGAGGCCGCAAACAGATTTGCCCTAACCATTTTAGTTTCCGTGCTACAGGGTGATTTTGAAAATTTGTCATTTTCGGACACCCCCTGTAACTTAGCTATCGTAAAATATATTCAAAATGTTTCAACTGGTATTTATAGATTTTTTCACGTAGAATTCAGTGGCGTACTCAGATTTTTGCTGAGAGTCATAGTTTTTGACATATTGGCATAACCTACTATTTTTTAAATGGGACACCCTATATATTATTTTTTCATCTTATTCTTCGTGTCGAAAGCTTTTCAAAAACATACCATAAGTCATATTTATTTTCATAAATAACATGAAAAAATGCATTTTTCTTTAAACGGATTTATGGTATAGCAGATCAATGGAAATAAGAGAAGGTGGCTGTGGAGCCATGGAAAAAGTTAACAAATATTTATTAACGAAATAACAAAGTAACAGCATCAGAAAAAATTAGGAAGTAGGTAAAAGGTAATAATTATAATTTCATTAAAACTACAAATATTGTTCAAATTGTAGACCATTATGTGTCCTACAAGTGTGACAAACTTTAAAAATTCTTTTTAATGCATTTTCTATTGTAAATGACTGTCTTTGTAACTCTGCAAAAGCGTTTTCGGTGGCCATTCTTAGTTGTTCTAAGTTTTCGTATCGCCTTACATAAACCTTGTTTTCTAAATAACCCCACAAAAAGAAATCTAAAACTGAGAGGTCAGGGGATCGTGGGGCCATCGAACAGGTCCGTGTGTTCCTATCCATCTTCCAGGAAAATGGTCGTTAAGCCAGTTTTGACTTATTCTGGCATTGTGGGCTGGAGCTCCGACTTGCTGGAAATAAATCCTATTTAGTTGAGCCAAGGGAACATCATCCAAAATTCCTAATGCGTCTTCTAGGATTCGAACGTAACCAATCGAATTCAGATTTCCTTCATATATTTGGTAAACTATTTTTCGGTTGAAAATAAAACAGGAGACATTGAATCCAAATCTGCCCTGACGCTCCCTAGGAAAAATAACATGGTTGTTTTCTTGACTCCAAAATCGCGTGTTGTGTCTATTTAAAATCCCTGAACTAGTAAAATGTGCCTCGTCTGACCAAATAATCTTTTTTTCAAAATCGATATCTTCTGCCTTCATATTTATAAACCAATTGCAGAACTCCAATCTGCGTTCTGCATCACCAGGATGCAGATGATGCACAAGTTTGTATTTATAGGGTTTGAATTTGTGCTTTTTCAAAATTTTCTGCACTTTGGTTTTCGGTACACCCGCCTCTTCGTCTATTTTCCTGCAAGATGTTTCAGGAGCTGTCTGAACGAGGGCTAAAACGTTGACCTCAGATTCTTCGTTGTCTTTATTGTAAGTTCGCGATCCAGGCTTGTTAAAAGATCCATATTGGCAAAGATTATTTTTAATTTTTTGAAAAATTCTTTTTTCTGGTTATCTTCTCTCGGGATATCTAAGATAAAATAAAGCGAACCAATAAAGTCAAAATGCAGGAAGATAAAAAAGAACTAACCTGTTCAGATAAAGCTCTGCCGCCTGATCTGCATCTTCATTAGACAATATAAAACACGCGTTCATATCATATTTCTCAAAATATTCAAATTTTTGATTCTGAGCCATATTAAAAACAATAATTATAATAGACGTCAAGAAAAATTTAAACGCAATAATGCCAAAAATGACAGCAGTAATGGCTGCCTGATCATATTTTTGTTGGCGTTGCCATGGCTACCACAGCCACCTTCTCTTATTTCGATTGATCTGCTATGCCATAAATCCGTTTAAAGAAAAATGCATTTTTTCATGTTATTTATAAAAATAAATATGACTTAGGATATGTTTTTGAAAAGCTCTCGACACGAAGAATAAGATGAAAAAATAATATATAGGGTCTCCCATTTAAAAAATAGTAGGTTATGCCAATATGTCAAAAACTATGACTCTCAGCAAAAATTTGAGTACGCCACTGAATTCTACGTGAAAAAATCTATAAATACCAGTTGAAACATTTTAAATATATTTTACGATAGCTGAGTTACAGGGGGTGTCCGAAAATGACAAATTTTCAAAATCACCCTGTAGCACGGAAACTAAAATGGTTAGGGCAAATCTGTTTGCGGCCTCTTTAGTTTCATCGAAAAGTAGCACGGTGTCGCGAAAACCGCATCTCTCTATCTCTACTCATAAGCTGGAAACCCCGTAAAACCTACGAAAATGGGACACCCTGTACAGCCTCTTAAAGTCTGAAATTGTCAAATGTGAATATCTGGAAAATAATTGAAGATAGATATAGGGTATATTATAGCAAAATAGCCTAGAATTTCGCATATAATTTAAAAATGTAATAAAATGTATAGCATTTAAATTATTGTTTTTTTATTCATTGACTCGTTCTTTTTTAAATTCTATAGTCAGTTGTTTTTTATTATTTTTTTATCACATCAAAAATATCTTTATAAGTTTCGTATTTACAGTATATTCTTATTTCTACAAATAACGACGATATAAGGCCTGTTCGTAGATATGTGGATTATCCTGTAGGGTATTGATTTTAAAAAATACTACTTTTTACAATACCATGTAATTTTGCAGCAATGACAGAGTTTTTGCGCCTTAAAAAAAAGTTTTTAAAACGTCTTACCTGGTAATTATTGCCTAACTATAACCTATAAAAATGTAGTGTTCATATCGGTAATCACCCATTATACAGGGTGTTATTTAAGTACATGGCCAAACTTCAAGGAGAGATTCTTTGAGTGATTTCAAGACAAAAAGGTTATAAGAACACATGTCCGGAAATGCTTCGTTTTCAAGATACAGGGTGTTAAGCTTAAAAAAATCAGTCGCAAAAATCTTAGTAATCCTTTAGCTGATTTTGGTAAAATATTCCAGTATTATTTATATTAGTATTATTTGACAAAAAAATGTGTGCCACTGACTTTTTAATGTTTTTATATTTTCTTCGTATTCAGCAACTAAAGATACAACTATATCTCTTTAGTTTTTTTCATATCTTGGTTCGTTTTTGAGAAAAAAAAATAAAACCCATTTTATTGCATGTCATTGCTTTCTTGTATGAAAACAATAAAAAGTAAATGGTTCCAAACAGGATCGAATACTTTCCTAGCTAAATTTCAATCAACTTAAGCTAAAAATTTTTTTAAGCTATCAATTTTCTGTCTTCTTTGCCATTAGCGCACATAGTAGCCCTCTCCCCCCCGTTGGAAATTAAAAATAATCAAAGAAGAAAAACGCTTTACTAAAATCACACTTAAACAATCTTTTTTAACTAAAGAAACATTTAACAATAGGTAACAAGAAACTTACAATAGTTGCTAAAAATGTCCTCCTTCAACTTCAACGCAAGCATTAGCTCGTCTTAACATCGATTGCCAAACACGTCGAAATAATCCCGGCGTATGTCTTATCTGATTACAAGAGTTATTTATACTCGTTCAATTAATTCTTCAATGTTGACCGGAGTTTTATAAACGAGGGACTTTAAATGCCTCCAAAGAAAAAATCTAACGGATTTAAATCCGGTGAATTGGGTGGCCACGATTATGGACCCGCACGACCGATTCAGTTTTCTCCATAAGTTTCATCCAAATTGACGTGCTAATATGCTAAAATGAGGTGGTGCCAAATCGTGCATGAACCATAGTGCTACTCTTTCTGGCAGTGGGACATTTTCTAATAGTTCAGGTAACATATATTACAAAAAGTGACGATAATCTTGACTATTTAATCTCGCGGGTAAAAAATAAGGTCCAATGATATAATCACCTACAATAGCAACCCAACGTTCACAGAAAACTGTTGTTGATAATTATTGTGTATCACCGCATGGGGATTTTCTTTAGCCCACATATGATTGAATTTCGGAAAAACAGGCTTCATCTGTAAATAAAATACGGGATACAAATGTCGGAGATGCGATCTGTTATTGCAAAAGCCAAGTAAAATAATCCACTCACTGGTGAAAATCTGCAGGTAATAACGCTTGAACACGTTGTATGTGGTAAGAGTACAGTTGAAAAATCTCTCAAAATCTGCCAATAGTATACTGAGATATCTTTAATTGTTGTGCAATTTTGCATGTACTTGTGTTGAAGCTACGCTTTAAGTAAAACTACTTCCTCTACCTCCACTGTTTTTAGTGTCGAAGTCGACCTTTGAAAGGTGCCTGATTCGCAGGGTCTCTCATGTATTCTTACACATGTTTGCCTCTTTGGTACAAGGCGATGAGAATAGCTCTGTTGATTAATTCACCTAGCCGCTCTGGAACTGCCTCGGGCCTTTCCATAAACAAAATGCATATCGGCCATTTCTGCGTTTTTAAGTTGAACCATTTTCTAATATCAGTAAAGAATTTTTTAGCATAAAACTCTTAAAAATACTTCAGATTATTACCACCAAATGATTATGTACGCACTGCTTAAACTTGTTACTTATGTCAAATTTGTTTGAACAATTGTTTTTCCGTCCATGGCGGTTATGCATTTTATGTTTATTTGCTTTATCGAAAACATATAAGCGAAAAACTTCAAGATGTTAATTCTTTGAGTGATTCTAATATGAATATTTTATATGAACATATTACTTATGTTCATATAAAATAATGGTTCCTTTTTATGAAACAGGGTGCCAAATTTTTCTTTAAAAAATCGTTTTTTTTTTCGTAAAAATCTTTCATGCGTTTTTGTTAAAATTGGGCAGTGATATTTATGGTAGTAAGTGGCTAATCTAACCCTAACTAGATTAAAATTAAGTAAGTGAAGTGGTGTCCCGAGGGGTATCTCAAGCAATATTTTTGCCAAAAAATGTGGGTTAGTAACGTTTTTAAAAATATTGTAATTTTTTCGTACTAGGCAACTAAAAATACAACTTTATTGTTTCTTGATTTTTTTTGGTATCGTGCTTCGTTTTCGGAAAAAAAAATTAAATCATTGCATTGCATAAAAAAAAATTAAGAAGTAAGTAATAAAACAAAAATTTTTTAGCTAGCATTAATTTTATTTCAATTTTTAAGACAAGAATAGACTATTGATGTGGAAAAAATACCATATCATATATACTATCAAAAACAGGAATACCCCTGTTTTTGATAGTTTATAATTTGAAAGTTTTAATTTTTTATGTTGTTCCAGGGACGTATAAGAATGTCACTTTTATTTTTTTTTCTCGAACATGAAGCCAGATATCAAAAAAATTCTAAAGACAAAAAAGTTGTATTTTTAGTTGCTGAATACGAAAAAATTATAAAAAAAAATATAACAGTCAGTGGCGCACATTTTTTTGTCAAAAATATTGGTTAAAGTGCCTCCCGGGACGCCTTTAATCTAGTTAAGGTCAAAGTAGCCTCTTACTCATATAAATAACACTGCCAAATTTCATCCAAATCAGCTAAAAGATTATTATGATTTTTGCGAAAAAACGATTTTTTTAAAGTTTAACACCCTGTATGTCGGAAACGAAGTATTTCCTGACAGATGTTCTCATAAACTTTTTGTCTTAAAATCACTCAAAGAATCTCCCCTTAAAGTTTGGCCACGTACTTAAATAACACCCTGTATATGTAGAATGAATGAAGTACCCGGTATATTAATTGAAAAACGAGGCGATGAACAGCTAATATTTTCGCTTTAAAAAAAATATGCAATTTTTAAAGCATGCAGTGTGATGCTAAACAGCCGTTATCTGGCGTGATTTGAAAACCGTCATGGTAAATTATTCCAAATTACTAAAAACTTATAATAACTTTTTAATGTTTAAATTGGTTTCCATTTTACATACAAAAGTCAACAAACATAAGAAAGAAGTTAAAAAGTTACATATTAATAAACTTATTAAAAAATCGTCGAATTAGTTTTTTTTTTACTTTTAATAAGCAACCAAAATTTTAATAAATTTGCACGCTCCCACTTTACACCATATATAATAGATTTCTTATTATTAACAATATGATTGCGTAAAGCAATGAGTACACAATAAGAATTACAACGAATCTGCGAAAATTAAATCTTGATTTCTTTACTCGTTATGAACATATTCACTTTGAGAAATCTGCTAACAATTTTGATTTCGCGTTTCTTATATCTAGAAGTTCAATTGCTTTTAATGGACAAACGGTCTAATTAATGACTTAATGACTAAGTAAATTAGCATAATATCTTTGGATATTTGAAGAAATAAACATAAAAATTCTATGGAAAAATTTAGTAATTCTGAAATAAGCAACTAAATCTACTTTTTAAATCATTGTTAAAACATCACAAGTGTACTTACTTCCGCCATATCGAACTACCGCTGCCCTTTTTCTTAGAAACTTGTACTCCATTCGGTAGTCAAAGTTATATCCGTTCTCGACTTTCGAAAGCTTAAGTAAATTAACATGTACAGTGATAGATTTTGTTTCGCTGTAGTACATGACGGGTCCCCATGATGTCCCGCACCATGAACCGCCTACCTAAAAATTAAAATCTCACAGTTTTCTGTAGATACCCTGTATGCCTTTATATACTACAATAGCTAGCAAACATCGATCGCTACTACCTTCAACCAATTTTTTGTTTAATCACAAATTTATAGCAAAAATTTAAAATATTTGTATTAAACAGCTGATAAATATGTTACTGACTGAATCTGACAATAAATAATATTTTAAAAACTCCTTAGAGAAGATCTGTACAAAAAATAATGAGTATAGATAGAAACAACAAATTAATTGACTTTTGGGAAAAAAACTTTTTTTATCACCTGATATTGCTAAAAAACTAGAAATTCGTATTGCTATTTTACCCAAAATATACGGATTACCTAAACCGCATAAAGAAAATATCCCATTACGGCCAATTGCCATGTATTTAATCTCCATTTACATCATTATGAAAGTATTTAAAAGAAATCCTGAAAAATATTGTACATAAGTTAGTACATCAAGGACTCCTATTATTTTAAAGAAAAATTTAAAAAATTAGATGTTCCAGAACATTTATCAACTAATATCGCTTGACGTTGTCTCCCTGTATACCAATGTTCCAATCTAATGGGCTATTAAAATAATTAAAAAGAAATGGTCTGATATAAAAAAATACACAGACATACTCAAAGATGAATTCCTAAACGCAGTAGAATTAAGATTAAATTCTACGTATTTTGTATACGAAGATCAGTTATATAAACAAATAGAAGGTTATGCTATGGGAGCATCGATATCGAGCGTGGTTGCCCAAATAGTAATGGAGGATTTAGAAGAAAGTGTTTTTTTTATCGTTATGTCGATGATTGTATCACTGCAATTTCAACTGATCAAGCAGGAAATATATTAAAACACTTCAATCAAGACCACGAAAGATTACAATTTACAATTGAAACCGAAGAGAAGAACCGAATGCATTTTTTAGACCTAACTTTACATCATATAGGAAATAAAATTAAAACAGAATGGTACACAATATCCCAAAAAAAAATCTCTAATTATTGGTCTGGAAGATCGAGCAATTACACTTTCTGATCCTCATTTCAGAGAAAAAGCCATTCGAAAAGCTAAAACAGCATTGCAACTAAACCAATACCCTTCATACTTAGTTAATAAATTATTCAAAGGAACATTCGTAAATATAACATTTCTGAAAACTCTAATATTAAATCAAATTGTTCGAAAACGAAAACAAAATACATTTCTGTGCCTTTTTGTAAAATATAACATCGTGACAAGCCACAAAGGATATAACTTAATGGCAAAACATTTCAGTAACTTAAAAACAAAAACGCCAATTAATATAAAAAGCAGTATAGTTTATCAGATTCCTTGCAACAATTGAAACGGTGTTTGTATTGGACTAAGTCACAAATACGACAACAAAAAAAACCAAAGCCTTAAAAAACCAGGAAAAGTCCAAAAATCATACATTCAACTCTGAACAAGCCAAAATATGAAAAACTGAACATCAGTTGAAAAAAAGAGATTTTTTTGAGATGGCTGAAATTCATAAAAACAAGGATGCCATAAACGACAAAAAAGATATTAACAATCTAAATAAAATATATATATCTTTATTATAATGACTCACAGTCGTTGTTTTTGTCTGATTTTAACACAGTGAACGTCTCAGTAATTTTAAAATGTAAAATAAATGTTTGGTATATGTCAGAATACGTGTATTTTTGTGGAATTATTTATTTAAAAATTTTACGCTCTATGGTAAGTCTTAAATTTTAAATACTTTTAACTGGTATATAGAAACTGTGCTAAAAAATCTTTTAGGTTTGAAAAGACTAAAAGTATAGTCGAAACATTACCGAGGCATCAAATATATGTTTTAAAAGATACCTTCTGATTTGTTGTTTAATACATTGACCTTAAACCAAGAAAATTAATATTATCGAAAAAGGGTCAAAGAATATAAAAGCAAAATATATATATATATATATATATATATATATATATATATATATATATATATATATATATATATATATATATATATATATATATATATATATATATATATATATATATATATATATATATATATATATATATATATATATATATATATATATATATATATATATATATATATATATATATATATATATATATATATATATATATATATATATATATATATATATATATATATATATATATGTTATTCAGTGGCGGCTCGTGAGTATATTGAAGGGTGAGGCTACATGAGGTTAATTTTGTGTAAATGTGAATAAATTTCCGCGTCACCCATGAGGTATTATTCTGCGACGCGTTGACCTTTTTTTTAATGGAGGTCATCGCCAATAGCCCTACTAATCCATTAAAAACTAAAAAAATAAACTCTAAAAAAAGTAAATAAAAAGTAAACAAAACAAGTAAAATATGTACACCTATCACTAAAATATAGCGGTGATTGCGATAATAAAAACATAATTTAGTTTATTAAAACTTAAAATAAATAGTTGTATGAAATAAGATAAAAAAACTACTTTTTGTACATTAAATCTATACGTCTGTCTTTTAAGGTTGCAAATTTATCTATAATTTGGTCGTAAAAGTTTTGGTCTTCACTAAGTTCTGACAGTAATTCCTGCTCTATTGACATCATTGCTAAACCCGAAAGCCGTTCTTGTGTCATTGTGTTTCTTAGGTAGGTTTTGATCCGTTTAAGACATGAAAAATTTCGTTCGGCCAATACACTTGTTGCGGGAATAGTTAAAACTAAATTAAAAAGCTTATATGCTTCCGCAAAAATTGCTTTAAAATCTTTAAATAACAAAGCTAGACTTTTTTCGACATCTAAATTTGAAAATTGTTCATCCCTATACAATACAGAAAGCTCATTCTTTAATCTATCTCTGTCAAAAATGTTTGGATAATTTTTTAATAAATTATTTAATAAGTCGTCTGGAAAGCATTTAACATATTCCGAATATTTTGTGCAATCGACTAAAGCAAAGAAATTTAAATTATTTAAATTTTCAAACCGCGTCCCTAATTGAAGAATTATACAATCTATTATTTCGAAATATAATATTTTATATTTAGTAAAAATATCAAAGTCGCTAGAACATTGCCCTCGACGTGTGTTAGTTGGCAGAATAGTGGCTTTTTTAGCAATATTGAAAAGTTCTTTGAAATGGTCCTCGTTTCTAAATTCAATAATTCGTTGCTTGGCAAGGTTTATTTGCGAAATGCAGTAATTTATATCTAAATGCTTTAACTGTAATATTTGAAACAGTACATCAGTGCAACTAAAAATTTGTTTATAAATATGCGTTAAAAGGCAAAATTCGAAATCATTAAAATGCTTTAGAAATCCTTTTGCACCATTAATAGATTCTGTTCCAGAACTTAAGTCATTAATAATAGTTTCAAATACTATAATTAAATTGTCCCATTCATTAGCCACTAAGTTTAAAATTTTAGACCGTGTATACCATCGCGTTTCTACAGCTCGCGGAATTCTTTTACCTACTATCTGATGAAGCACAAAAGACCGTTTTGGTGATTGGTGGAAATAATTTGGTATTCCTAATAAAGTGGCAAAAAATATACCACTTTGGGTAATCAGTTTTGTTCCCTGTTGTAAAACTAGATTTAATCTGTGGGCGCAACAATGAGTAAACATAGCTAAAGGAGCCATAGATCTAACTTTTGTTTGAAGCCCATTTATTTCACCTGCCATAACACTAGCCCCATCGTAACACTGCGCGACCAATTTATTTTTAGTCATAAGGCTCTAAGCTGTTTTGTATTAAATGAAAAAGGCTCTGTGCTGTTCTATTATCGCTAACGTCAAAAAATCCAAAAAATCTTTCTTTTAAAGATCCGTTGGTCACATACCTAACTGTTATCGAACACTGTGATTTTTCTATTATATCAGTACTATCATCCGCAATTATGCCAAAAAAACAACAATCGGTGTCATTGATTTCTTTTTTTATATATTCTTGAATATAGTCATGTATGCAACCAATTAGTTCATTTTGTATAGTCTTAGATTGTCCCGTAAAAATATTACTAAATTTAGCACAATGTTCAGTAAGTTCGGCATTTCTTTTTATTAAGCATGCAAATATTTCCTTAAAATTGCCACGGTTAAAAGAATCTGTTGTTTCATTATGACCTCGAAACGCCAAGTCCTGTTTACCCAAAGTAATAGTAACATCAATTAAATAATTTAATAATAAACGGTTTTTTCGAACATTTTCATTATAAACAATTTTATTAAGACTTGCATTTTCTTGTAGTGCATCCGCAATAGTCGCCCTATTTTGCTCCAGTCTTGTAAGTGCTACCGAATTTTTAATATGCTCTCTTGAACTTTCATGCGATTTTACTGCTCGTGAAAAATTTTTTAAATCCGAATATCCGCCCCCTGAACTCCAATTATTTTTGACGCAACCTAATAAAATACAAGGCCAACAATATAAGCTTTCTTTATAAATACTTCCGCATAGCCACCTATAAGTTTCGTACCAAGATATTTGAAAAGTTCTTGAATATTTTTTACCTTGCCTCTTATCGTTAAATATTGCTAAAATTCTCGGCGTCGGACGGCTACCTAATATCTGTTTCTTTTCAGTTTCGCTTCTTCTTAAAAAAGGCGTTTCAATTAATGAAGCAATAATGTCGTGAATAGGATTCATTTCAAAAGCAAAAAGCAAATACAAAAAATGGAACGGTCCAACTTACCAAATCAAAACAAAACAAAAACTTACTCACGCGTATTTATTCACCTTAAAAGACAGAACGCCCTCAATCAGCGATTATCGCAATCTATTTCTTTCTCAGCCGCACGCACCACGTAAAAAGAAGCTGTTGGAATATTTCGCTAGTCATGTGATTTAAATAACCAATAAAAGCATATCCAAGCTACAGATTTATCGCCTCAAAAATGCAAAAGAAAACGCGTGCATCGGCAATCGCCATCCCGCTCTGTCGTAATCAGGTGACTCGCCGGCATCGGCACCGGCCGTTGATAAATAGGTTAGAAGTCGAAACTTTCCAAGCTAAAATTATTTCGCCTCATTCAAGAGCACTTTCTTTAGGAATGGGTTTGCACGGATTGCACGGTCGGTTTTTTGATGTGGTCTGAATTTATTTTCTAAAATATTTATTATGGGATTATATTTTGTTTTTTTTTTTAATGTTATTATGTTGTAAAACTGTTAAAAAGTATATTTCTAATTGGTAATAGATAAAAAGTTTTATAAAAAAATTCTCTTTTCCTTTATTTTGGGGGTGAGGCGCGGCCTCAGAGGCCTACCCTGACGAGCCGCCACTGATGTTATTTGGAAACCTTATTTTCTTGGGCCTAGGTTAATAGTAAAACACAATTTTTCATATCAAGTCAACGTTTCGCTCATTGTGTTGAGCTTTCTCAAGACTTTATTTTAGTTTACTTTATCTCTTGTAAAAACAATTTACATGTTTTTTTATGTATTTATATATATATATATATATATATATATATATATATATATTAAGGGTTTTTAAAAATGTATTTAAATATAAGTTAGGTTATTTTAATTATTTAATTTAAAAAA
This sequence comes from Kuschelorhynchus macadamiae, assembly GCA_030620095.1. Classification (NCBI taxonomy): domain Eukaryota; kingdom Metazoa; phylum Arthropoda; class Insecta; order Coleoptera; family Curculionidae; genus Kuschelorhynchus; species Kuschelorhynchus macadamiae. The sequence continues at coordinate 613,150 of JAUTXW010001847.1, forward strand.
AAAGAACTTTTTAAAAAGCAATTAAAATTCTTTGGAAAAAATACACCACATGGCACTCTTGAATTTGTTAAATATGGTTCTTTAAGCAAAAAAGAAGGGGGTATTTAATCTATGCAAAATGACCCTCTAGATAATAACCAATTTCCCAATATAGTCTCTAATTTCGGACACACTGTATATTTCATCTACTCCAATTTTCAGTAAAATTTCACCCTCGGAAACCCCTAAGTTGCTCCAGCATCATTAGACTGAGAACGTTTTATTGTGTCCTATAAATCTCTTTAATGCTGCCCACTGAATGTCTTAAGGGTCGATAAAATCGGGATTTGTGGTTGTTACCTGAGGTCGGTTGGACTCCGTGATTTGTAAGGCACCGTCGGGACAGCCGTCGCTGGTAAAGGAGACGAAACGGCCTAAGGTGAAGCTATCGAAGGTGATCTGAAACAAAATATTACTGGTTAGGGAGCAATTTTGCAAATTTCATAAAACCCAGTTTAAATACAAAGCCGCAAAATTCACGAGCGTACGTGCACGTCTTTAGTATATTATATATATATATATATATATATATATATATATATATATATATATATATATATATATATACATATTTTTTTTTTGAAAAGCAAATTTCTTGAGATCCAAAGGTATAAAACGAAATTATTTCATAATCTTGTTTTTCTTTTTTTCGTGTTTTTTTATAAATTCAAACGTTTCGGCTATTTTTTAGCCTTTATCAATGATCTTTTGTACACTAAAAACAAATGAATAAAAACATGTAGACTAATATTATATGAAATATGATATTATTACCCACAAAGAGGAAATATATATTTTTTTTTATTACTTACCCAAGGCAGAAATCATTTCACGTCAAAGTTACAAAACATTGAGTAAAAAAATATATAAAACGAAATACATGCTTAGACACACACAGACAATAAAATTATACCCTTTATGTGGGTTAAAATAATAATAAAATAATAATTTTGTACAATAATTATTCCGTCCAGGACCAAAATTCGATGACCTTGACAGAAACATTAATATTAGTAAGGGCAAAGAGTTGGGTGAAGGAATTGAAATTTATTAGTTGTTATATATAAAATTTTGCAGCACCCTTGTGGTTTAATGGATAGCGTCTCAGACCAGACTCGAAAGGTTCAAGGTTCCATTCCCGGAATCCTCACTTTTTTTTTACAGTATAATGTTGTAAATTTTACTTAGGTTTTGAGTATCTACTTTTAAATTGACAGAATTTGAGTCCTTTTTTGTAAAAATCATTTCTAAAACTTCCCTTTTTTTCTTTATGTTGTTCCGTTTTTAATACGCGAGTTTCTTTGTAATTAAATTTACGATTATTTTGGGCCGTTTATTTTGTTTTCCAGATATTGACTTGATTGACCAATATATACACCACTGTAATTTGTACAAGGGATTTCATAAATTGTGTGTGATTTTTTATTTTTCGGGGTTTTTGCTTTAAGCCTACTATAGTTAGTTTGAAGTAAATTGTTTGCTTTATGACTGATTGAAATGTTCTACTTTTAAAAAGGAATTGCAGATTCTCAGACAAACCCGTGATATAGGGAAGAGTCAAATAATGTTTTTTTGTTTTGGTCATTATTTCGAACCGCCATGTTATGTGTTTTGTTATTATAATTTTCAATCCTAGAATTAAAAATTGAGCTAATTAATTTTTCTGGGTAGCTGTTTTGCGTTAGAATATTTTTTGGCTTTTTTAAGGCATTTTTTCGGTAGTTTTAATTGGATAATAGAACGGCTCTGTCACCTAAACCGATTATTACTGATTTTTTTTTGGGACATAGCATGTTTGAGAAATAATTTAAATATCTACCTGACCAGGTTGGTTTTGTATACCATTCAGTTTGAACTATATTATCTTTATGGTGGAGGGTCATATCAAGAAAGCTTATTTGATTATTTTGTTCAACTTCAATAGTGAAACTTAATTTCTCATGGTAGCTGTGAAAGCATGATAAGATATAATTTTTTTGCCCTCTTGGGATGGTTGTCAAACAATCATCGACGTATCTATATATGATATGAATTTTGGTCCTGGACGGAATAATTATTCTACAAAATTAATTTGACCCTACATGAAGGGTATAATGTTATTGTCTGTGTGTGTCTAAGCATGTATTTCGTTTTATTTTTTTTTACTCAATGTTTTGCAAATTTGACGTGAAATTATTTCTGCCTTGGGTAAGTTATAAAAAAAATTGTATATTTCCTCATTGTGGTTAATAATATCATATTTCATATAATGTTAGTCCATGATTCTTACCACTTGTTTTCATGTTTTTATTCATTTTTTGAGTGTACACAAGATTATTGATAAAGGCTAAACAAATAGCCGAAACGTTTGAATTTATAAAAAAAACACGAAAAAAAGAAAAACTAGGTTATGAAATAATTTTTTTTTATTCCTTTTTATGAACCTCATCCCAAGAAATTGGTTTTTCAAAAAAATATATATAAAAAAGGTTCAAGAAACATTCTACAAAAAAAAATATATATAAATATATATAAATTGACCGCAAGGGGGTGCAGTTACTAGGGTAGACAATAATTTCCATAATCCTAAAAAAACTACCAGAACTTTTACTGTCTCGTTGGAAACCTGAGTTAAACTTTGTTCTAAAGTTATTTTTATTTCACCTTTATTAAGGGTAGAGGGAGCTGTTGAATTCCGAAAGATTTAAATCGCTATATCTTCAGAACCCCTTGTCCGAATTGAATGAGCTTCAACTTATTCAAAAGGTAATTTCAAGCGGTTTTAGGAGTCGGTTTGAATGTCACTCCTTAGTTTTTCACAAACTGGTTATATGCCGCTGTAATAATTACAGTTTGTTCCAATTTTCTTATTTTATATATAGAAAAAATTATAAATAGAAAAAACAAAACATGAAAAAGATACTAACTTTCCAATAATAAACGAAAAAAACTTACCTGGAACATTTTTTCTTCGTCGAAAAATAAGACCTCGAAAAGTAGATGCGTTTTAGAGTTACTGGTTTGGTCGAACGGACTATGAAAAAAATATTATTTTTGAATTCTGGGTAGATTATTATTTAGTGCTTTATTAAATTATTTATAATTAACAATAATCTAATACTATTTGTTCAGACTTTATCTAGATTTAGAGCTGGTCCAAAGCAACAACAACATAACACTAACAGTAACGCGAAAACACATGTAAACAACAAAAACAGCACTTTGTAGGTAACTAGATAAAAAAAAAACTAAAAATTCTAGTTTTAAAAGTTTTGCGTCATTTAAGATGCATTGATTTTGCCTTCAGAGAATCAATGAAACAGCAGTTTCAATTTCTGCATTTGATGTACAATTTACGTTCATTCTGATCCTCTCAAAGATGTTTTCCCGGGTCGTTAGTCCATTTCTATAAAACAAACTTTTAATCAGTGACAATAAATAAAAGTCCAAACAAGTTAAATTTGGAAACCTAGCCAACCAAGTAAATCCAATCCAACGATTCTGGTTAAGATATTTCTGAACATCATTATTAAAATGGGCAGGACTAACATCATGTTGATAATACATCAGCTGACATCACAAACAGCTCTAAGCCTAGATAAAAAGTGAAGGGAGGAAGGACAAAAGTAACGAATAATATTGCGTTCTTGTTAGTTTTAAATAATTTAATAAAGCTGTAAACAATATTCTGCCCATGAAACAAAATTAAAACTTGGTGCTTAAGTAAAACCTAATTTTGACTGCTTCAAATCTCAAGTCGAATGTACCGGGTGTTCAAAAAATTTAAAAATTAGAGCTCAAGATTCATTAAATTAAAAAATATATAATATTCATCACAACAGAGTTATAGGACACAGAAAATTTGAAAAGGAACATATTCCGTCTCTCTCTCTAACAAATTGCTTCTTATGGCGGGGTTTTGTCAAATTTCTCGGATGTGTTTAAAAATAAAGGTATCAAACCTCGTACATTTATGATAAGCAAGAAGAGACCCATTTGATGGACGTGTAATTTATAGGGTGTTTCCTTTAAGAAACCCAAGTTGATGATGATTTCAGAAAAACTAAACAACCTGTATATCTGCAAACTGTACAAGAAATCATATAATTTGAATTAACCTTTGTATTTAACTTTTTTTATATCTGTAGAAACATGTTCGCTAATGGGGGTACATTTATAACCAAAAACCTTGTACATTGCCCATTTTGGAATAAAAAAACCATGTTGATTGTATTTAGTCTCAAATTAAAAATTATCAAAGAGCCTACAGATAGGTGTAATTAGCCGGTATAATCTGGTACTACCAACTACCGTTGATAGTACCAGATTGAATTTTACTTTTATTATATAAACAAATAAAATGCACTAATTTTATCTGTTATATGGTATAAACATGGAAAATATTTTACAATATCCATTAAAGTCCTAAAATATTTCATATTAAAATCGGCTTAAAACTTCTAAAAGGACTACGTAATAATTATAAAAATGAAAATATACATTTTAATTTTTTTGTTCTATTTAAAAAAAATTTGAATGAATTTTAATATCTTTCTGTGCAAATTTATTTCACTTATTTTGTATACGAGTTGTGCAATGGTCCATCTATGGGAAGTGAATTCTAATTAAGTCTTATTTAGTACCTCGTTTAAAACATTTACTATACCTTTTATTAAAAATCAAATAGTAATAGTAGATAAAACTCGTAAATAAGAAAAGAACCTAAAATAGACGAAATGGAGTATTTTATTAAGCAATATAATATTTTCTCAGTCGTCACCCTTTCATTTTTATTAAATTATCGTGTCAAGTTAAAACTCAAAGAGTTATATTTTTAATATAAAAGCAGCCCTGCTGAAGGCATTGGGAATTCAAAAGCTCGTTTAACTGAATGATATCGAGAGACAGAGCGAAGTGAAAATATATAATACTGTCATTCTATCGAAAATGCATTTCTAATGGAAAACTGATGTCGAATTTCTGCAAATAAATAGATGTAAATTATTATAAGCGTTGCTATTAATAATGTTTTTATAAAATTTGGCACCTGTTTAAACAAATGTTCAACAAAAAACATGAATTATTGAAAGAAACCGTTATGTCACATAAAAATACCGATAAATCCAAAAACTCTTATAATACTGGGAAAACAAAATTTTAAAAATAATAAATTAGGGCCAATATTATTTAACAAACTAAAAAAATATGTTTCATAGAAACATTGAAAAAGCTAGTAATTGCATTTTTTTGTAAATTAAAGAAATTTAAAAGTAGATTTTGTTTTAACTTTATTTTAACTCATAAACTTTGTTTTAGTGACAAATCCACTTTTTTTTAATGTGAAATGTGAATAGTCAAAATGTGCGATATTGTTCGGATGTCAAGCCACATATTCTTCAAGAGGGTCATACTCAGACTCCTCAAAAAATAAATGTGTGGACCGAAATCTTGAACAACCATGTTGTAGGGCCTATATTTCTAGAAGAGACCTTAATTTGTGTTTTGTACTTAACTCTACTTCAAGATGTCATCTATCCCAAGATTGAACTACTGGCTGAAAATCCAGGTGAATTTGAAAATCCGGTTAATTTTCAACAGGACAAACACATCTCACATTTTTTCAGACAAGTAAGAGAGTGGTTAGACCTGACATCTCCAAAACGGTTTATTGGTCGACATGGTCTACTGGAGTGGCCTGTTCTGTGTCCCGACTTAACTCCCCTGGATTTTTTTATGGGGTTATGTAAAATCCAAGATATACGTTACACACATAAAAAAAAGTGCAGGGTCTTAGAGGCGGAATTACGGAGGTCTGTACTAACATAACCCCGGAGATACTACAAAACGTACGAAATGAGTTTTAAAACACTGTTTTATTGTCAGGAAGTACAAGAATAGTATTTTGAAAACTTGCTGATATAAAGGTTGGTGAGATAACGGTAATTTTAAGCATAACCTTTTTTGTTACTTTGTGTCAATTATTAATTAAAAAAATATTTCTCTGTTTTTATCATTTTCAGCAGCCGCTGAACCGATTTTAGAAAACGGCACGGCATTGAATAGAGATTCAAAATATCTTTCAAATGAGGTGTCGGAAGGCCTCACTTTCAATTTATTTTTTATGATGGGGCCCAGTCGTTATCTTGAAACTTTTCAATTTCATATTTACGTTAAATAGTAGCAAACGTAGTCTTAAAAGTCAAGAAAATATTCTTTGCTGCTCAAAATCTGGAATGGTCAATATTTCGAAAACAATTGCAACCAAACTTAAGGGTATACAATACAAAATATTTTTATAATCGTAAGAGAATCCAAATATAAAAAATCGGTAAATTTCTTTATCCTCAACTTCCCTCGTTATGATTTTTTCCATTTGTTAGGAATAGTGAAGTGTGTCCCAATTTAGTTCAGTACATAGTCCACAGTATATATGTGTTACATATACTGTTTTTCATTTTTATATGTTCCATCATATTGGATTCCTAACAATATTTTAACATTTTCTTTCTACCCATGCCACATTTGACTTTTAAGTATACTAAAATAAATTTAATAAGTAGTTTTTACATTGACACATACCGCCATTTTGCTACGTAATATTGAATTCGTACCAGGTTATGCCATTTTCACATCTAATTTTTCTGCAAAATCCATATTATATTATAAAACCCATATTGTCAGTCTTTACCTACTCTGGTCCGCAGATACACCCCAGATATTAAGTTTCTAACTGGTTTTCATTAACGATTGTTGTTATGTTAAAGTGGTGTATTATTTAATTATGAAGCCCATATTATCAGTCTTTACCTACTCCTTTGGTCTGCAGATATTTCCTATCCCCAAATAATACATCACTGTAACAACAAGAAAAACATTTAGACACTTAATATGTGGGTATATCTGCGAACCAACGGAGGTAAAGACTGATAATATGGGTTTCATGCAGGATATAGAATCTATATATGTGTCCTGAGAATGCAACAATAAAGGTGCGAAACGTCGACAATTTAAAAACAGGCTTTTGTTTTTTTACTTGATCCTAACCCCAAATAATACACCACTCTAACATAAAAACAAGAGGATCGTTTACGAAAACTGTATAGAAAGTTAATATCTTGAAAATATTTGCGGACCAACGTAGTAGCTAAAGACTGATAATATGGGTTTCATGCAGGATATAGAATCTGTATATGTGTCCTGAGGATGCGACAATAAAGTTAAAAAACGTCAACAATTTAAAAAAGTCTTTTGTTTCTTTACCGGATAGGGTCTAAATAATATACCACTCTAATATAACAAGAGGATCGTTAACGAAAACCATAGAAACATAATATCTAGGAAATATCTGCGGACCAACGGAGTAGGTAAAGACTGATAATTTGGGGTTCATGCAGCATATAGAAACTATGTGTCCTGAGGATGAAACAATAAAGTTGCCAAAGATCGACTATTTAAAAACACACTTTTGTTGTTTTACTGGACCCTAACTCCAAATAATACACCACTGTAAACAACAAAAGGTTTGTTAATAAAAACCATTAAGAAACTTAATATTTTAGGAAATATCTACGAAGGAACGGAGTAGGTAAAGACTGATAATATAGGTCTTCATCAGGATATAGGATCTATATGTGTCCTGAGGATGCACAAATTAAGTTCCGATACGTCGACAATAAATAATATGCAAATATTTTCGTTAGTTGTTTATACTTTTTAATTTTATTTATGTGGTTGGTTAACTGTTTTATCGATAATGGCAATATATTAAAAAAATTAGGAGCAAAGAATAAAATATTTCTTTGTAAATGAGATTTCTGGAACAAAGGTATTTTGAGATATTCATTACAAATTGATCTAGTTTGATGTCGATGGTCTGTGTATGGAAATAAGTCTTTGACTTTTGAAAGGTATATAAGACAGGAGTAGACATAAAGGCTACGCAAGTTAAGAGCACCAGATTTTATATGTTAATTTAGTTGAATATCTTGTTGGCTTTTTCAGAATAATTTTTAATATTTTATTCTGACAAGTTTTAAGAACATTTATGGTGGTGTCGTAAGTACCGCCGCGCCCCAAATAATAATACATTACCGTAGTATTGATTCCACTAGCGAAAGATAAACTGTTTTTAACAAATTTGGTGATATGATATTTCGTAATTGATAAAATTTATAATAAAGCTTTCTAATTTTGTTTGATGTTTCGATTATGTGTTCAGAATAGCGGAGATGTTGGTCCAAGATAATTCCTAGATATTTTATACTTTTTTTTAAATGGATGGACATTGACAAGCATCATTTTCAACACAGCACATGGTTATGAATAGTGACATTATCCCCTGACTGGCTGATCTGCTGATGTAGCTGTCAATGCGATGAATTTGGTTTTGAAAGTATTTAGATTAAGTAGAGAAGAACTCAGCCATTGCTGCACGATTCTAAAGCTCCCCTCGACCTCGGTATATACACTAGTCCAGTTATCTGCTGAGAATAAAATTGCTGTGTCATCAACATAAGATATGACTGTACCACTAATGGGCAGACTGCCTATTTCATTGATATTGATAAGGAGAGAGGCCCCAACACCGTACCCTGCGGTATGTATTACTCTACCAGAACTAACTGTTTCTTTTACAACTACCTTCTGAATATGATCAGATAAGTAACAATTAAATAATTTTATTACCTTTAATACAATGTTCAGCTATATTGGATTTTTACCAAAATATTACCAGGTTATCCTTATATGACCCTTAATTTTGGTCAAAATTTGAAGTCTATCGGGTAAGTAGTATTTAATCTATGTCGTGAACTGACAGAGAGACCGACAGACGGACCGATGAAATTGATAAAATATGTTTTTTTTGGCATCTAGGGACGCTAAAACGTATGTAAAATCTAGAGGGTGAATTTTTCACGTTTACAAAATTTTTATTTGGCCGCAATTTTGTTCCGCCATCTTGCATTAGTAACTAGTTTTACTAGTGGAGCCATATACAATAATGAGTTATGGTACACAATTTGAAAATCATTAAGTAGTTTCTTGTTTTTTGTTTTGTGCCGCCATATTGGATTCGTACCAAAATTTTACCAGTTGTTTCCAACATAATACTTGATGTTTATGCAAAATTTAGAATAAAGTCGACAAGCAGCTTTTTCATAATATTTTTTCTTAACATTTCACTAAGCCGTCATTTTGTTTTTGTACTCGATTTTTACCAAAATATTACCAGATCATTCCCATATGACTCTTAATTTTTAATTAAAAGTTGAAGTCAATCCGGTTAGTCTTATGCCGCGAATTGACAGACAGACAGACAGACAGACCGACAAACGGGCCGACAGAATTGATGAAACATATTTTTTGGTATCTAAGGACGCTAAAACGTGAAGATATGTAAAACCTAAGAGGACGATTTTTTTTTTACGATTATAAACATTTTATTTGGTCGCCATTTTGTTCCACCATCTTGAATTAGTACTATAGTTTGACTAGTTGACCCCTATAACATCAGGCCGAATTTTTATATATTTTATTAGGCTGCCATTTTGTTTCGCATTCTTGGATTCGTACCAAAATATTACCACTTGATTCCAATATAATGTCACCCTGGATTTTCTCAAAACCAAGGTACAAGATTGCTACGCTCTTATTTAATAATAATTATTATTACTGTTTTATTTGAAATTATTCCGATCACAAAAAGGTATCAAGATTACAGCTCCTGGTCAACAGAGCGTGCAATGTAGATGCCCTAGCTCAATTAAGCCGGAGAGTAGGGCGTGGGAAAACTTAAGAAATCTTAAAGGAAAAAAAAAAGAAATGAGCGCCACCAATTTATAACGGCTTAAATTGGAAAGCCCCTTGATCTTCGCGGCACTTGCTTCCTCTTGATACTTTAAAAGAAAAAGAGTGAGCTAAATAAAACACACCAATGAAGTTAAGAAAAGAAAATCTATTTATCTGTTACTGTATAAAAGAAAAAAAAAATACATAAACAATAAGTATGTTATCAGTTACTGTATAAAGAAAAAAGTAAACAATAAGTGTCACCAAATCCAGCAGAACCTAGCGCTCTTAACTTCAAACTAGGCCCGTGACATGGGATTAGTCCCGAGTCTTGAAGTTAAGTTTGTGGCTTGAAATTGTCTGTGACTAACAGTTGGCCCCTGACTTGAGCCCTATGAAAACAAACATTTTCTAGAATTTTTCATAGTGATTTAAAGTCTATAACGAAAACCCAAATAATTTTAATTAACTCAAAAAAATCCCCAAAAGGTTTCTACTGATTCAAAATGAACTAAACAGTCAGAACAATAATTTAATTTTAAAAATTTAGTCCTACCGAGAAGTATAAAAAAATATTTAATTAATTTCAAGACACTAATCAGAACTTTACTTTAAATAAATTAAAACCGCAAGCAACAAAATAAAAAAAATACAATTAAATAATTTAAAATGAAGTCACTAAAGATACCATCAATAAGCACAAAATACCCTGATGGGTATCGAAAATTCAGTCGAAACGTTGTGTCAATAAATCCAACAAATCCACAAATACAAACTAAGATCGAAAAGGAAAATTCTAAAATTTACTTTATCAAATACAATCTCAATAACCAGCGTTAACACTAAAATAAATACAAGGTTTCGACTGAATCCGAATGATTTAAATTAGCAATACGTAATAAAGTAGAAATAATTCTAATACTCAAAAAAAATATTAGAACCTGAAGATGGCCTAAAATGAATCGAAACGTTGGGTAAGAAAAATATAAGCACTTTATTATAACTGACTCCAATAACTAAATTAATATTTACAATAAATAAATTTGTAACAAAATCGATTACTATAACAATTTCCAGTATAAAATAAATAGAAAATTTAGACTGACCTCGGCCAATTTAAATAGAAATGAGAATAAAATAAAAAAGCAAAATCTTAACAAAAGAAGGTATGTATAGACCTGAAGAATAGCAAATATTTAAGCGAAACGTTGTGAGAATACTTACAAAAAATATAGATATAATAAGGCAGCAATAAGAAAAATCAAAAGGCACAAATATATTTAAATTTTAATATAACCAGCTTAAAAAAAAGGTTTTTATTTAACCACTTATTTTCCAGCGGCAAATCAAAATGCAAAAAAAATACCATAAACTAAAAGAAAAGCAATTTACGTCATACTTAATTGTTACTGAAAACCTCTGCAAGCCATTTATTAATCTGTTTATTATCTATTAAAAAGAACGAATGCAGTAATCAAATCACACTATGCAAGCTGCTTAAATATTGTGGTTTTATTTTAAAATAAAATAGAGCCAATTTACGATCCAAAAAATATGGTTAATATAATAGGAAATTAATCAAATTACTGAGGTAAAAGATGTTCGACGAAATTCAAACTAAAAATGTGTCTTCGTATGAATTCGTTACACTTGCATTTAATATTTAAGATTTCAAAAAAATATATATAAAAACTAGCTCCTGTTGCATCAAAAAAAAAATCGTCTCACCCGATTAAAAGTTAATTCCAAAAAAAAAATGAGAAAAGTTACCAAATTACGAAAAGCAAAATTTAAGAAAAAAAAAGATACCCTTTTCAGGATAAGATATTAAAGCAAATTACCTATCCAATAGGGTCACTCAGTTCTAGTCAAAAGGTGGTTTCACGTGCCAAGTACAAGGGCATGGAAAATGGCGATCTGGTCCAATCTTCAGGTCAAATCCTCTCTTAGAGAGATTTTCTAGCACGAAAAATAACACTCACAGTGCAAACTATAATGTGCCCGAAAAACTATTGCGATGTTGAGGAAAAATCCCGCTAACGGATTTCCAAGATTTTCCTGGATTATTTCCTCAGACCCGCGCTGAAGGCCTGTGGTTTATCTGCAGGTGACCAGAAAAGTGAAAAATGTGTTCCCCCAGTTTCCTTTCCATCTTGAACTTTGGTTAACTAAGGTGGCGGAATACAATTGGCTAGAATATGTCAGGTGCTAACAACCTTGCCAAAAGAGCACATAGACGGAATAAAACAAGGATATGATTAACATGTTAGACAAGAAAAACGACTCTCCATTGGTTGAGAAAGATACAGGAAATAATGCAGGAATACACTTGGCAACAGCGAAAAAGATGCCTGCGCTCTTGATATGAGGAAGTACCGGATGGAGGGTTTCGAGAATAAGTTAATATGGAAGTCTTCCGAGACGACGCAATAATAACATTGACAGAAACAACTAACCTGAAATTTAAAAGCAACGCCTAGGCGAAATGGAAACGTAAATAAACAAATACTATTTAATTAATTACTCTAGTACTAATGGAAAAGGACCACTCAGAAAAGTCAAATATTAGTCCGGAGTAGAGTACCAAAGAGTCAAAAAAATGATGTGCTAATGCAGCAGTAGTTAAATGCCATAAAAATGAAACGTAAGTTGAGTTTAATTTAATAGAATTTTCTTAACTGTATAAACTCATTATTTAACCATAAAACAGGAATTTTATTCACACAATTATTAACTATCTATTTTAGGAAATGCATCAGACGCAGACGTAACGAAATTTCAGTTTATAATAGGCTCCAAGTAATTATGCAACTATGGACAAACAAAAGTCAATCTGAATTTCGGAACATCAACCATTGATAGAAATTATAAGAAGGCTGTAGTTTATATAGTCTCAGGAAAAAAAAAGGTAGGAATATTAATATTGAATCGAGAAATACCTTTGGTTTATTTATGTCTAACTATATGTTACATATTCACAGCAAAAAGGAACACGAATAATAAAATGTAGATTTAAGAGAAAATATGACGTGGTGTATATATAGTATCTATAGTCTAAAAATAATCCTATGTATATCTGAAAATAAATATTTATCAAGGCAACCTTTTTTTTATACAAGTATTTACAGTTCAATATTATTAATACATAATATGGACTTTATATCAAAGAATTTATTGGGGTACTAATGATTTGGTTTTTTTTTACAGCGACAGAAGAGTTATACAAAATATACGCTCGAATCTAAAAATGCAGCATATCTAGCCAAGGAAAACGAAAATCCCAAGACTTGTATAAAGGACTCGAAAACAGGTTTTCAAAATTAATAAAATTTAATTTATAACTACTCTGTAAAATATATGGGAAATAAATAGATTGTCTAAAGTGCTATTTGAAGTTTTTCTTATACAGTATATAATTATTAAATTCGGCAAAATTAAATAAATCCAACAATTATATTTGAACTGATTTTTTTTGGCGACATCTATGAACGAACGCTAAACTTATATCATTTACGTTAAGAAAATTATTCCTTTATATTTTGAGTTCAGATATAGGTACAAAATTAACTACTTATCGAGAGGTGACACTGTGTGTACCGAAATTTGCTGCAAAAGATGTTGAATTTATATTTCGCTTAAATATGAACAATGTAACCGCTTCTAATAAGAAAACTGCTAATATCTAAGTAAATCAAACCAACAAGGCGTACATATTAATCACTAAACTTAATACTAAAGTAGTAGATTATAATATTAAATTAATCATACAATGAAATGCACTTATAACAAAATTAAACTGTTACAATAATACTTGATGGTTTTGCAAAATTTGAGACCCTTGATTTTTGACCAAAATTTGAGGTCAATCGTGTATGTAGTAATTAAATAGCATTCAGAGCAGTAGCATTTTAATTTCACAAACTGTCGAATCTTGATAGATCCGGTAACATACCAATTTTAAAAATATTTTTCTGACAGGTTACCATCTGCACAACCAGATATTATGAAGTACGAAATACTCTGTATAGATATGTATTGCAAATCCTTTTTAATTTTTAAGGATCATAAGAACATAACTTAATTTGTAAGTAAGCCTTGTAAGTAATAAACTACCTATCGATCACAGTTTAGGTCGGCTTTAGAACTATAAATTGATAGGATAAAATGGATTTTATCGTGTATTCGACGAAATATGATAAAAATCCGATTTACGAGGAAATAATGGACAAAACACTAAGAAATAAAAATTGCATTTTTGAATACTACGTGATTTCCTGTATACTTCCTACAGTTTATTCAGTTTGGCTAGTTTGATGTGGTAGAAATGTTGATTTTTGGTTTTTAAAGATGATTAGGTTTCCTGTCTTGTTATAGCTAAGAGCTAAAAAGAATACTTTTTATTTGGATTATTGATATGTTCACCCAAGATGTGGAATTCAGATTAAAACTTATCCATACAAGGGGTGTAATAAAGCCTTTGCGATTTAAGGTGGGTTCACTCGTGTATAGAAGCTAATTAAGTAACTGAACCAAGTAGATAATTTAGTAACGTGTATAGTTCTTTGTTTAGTCAAGTGAAAAAAAAACCCAGTTCTATTTACATGTTGGAGTACATATGTTCTGTATTGAAGCGAACCCACTTGACTACTACTAAATATGTGAAAACAGAGCTGTTTAGTAGAGCTTTTAGGGAACTGCGGAATAGCATCTCATATGGAAAATTGATTCTTTTATTTTTAACTGGCGTTTTTAATTACCCTTTTATAAAATGGTTTTGCGTTGTAGCAAAGAAACAACGTTAAGAGCTCAGGATGTTTGGGAAATACAGAATCCATATACAAAAACAAACTAGCTCTGGAGTAACAGTTCTACTGCCTCGATAGAGCGGCAATAATTGCATTTGCCTTCCGATAGAAAGGGGTTGGCTCGAGGGCACTCTTTCAGTTTTTGTGTGTTTAATTCTGTACCTTTCCAAGATGCCTTTGGTCGTTGGGATAATATAATAAGTATTCTGTTGGTAGACGCTTGGAATGGACTGCGAACAGTAACAGGGCTCTTAATCAACAGGTTACTATACGGCACAACCAAGTGCGTAGAAGGTAAAGTGAAACCATTAGGTAGAACGGTCTAAAGCCTATTGTGCATATAATCAAAAGAAATTATGCATACAATTCGCCTTTAAATAATGGTATAAGTTTCTAGTAAACATTTAAATGTATTGCACACACAATAATTTTTGCTCTTTATTCAATTTGAATAGACTTTATTCCAGTAAATGAAAAGAACCAGACAAATCTTGTCGAGAGTTATATTTCAAGGCATTATATATTCCAACGTTTGAATACGGTTACGGTACTCCAAGAAAAGCAACATATAAAAAATTGAGGAAACTATTTGGAGTGTACCACCGCTACATTTTCTAAAGAGTTTTTACAGCATACTTAAAAAGCCATGTGTCGAGCCATCTACTTCCTCGCCTTTATTTACATGCCCTTAATATATCCTAATTGATTTCTTAAACTCTTTATTGTTTCCGAATATTGATGAAAATTAAACGCATGATTTTACTTCCCTTGTAGTATGGTACTCGTGAAAAAATCACTCTCTGAGATTTTTTCAGACCTATGTGTTTCAGGGTCGCTAAATACCGAAAAACATATTTCCTAGATTCCGTCATTATTTCGGTTTGTCTGTCTGCCTTTTCGCGGCATAGACCCGATAGACTTTAAAGTTTAATCAATAATTATTAAGGGTCACTACAGAGAGGTATAGGGAGGTATTTAGAAAAGTTGCTCAAAATACATATACAATCTGAAAATTGCAAAAAAATATATGCCGTATCCCATTTAAAAAATGGATGGTCTTATCATTTTTGCGTAGAAGCAGCAACGCCGCATCGTTAAAAAAATTTAAAAAGGAGCTGTTAGTTATTGCTCCAGAAATATCTAATGTTTTATCCACCGTGAATCACCCTGTACATATATTATATTATGTGAGTCTGTAACTTGTCCTTTTTTTTTGGTGTCTGCAATTAGAGATAAGACGCAATCAATAATTTTTTAAATGAATGTTTTTAGAGTGCTTAATAAGTTACACATAACTAACAAATTTTATATTTTTATTGCTTGCCGTTACCAAGATAATTAAAAAAATATTTTTTTATTTAAAACAGTTAAAAATTCTATTTAATAAATGCGCAAAATATTGTTCAGTCACTATTTGGCAAAACCCTAATCGCAATTGAAATTCATTTTGAAAATTTCTTATTATTTCTGGGGAAATTAGTTTACACACATGTCTTATTCGTGCTTTCAATTCCTCAGTGCTTGGTGGCTTGGTCTTGAAAATCTTGCTTTTCAAATATCTCCATAGAAAATAATCTAATCGAGTGAGATCTCTGAGGATCTCGGTGACCATTTAAAGGGTGTTCTTCTACCAATCCATCTGCCTAGAAATGCAGTATCAAGACAATTACGGACATATCTTGCAAAATGGAGGCGCGCACCATCTTGTTGAAACCAGATATTTCTATGTAGGAGATCAGCTGCTACCGGATCAGAAAATAAAATATCCAAATTCGGAACAAAATTTTCTCGTAAGAATTCCAAGTATCTCGGTCCATTCGAATTTTCTTCAAAGAATATTGTTCCTATAATTTGCTTACCTACAATCCCTGATCAAAATACAAGACTTCTAACCACACCACACCACAACTTGTTACGTTCTGGACGCGTATTTCGCATAAACAGTTTATATCATCTGCTGATGATGCTAACTTGGTTAGAGAAACGCGCGTGGTTAGAACTCTTGTATTTTGATCTATCGTCCACCACAGGTTCCAGTGTTAGGACCTACAATCCCTGCCCAAACAATGACTTTCTCCGGGTGTTAAATGTGGCCTTCCCTTCTCGTCTGCCCAATAATAAATTTTATCGATTTACCTCTCCATTTAATATAAATGTTGACTCATCAGAACAGAGAATGTTTTCTATTTATTAGTCTGTAGGAGATGTTGGATGATGGAGTTGTGATATGGGTGGTAAATCAGGATATATGTCTCTGAATAAATTAGTAACTTCATTATGTGTTTTTGCACTATCTCCAATCATCATTAAGATTTTAATCTTGTGCTTTTCAATTCGGTAAGGCATTACGTTGGAACACTTTTTAAAAGATCTGACTTTGACAAAATGAGAAAAAAATAAAAATACTGGTAGGTATTTCTGTTTAAACAGAGGTGAAATAATATAGCAAATTATCAGATGATTACATTCTGAAGAAACTGCGATTAGGATATTGCCAACAGGGGCGTGCGGTGAATTTTTAAGAAAGGGAAGCAATTTTTAGAAACTTACCTATTTGTAACGTAATTCGATTCTTCAATCATTTTTTGAAAAATTCGTCAATGACTTCATCATAAAAACATCGATGCTCCGACATATTTTGGAGAAGTTTATTTTCAATGGGCAGCAGCGATGTATACGAAAGTCTCTCCTGCCCCGTTGAATTTCTCACGAAATTTTTTATACGTTTAAGTGTTGAAAAATTGCATTCTACTGATGAACTTGTGGCAGGTACTGTCGATACTAATTCACATAATTTCGACACTTCGGTGTAGGCATCTTCCAGCTCCTTGTCTTTTAAAAATTGCATTAGTTCCTTAGCGTTATTTTTTGCGCTAATGTCATTAGTTTCGTAAATCGCTTTTAGTTCAGATCGCAGTAACACTCGGTCGAAGAACTGGCCATAATGAAGAAGAACAGCTTTAAACGCATTTTCTGGAAAAATTTATCCTTTAAATGCATCAAAATTGCGGAGCTCGCGGAATTTAAAGTCATTTAAACCGTTAAATCTATAGTTTATTTGTTGCTGAATTTGATCGATTATTTCATAAAAGAGGTGTCTGTATGATGTTTGAACATCTCCCTCCTTGTCTGTTCGAAAACGCTTGGCTTGTGGCTCTACGTTTAACGTCATCGTTTTCTCCCAAAATAGGTCAAAGTCATCTCTTTTTTGGCTTAACATGGACTTAAAACATCCACTTTTTTAGGCAAAAAGCAATATCATTTGTTTTGGTTTGTAATATATTAAAAACATTGTCCGAGAATGGAAATATTTCTGAAAATACGTTCAACAAATAATTAAAATTAAAATCTCGTTTTAAACAGTCCAGCAACACCATCTCAAACTATTTATTGCTTCTCAGTCCCACGTTTCATTATTTTCTATTCTATTCTCAAATAGTTCAATCAGTAATTCATGATTTTCAGATACTGTTAACACAAGTCTTCCATTATAGTTCCACCTAGTAGGAGCTACTTTGGGCAATCGTTTGTGGACAATGGAGTCCAAAGCTTGTGTACGTTTTGTTGACTTGGAAAAAAAAAGCAGCCATGCTACTTAAAGTAACGAAAAAAACTTTACACTCTTTAATGTGATTGATGGACTGGGATAAAACTAAATTTAATTTATGAGCAAAACAATGGACAAACACAGCACTTCGGAAAGTGTCTCGAACTTTAGCTTGCAGACCCCCTAATTGACCTTCCATCACTGCAGCTGCAAAACCTAAAAACCGCTCTTGAATACTTCCGTCCGTCTTAACGTAGCGTATTACTGTAGATAATAGAGGCTAAAATTAGTGATATCAGTTGTTTCGTCCAGAACAATAGCAATGAACCGCGCTTCGCCTTAATTCTTTTCAGAATAATGGTTGCAACAGCGGAAATTAAATCTTTCTGGATTCGATTCGACGTTCCGCGAAAAACGCTAGACTGCTCTAAATGATTTTTGAAGCAATCATCATATTTAGCCATTAAACTAAGTAAATCTTGAAAATTTCCTCTATTTGAAGAATCCCTTGTTTCGTCATGACTTCTAAATCCCAATTCGTACTGTCCGAGAAAACAAACAACATCGATAAGTCTTCTTAATATTTGCCTATTTTTACCGACTAGTTCATTGTGTTGGCGGTAACTAATTTCCAACTGTTTATTAAGGGCGTATTCAATTCTGGTTTTTCAAAAGACTTTTTCTTTTATGACGGCCTGCAAATGCGCTTTGGACATAATGTGTCTTTTTACAGCTTTATGGAAATTTTTTAAATCGGAAAAACCAGTTTTATTCCAGAAACCTTTTTCATTTTCAAAAAGTAAACATGGCCAACAAAATAATTTACTTATATTTTCACACCCTGTTAGCCATTTAAATTGTTCGTATTGTTTTTCCGGATAAAAATGTCTAATACAGTTTTTTCATTTTTGTGGTTAAATTCTTCATAGGCGGTTTTGCCTTTCCTTTGGAAATTATTTGAAGCTTATCAGCGAAGTTTAATGTTGAAAATCCTTTTATTATTAAGACACATACCACACATTCACACATACTCTTCTTACTAAATTCTCCAACATTTTCAACGTTATTACCGACAGCCGAAGTTGACGGTATTTGCATATCCACGTCCGTATTATTGTCTTCCATATCGCACCATGCACAACGCGACGTACGTATCACACAACACATGGATAGCCGTTCAAATAAAGAACCTACTCCAACGATAGCTTCTGCCCCCACTTAAAGCTCTCGACTAAAATGCAAAAATTGCAAACAGCCGGTGGAAAGTTCAATAACCTCTGGCTCGATTCACAGGAAATCAAGCATGCAGGACTTGGGTGCAGAGAAGCTAGGAGCCCGCATAGGTTCTATTCGATTTTCTGTTGTGGCTCGGTCGGAGTCAAGGCCGCGTTTATTATGGGCTTGATAATTAAGGTAATATTTTGGCATTTTTAATATAAACTAAATTAATGGTTTCATATTTCAAAAATTACATTTTAGAAGATGCTTTGTAATTTTTTTGGGGAAGCACTGCTTCTCTTGCTTCCATGGACTGCACGCCCCTGATTGCCAAATAGTGAATTGATAATATTTTGAGCATTTATTAAAAACAAAATATTAATTAAATTGATTTTTTAAATTTTTCAAATAAAAAAAATTTATTTAATTATCTTGAAAAAGGCAAGTAATAAAAATTTTAACTTTGGTAGTTATGTTTAACCTATTAAACCCTTTAAAAACATTTTAAAAAAATATCGATGTTGTTATATCTCTAGTTTTGAACACCCTGTAAACATCTTTTTTCTGTGAAAAATCCGCAACTGAAATTATTAGTCGAAATATCGGAGCGTTTTTTCCAAAAAAGAAAGGTATTTGATTTAATGAATTTATTCCAAATTACAAACTCGCACTGTATAAATACATATGCCATATGAATTATTTGGACATCTTTTAAATTTTGTCAGTAAATGTTCGGGATTCACAAGTTTTCCGTATTTTTTTATATATATACTAATTAAAACATGCTTGATACTTAGGGAATTTATGGTACATTTTCAGCCACATCCGATAAATATCCAAAATAATTTTATATAGAAAAAGATCAACGTAGTATTGAAAATAAAACCTCAGTTTCTCAATCATTCTATCACAGGTCTACACCAACTATTTATTTGGAATGCCTGAAATATAAATACAACGTTCTATTTTTGCTGACTCTGTATAAAAATATTTTTCTTGTAAATATGAGAATATTTAATATATCTAAATAGGAAAGATATATTCTAGCGAACGTCGCTGCGTAAATAAATATACTGACTTGTTGTACAACCACTTTCCATGTGTGTGGCGGTAAAAAAATGTACACAAAAATAGGCAAAATTAAATTGTTTTTAGGGCCCTATTTTACCAATAAGTACAATATGTACAATATGAGGATGTTTGGAGATTAAATAATTCTATATGTCTTAAGGAAATAATATCTGAGTGTGTAGATAATAAATTATTTGGAAATAACTTTATACTAATCCTATAACCTGTAATTTATTTCAATTTTTTTTTAGTTTTAATTAGTTTATTATTATTAATTATTTTAAAATTAATTTTAATTTAATTTAATTAATTTAATTAAATTTCATAAATTATTTACTTATCCTAAAAAATAATCGGTAAATTTACTTTACCCGCAACTTCCCTTGTTATGAATCTTTCCCCTTATTAGGAATAGAGAAGTATGACTCAATTTAATTTGATAAATAGTCATTTAGTTGCACATATTTATTGGGCGCCATTGTGTTTCACCATTTTGGATACATACCAAAATTTTTCAAGTTTCTTCCTATACCAAACTTCATTTTTGCTCATAATTTAAAATAAATTGAGTAAGTATTTATTTTTTTCGCAAAACTTAAAAGTCGATCGGATAAAAAGATTTTTTTTTACGTTGATTTTTAAAACATTTTATATGGCTGCCTTTTTTTGCCGTCTTAAATTCGTACCACAAATTTACTAGTTTGTCTCTATACCATACTGAATGCTTGCACAAAATATGAAATTTATTTTAGTTAAGGTTGATTTTTTAAATATTTTATAAGGCCGCTATTTTGTTTTGCTATCTTGCATTCATACCAAAATGTTACCAGTTTATTCTCATACAACAATTGATTTTCGTACAAAATTTGAGGTAAATTGAATAATTCGTTTTCCAGTAATAATTTCTTAACGTTTCACTAGGCCGCCATTTTGTCGCACCATATTGGATTTTTCCCAAAATATTACCAGGTCATCCCTACATGACCACTAAATATTAACTAAATTTTTAAGTTAATCGGGTAATTAGTTTTTAAGGTATGCCGCGAACTGACCGACAGAATTCATAAAACATGATATTTGGCATTTAGAAACGCTAAAACATGAAGATAAACATTTTATTTGGCCGCCATTTTGTTTCGTCATCTTGAATTCGTACCAAATTATACCAGTTCATCTTTATACCACAATTAATTACTGCAAAAATCCATTAAGTAGTTTAGCTCCGCATTCCTTCAGGAGCTCACTTTTGATAGTGCATCCGTATCTTATTCTTAGTACTGTCAGGTACTTATAAAAGCGCATTAGTTTTGGTAATTGTGGTGTTATTGTTTTATTAAAATGCCTTTCAGAAGCAAAGTGAATAATAAAGTGTTATCTGGTCAAAGCCTAGAAATTATCAGTAATGTTTTAAAATTTATGGAAGATGAAGCAAACGCTGGACATTATCTAATAGCCATTTCAAAAGTTAGTACTTATGTCACTTAAGAAATTGTATTTTAGTTAATATATTTTTTTATCGATTTTAAGTTTAAAATAAATCGTTAAGCATACGTTAGTCGGATACTAAACGTTAGTTTGGGTTAGTCGTATTGCTTTATTCCCAACAAATATGAGTAATACGAGTAATTTTAAATTATGTGTAAATACTAGGTTTTTGTAATAAAAAACAATTGCAATTTACCTATCCTAATTATGCTAAAATTTCTAATGCCTTTTGACATACTTAAACTAATCGAAAGCCTGATTACTTGGAAA
Organism: Kuschelorhynchus macadamiae; assembly: GCA_030620095.1. Taxonomy (NCBI): domain Eukaryota; kingdom Metazoa; phylum Arthropoda; class Insecta; order Coleoptera; family Curculionidae; genus Kuschelorhynchus; species Kuschelorhynchus macadamiae. The sequence goes on from JAUTXW010001847.1 coordinate 635,353, forward strand.
ATTTCAATGATAAAGAAGTAATAAAACTCTAACAATTATATTGTATTATATAGGGTGTTAATTAAGTACGTAGTCAAACTTTAAAAACTAATTCATGAGTTCATGTAAAAAAAAATCATATAACATAAGGTCTAAAATGCTTCGTTTTCGAGATTCAGGGTATTTAACTTTTTGCGAAAGTAAGGATTTTTATCAATATTTGGAAATCCCCTTAACATATGTTATTGAAACTTAGTAGATAAAATAAGTGTTTGAAATGCTACTTTCTTCAATTGAAAGAATATATTCATGAAAAAGAGAGAAAGTGAAAGCATGCGCCCCGGGCAGGAATTTCAATTTTGATTTTAGTAAATTTATAGTACGCCACTGATTATTTTAAACACTAATTCAGTTTTTACAATTAGCAACTCAAAATACTTAATAGTCGCTTTTTGTGTTTTTTTGATGTAATGGACCGTTTTCGAGAAAATGAAATTCTAACACATTATTTTATTTAACTATTTAAAAAAAAAATTTTTTTTATTAATATCAGCAGTCGCATTGGATGACTCTGATCGTGCTATTCTGCGTAGAGCGATAATTAAAATTATATCACCGAGAAGTGTGCATCAACTTTAAAAGGAATCCATAAAAATGTTAATTAATTTTCGGAAGACACGGGTTATCAAGGATGCCAAGACAGCTTGCGAAAAGAAGTTCATAAATTGGGTTTTCGATGGCGCAAAATTAAAAGTAATAGAATGATCTTGATGGAGCGTCAACCCGTTAGACTGTTACGAATAGAATTTTTGAAAAAAATTCGCACTTACACGCATACTCATTAGAAAGCATGGAATGATGACGGTACTGACGGAATAAAAAAACCTGTTTCTAAAGGGCGAAGGTAGATTTGTAAAAAATATATATATTAGATGGAAATCCAGCTCCAATTCTGGCGATCACCATAACGAAATGAATTTTGAAATGTACAAAAAATGGGTGACTGAAAAGTTAATTCCAAATTTACCCCCAAGAAGCATTGTTGTTATCGACAATGCACTTTACCATAACAAACAAAAAGAAAAAATGCCCATAAGCTCTACTAGAAAAGAGGACATGAAGCAGTGGCTAAGGCTTAAAAATATTTCCTTTAATAAAGATATATTAAAACCTGAGCTATATGGTATCATTAAAAATTTTAAGCCCAGGTACAAATGTTACGAAATCGATGAGCTTTTTATCACAAAAGGCCATTCTGTAGTAAGATTGACTCCTTACCATCCGGATCTAAATCCAATTGAATTAGTTTGAGCAGCATTAAAAAAATACGTCGCAAAAACTTCGACTTTTCAAATAGGTGAAAAAACATTCCCGAATTTATATAATAATTTTTACCTATATTTCTAGTTAATAGTATGTTGATAAATATACCTACTTAACAAAATATTACATGCTTTTTATTGATTGCTATATTTTTATATACGTTATTAAAAATAATTTCAACATTATTTCATTATCAAAATAAAAGAAATTTTGTTCGGAGTGTACATTCGTTGTTTCAGTGGTTTTCTATCTCTCAAGCACACAGACTCTCTCTGTTTGTCTTTTACGCATATCGGAGGCCAAGCTACATTCGTCAACTTGTAGTTTTCTAGCTATGCAGAACAGACAGACATACAGAATGACGGTAACGAGAAAATGTGTTTTTCGGCATCTAGAATCCCTGAAACGTAAAGATCTGAAATAATTTCGGAGGGTGATTTTTTCACAATTATAATACTTTTACGAGAGAAGTACATGTAATACATTATGTACTTTAATCCTTTCCTTCATAAAAAGAAGGTTTTATTCCAGAAAATGGAATTTTACCGAATATTTAAATATATTTCCACAAACATTTTATCAGTCGCCACTTTATTAAATTTGTACCAAAATGTAACCATTTCATCCCATTATAATCCTTGATTTTCTTCCAAAAAAGAAGTCTTTCGGGTAAGTAGTTTTTCAGCTATTTGGGAAATGGGAGAAGAGGTTTTTCACTCCTAAAATGCAATGATCTGCAAAAATCTCGGAAGGTGATTTCCATCTTACGAGGGAAGTAAAAAAATGTTTCGAGCTCACTACCAATTATTAACATATTGAATCAAATGCAATTTTACACGTTCTTTTGAGGGGCGCTGGGCGACATTCATTTACTCTACCCCTAATAGCTGGCTATGCCTCTGATTCCTGTTACACAAAGTTTTATAAACAATATATTCTTTTCTTCATTTACTACCAAAGTGCTCGTTATTTCTTTCTCTTTTGAACTTTTGCTTTATGCTTTGGTTGCATTTTGTTCTTCTCCTCTATAGCTAGTTATTAAATTGGACGGGTTTGAATCAAATCTTATGGGATTCCGCAAAACTAAAACGAATTTAAAAAGACATATTCTATGGGCATCCAAATAATTCTTTTTCGAAAGATTCCTGCATTGCATGGTTTGTTTTTTGAGTTCGTTTTCTTCATTTGTTTTGTAGTTGACGTATTCTTGATTACCGTCTGTTAAGGAATATTTTGTTTTTTACACTTTTTATATTTTATGTGAAGCACTTTAAAGCCAAATTTACCAGCGTAAAAAAACTACTCCGAGAGCATGTATCAAACACTCCACTCGAGAATTTCATAATTAGTCAGTTTTTCTGGCACGTTTGCAACATATGCTGTTCTACTTTAGATGTATCCATTAGTAGGTTGCTAATGCCTTGCAAAAAAGCTTGTCAAAAGCATTTTACGGGAAAAATATAAGTTCGGTTCATACATCATAAAACGTCTATTTTTCACGAGTAGACTGAAAATGCATCGACTGACGGGTAAAAAGAACGGACGTTTTTCTATTTTTGCTATATTTTAGTTTCAGTAAATCTTGAAATATTAATAATAGATGCAGTATTTGTACGAAAGGATTCAAAACATATTTTTTACCAATATTTCTTTTAAAACAACAATCGATATTTGTATGGAATTCATATGTTAATATATAAACTAGCCCAGTCACCAGAGATAATTTTGGAGGCTGTCACAGGAATAATATAATTGTGTACTTTTTATGACTAAAGGAACCTCTCGAAGAGCTGTTTAGGAATGTACTGGGTGATTCATTACATATTGACACCCACCTACAGCCTTAATCATAGGGTTTAGAAAAAAACTTTAAATACAAAAGTTGTTGGGTTTTTTACCTATTATCTTAAAAAATAATTTTCAAAAGTTTATTATTATATTTAATTTTTCAAATGAAAAACCTTGTATCGTATTAGTAACTGTAGTTATGGCAACCAAATACATAATTCCCCATTTTTCTGTCATGGATCATGTATGGATTTATGTGTTTGATATTAATTATTTAATTTTGCTGAAAATAATTCAAATGGGTTATTCTGAGGAAGAAAAACGAACAGTAATAAAACTCTAATAACGTTGCAAGAGTCGAATATCGGTGAATATACCCCGGAAAAAGAATTCCTTCAAGAAATACAATCAAGAATATAATTAATCGTTTCGAGCAACAAAATTCCATTCAACGAAAGACCTCAAAAATAGAAAACATTTCTAACAATAAAATGCGATTGAACAAAAGAACAAGAATATGTTTAACAATAATTAATGAAATTAACTCTTTTAAACGAAATTTGAAACTACGTTTAAAACGACTTATTTTCTATATAGCCCCCATTATTTTTGATCATTTGCGAATATTTTTCAACAATGTTCTATTTATACATGAACTAAATAAAATTTGTTTGTTCTATGTTTAATTCTGAAATTTCACTATTTAGTTTCTCTATTATAGTTTGTAAAGTGTCTATTATAATAAATCTTGTTCTTCAAGTAACCACACAAAATTCTATTGGATTCAAATCCGGGCGGTTCGCTGGCCATCTTAGAGTTTAACGTGGGTATTTACCATTCGGGTGATCAATGATTAAATGGATATTGTTTGGAGGTGCACCGTGTTGATACCATATTACCTTAAAATACTGCCTGACTGGAATATCTTCTAGCAGTCACTCTATTTCTGTTTTAATGAAATGTAAATACCTTTGGGCAATCAGGGATCCCTGACATATAATTGGTATCACCTATTTTTGAGAATACCACACCACACATTAAGCGACTTTCTTATTTTGTGGGATTTTCTGCAGACCAAAATGTTTTTTCCTGTTATATACACCCGCTGTTATGAAATACGCCTCATCGGTAAATATTATATTGTTTAAAACATTGTTATTGTCCTGAATTGTTTGATACATTTTATTACAAAATTCAAGGCTTTGCCTCATATTTTCTTCAGTCAATTTTTGTACTGGACGGAACTTATATGGATGGAATCTGTAAGGTTTCAGCGTTCGTTGAAATTTGCTAGAGAACTTGCCGTTAATGTTTTGAGCTTCACGTACGAAATATTCAGGATTTTCTAAAAGAGGAAATAATATTATGGTAATTTTTCACAGGAATAAAAAACATACTCAGGTTCACCTTGAGAATACAGAAAAGTTTCTCATCTAAACTTTGTTCCGTTTTTCTGGTCTTCCGTTAAATGGAATATTGTTTGCAACGATTAATTATATTCTTGATTGTATATATTGAACGAGTTTTTCTTCCCGGGTATATTCGCCAATATTTAACTATAACTCTTGCAATGTTATTATTGTTTAAATAAAAGAGTTTTATTACCTCTCGTTTTTCTTCCTCAGAATTATCGAATTATTTTCAGAAAAAATAATTAATTAATATCAAACACATTAATTTGGTTGCCATAACTAGAATTGTTGAAACAATTACAATCCAGCGCATTTTTATACCATAGTGATGACCAAGGCAGACTTGACCATATCACTGAGAATATGGTTGAAGTCTCGTTTACCGAAACGATAACGTTTAAACCGAAATAGCTCAAAGGCGGCTAAACCAAATATCAACACATTTTTTAAATCAGGATGAAAAGAACTTTTTTCTAGTTGATAATACATAGGGCGTTTCGTTTGAAAAAATACATGTTATATAATTTTTTTAACTTTCGAAAGTCATATTTGAAATCTGAAATATCCAAAAGAATAGACAACCTTAGACCTTCAATATATAAAGGTTTTTTCTAAACCCTATAACTACGCCTGTAGGCGGATGTCAAAATGTAATGAATCACCTTGTACAGTGTGCTGACACGTAGGTCATTTGAATCACAAAAAATTGCCAAAAAGCTAATATCTTCCAAATTATCGCAGATAAGGCAAAACTGTTTAACTACAAATTGTAGGGCAGATTATTATAGTCCTCATAGTTTTTGCAAAAATTGACTTTGAAAAAAAAATAGCTTTATGAGGTTATATAGCCACGGATGTCTTCTTCAAATGCACTTTGAAAAATAGTTATAAATAAATAATGATTTTTACTGAGTTATTGCAAAATTTATCCGCCCGCTTGTTAATAAATTCAAGAATTTGTCTCTTGGTCCAAAAGGAGGGGAGAAAAAATCATCGACGACTTTAAATTAATTTATATCGAAAACTATTAAAAACTATATTTCCAAAAAAAATCGAACAATTTCGTTCTATCTGCAATATTTTGGAAGATATTGGACAAAAACCGTTTTTTTTTTTGGTAGTTTTTTGGGTGATTTTTAACATTTTCTATCTTGGTTTATGACAAAACAAAATGGCAGCCTAATAAAGTGTTCAAAACCTTTTTACGGAAGAAAATAAGAAATGATATAATTTATTGTTTAAACTTTATGTAATCAAAGTTATGAACAAAAAATTATAGTAATATAAAAATAAATTAAAAACAAATAAAAAATCGTCAAATTTGCCTTTATACAGAACTTCCTCGTGCAGAATTCCACTACAAATGGAATGTTACCGAATATTTAAACATTTCATTAGGCCACTACTTACAGACCACACTTATCTTGAAACCATATAGTTGTTTGGTAATACCGTAAGAGAGAATGAAACAAATTACAGTTTATAGGAGAGTTATTATCAAATAATTAAACGTGTATATAAAATGTGTTATCTGTACAGGGTTATCATTTATATTCCTAGGGAAAATAACTTTAAACATACGGGGTGAATCAGAAACTAGTAACCAGTACCAAATTTTGGTGTTTTTAAATGAAATGAACTGTATATTTTTGACTTTTTAGATTGTTCTTAATATTCCCTTTTCAGAAATGTGTGATATGTCTATACTTGGATCAGTAGCTTTTGAGATATTCGACTTTAAAATCCCCCGTTATTGTGTGTGTTAATTTTGCCCAACAAAATGGACTATCCCATTGAAGTGAAATTAAAAATAATACGCCTCTATATGTCAATAATAGAAACCCTACCCACACTCAAAATGAGTATCATAGGCAATTGCCCGGTAAAACCGCCCCAACACGAAGCACAATAAGATAAAGGACTGCAAATCCAAAGAAAACTGTGACTTAAGCGTGTTGCTATTCTTTACAGGTAAATTATTATTGTTAGTTTTCTATACTTAGAACTTTCCTTAGTAGTTCATTTTATTGCAGAGAACCCTGGACGATCGATCAATTACTGATTTATTTTCAAAAATCATTTGGCAAAATTCAACAAATTCTTTATCGTTATAATTATCACCCATATAAATTTCTACCCGTTCAGGGTCTAACTGAAGAACATAAACGACAAAGATTAATTAATTTGTCGAGCAATTTTAAGAAGGTGTTTGTTAAATCCGCTCTTTTTACACAATATACTTTTTACCGACGAAGCTACATTTACTACTAATGGCATGTTTAATCGTCTTCATAAACATTTCTGGGCAACAAATAATCCTCACAAAATTTAAGTAGTCAAAATTCAAGGACGACAAAGCTTAAATGTTTGGTGTGGCACTCTAAAAAATAAGGTTATCTTGCCAATTTTTGTCCGTGAAAGTCTTACTGGTGTGAGATTTCTCCAATATCTGGAAAATGATTTAGAAAGCAGTTAGATAACGTTCCTTTAAATCAGAAATTTACATTCATGATGATCTTTGGATTGGACGAAATTGGCATATAAGATGGCCAGCAAACAGTTCAGACCTAACGCCGCTTGACATATTTCTATGGGGTTATATACAAAATAAAATTTACTACAATAGACCCGAAAATATAGCTGTATTGGAACAGAGAGATTCAAGGTTAAACGAAAATCCATCTGATAACAATAATAAGGAGAATCTAAAAAATCAAAAATATACAGGGTATTTAATTAAAAAAAAAACAAAATTTCGTATGATACTAGTTTCTGACTCACCCTGTAGATTAAAAATTATTTTTTCTAGGAATTTCCCTGAAATCCATACAAGGTTTGTATTTAATATTTTTTCTATCTACAAAAATAGACTCTGAAAATGGGTGGCGAATTATAAATGATGACCCTGTATGTAGTGGAATTCTGTACGAGAGAAGTTCTGGATAAAGAAGAATTTGTCGATCTTTTGTTATTGTACTTTCTCAAAAGTATGCTCGATTAGTCGGTAGCTAATATGAAGAACGAAGCTACAATAAATATTCCTGAAAAAGCATTAAAACGTGCTAATTACGTTCCAGTGTAGATAGTTCAAATTAGAATTCTTTTTGATGGTTCGTTTTCGATAAAGGTCTGAAACAGAATGCTTAATAACGGAAATCAACACGTGATTTAAACCCAAATGATGCAATTATTTGAATACTGTCGTTTCTAGAACATATTAATCCAACGTGAAAAGTTTAGGGCTTGCATTACTATTTTCTGATTAATCACGTTGGCCTATCTTTTTTTACCGTTTTAATTATTATTTGGAATTTTCGTAATTTTTTGTTTGCATTGCGTGTTTATAAATATGTCAGCTGCAGCTTTATCGTTTTAATCAATGCTTGTGTTTGTATTTATTATGGACAGAAAAAATTGCTGTTTTATATGCATTTACCTGCGGTCATGAGTAATGTTTAATACGAATCGAAAGCCGAAAGGGAAAAAACACAGATTGCGGAATGATATTATAGAGTTATTAGGGTAAAATAGATTTAATATACCATTTAATTTCTAAACATAATAAAGTAATACACCTAGAAAGACATAATAGACTTTTTTACTTTTTTATATTAGTCTCTAGGGGAAATGTCAAGAAGCGGTTAAGCACTCAAACAAAATCCATTTTTCGTTCCAGTTTAAGTGTAGGTCATAATTTAAAAAAAAGAGGCATTGGAATGTAACAAAAACTATACATAAGCTAACCTCTGTAACTAGATCTGTTTTTCTATTCGTATTTGTTTTTAAAAGTTATACATAATACAGAAACGGGTAGAACACAATTTTGCGTTGTTAAGCATGCTTAGAATTTAACTGGGAGGTCGTCAAGGAATGCTATTTATGGTCAGCATAGCAGCAGTGAAAATTAAGGTAGAAGTTGTTGCAATAATACAATAAGCACGTTGACGGTAATTTAAAAGGTAACGTAGAATATAAAGATAAGTTACGGTACTTGCACTTGCAAAAACGCTAATATTGTAAGAAGAAATCGATATTTAAAAATACATATATAAATTGTGTTTTATTATGTCTTAAAATATTATTAGTATCTGAAATAAAAAAATAAATCTTCACTTTAAAGAGATGTTTTACCCTCTTAGAATCACGACAAAATCGAGTTTGTATATATATATATATATATATATATATATATATATATATATATATATATAATTTGATTGTTATCAGATAATGCGTTCCCAAAATATACGACAGTTAATGGTCTTAATGGTAAATCTCAATTTTTAACCATTTTTAACCATCCAAAATTTACCCTAATAAGCTCTCAATTCGTATCATGTCTATTATCCAAGTGTAACACATGCGCTCTGATCAAATCCTCCTAGTATAAATAAAATCCATATTAATTGCTATTATATACCTTAAGTAAAACATCTGAAACCTTAATGATCACCGAGATTGTCACTGATGATTATAGTTTAGTAGAAGCATAACAGCCGTCAATAATTTCAGGTACACCCAGTACTTAATGCAAAATTACGAATTATTACGATTACTGGAAAATGTCACTATTCCGAACCGAATTTCTTTGCTTTACAACCCCGTATATTAATATATACCACGAAATCACACATACTAAAGTCAGCAACATTTTAAATACCGCATATAAAACAAAAACTAAGCATAACATTACTTCTGAGGCATACTAACTATATTTATTTCGTATACAAAATTCATTCATTTTCACTAACCCTTAAAAAGATATTTAAAAATTAATTTCCAGTTTAAAACATTGTGTCTCTATCAAATTGTTCTAACATGGCCGTCAATACTTGAGCAGGCAATGCCAGGTCACCTTAAAAAATGTATCAGTTTCCTATCAAATGGAAATTATGTGCATTTTTATTGGAAATTCAATTTTAATTTTTAATTAATAATTTCAGGTAAAATAATGTAAATCTATGTCCTGCAGAACAAAGGTGGAATTTTTGATATATTTTCTGTGTTTACTTGATTTACTTAGGTTCAACTGTCCATGCGCTACAAGGCTAAACGTAAAACCGTAGCGAAAATATATGGACAGAACATTTTTATTTCTAAATGGCTCGCCCTGTATAAACAGCAGAGTAATTTCAGTGATGTGGTTTTTGAATCCCTCGGGGAAAATTTGGGATCCTATAAACAAATTCCTCCTCTTGTTATTCTTCTCGAAAAAAAATAGTGAAATATGGGAAAATTGAGAAGTCGAAAACAGATTTTTTTTAGTTTTTCTGGCATAGGCATCCTATATTGATTTTAAATCTCCTTTATATTTTTGATAAAGTAGTCAAGGTTTCGATTCCTAAAAATTCCTTCAAAGCTACCCCATTTTTATTTTTTTTAAGTGACATTCCGTGTTCCGATGTTGCCCGTTAACGCACTTGTCCGAGAATTTTGAACGAGAAATCCGAATAAAATGCCGCACCTCGAAAAGTTAACCATAGCGACCTGCATTTGGAGTCATCGGGGTTTCGAAAGGAGTGTCCCTATCGAACGCAGCTATCAGCTTATTATAAACCCCAACGAAATCGGGTGTTTACCAAAAAAAGCAGGCAAGCAAAGGCAGGCAATTATTAATTTTTGTGGCTACTAACATCTCTAAAAATCTAGCAAAACGCATTTATCCAAAAGTTAACACAGAAGGTTCTCAGTTTAACTTACTAGATTTTGATATTTATTATTTTCGACTTTCGAGGTTTTTAACCGCCGATAATTAAAATGTTGCACATAAGTAGCGTTATTATTATTAGGTTAAAATCGCTCTGCCTAATTAACACTACGTTGAAGGTAATGTCATGAATTACCGTTATAGGGTTTTCACTCGTTGGATTAAAGGACACTTGTAGTGTAGAAGCAACAAAAAAGCTGAACAGTTGGCCGAAAAGACAGTTAGTTGAAGTACTTTTGTATCATTTTCAGCTACTAGCAAATTTGCTATGGAGATTCTAGGATATATTTATTTATTTACAAAAAACTTGCCTTACAGGAAAAATTCCACCTACAAAGCAAGTATGTAACCAAAGGTTGAAAACTTGTCCCAATTCTGGCCTAAAGAGAATGCAAAATTATTTAAGACCCATTTATTAGCTAAGAAAGGCTGTGCTTTCCGAGGCTTTTTCTATATTTAGAGAAAGAATAATTAGGTTGAAATGAAATAAATAATTAATTTGGAAAAGAAAATTCTAGAAAGAAATTCATTTGATCATTGTTTCAGCCTTTCCCCGTCAAGAGTTTCTTTTAATTATTTTCTGATTTTAATTACAACATAAATAACTTATTTTGTTTTTTCTATAAATAAAAAAAACAATTCCCTTTGTGAATTTCCGAGTTCATCAACAAACTGAATAAAAAAATAAAATATGAAATATTGCCAAGAGTGAAGCAGCTATATTTTTCACTTTGATGATTTAACAAGGAAATATTTTAAATTAAAGGTTAAGCCATTAATATTAATTAAATATTCAGACCAATTTAAAAGTTCTGTAAATCTCATAGTTTAAGGTTTGTGTCTTTAATGCATTAATTTATTAATAATTATTTTTTGGGTATTTATTTATTGCACAGTAATTATAGAGGAAATAAAGTCTGTACCTGACTGACTGACAAATATTTTTAATTTTTCTGAATATTCAACAGGGACCTAGTTTATGAATCGTTGGACCTGAAAATTTAAAGGCTAGCACTCTTAATAATATCTAGTATTTTAGCATTTTCTATCTTCCCCCGTACGATAAAATCAAAAATTTGCAACAAAAATCTTATTTCTTCGTAAGCATTATTCTTTTGTTACTACTATCAGCAGCTATATGAAATTAATAAATACTTTGAGAATACGAGTTTCTTAATAGAACGGAATTAAATACTTACTAAGTCCTTAAATATCTACTTTGGTCTCATATAAGCACTTCTTGAACATAACGAATCGCTTGCCAATTATAATTTAACGTAAGTTTATTAGTCAGGATGCCTCTAAAAACGGTTTTCTTGCGGATTATAAGGGTTTTAACTATTAAAGCAATCGAGATTTTTTAAACACATTTTAGAAATAGTTTGGTTAAATGGCTAAGGATTATAATCTCCGATTTAAATACTCGTTTCCTACATCGCTTTGGATTGATAGTTCTTTCTTAGAATACCCTCATTGGTATAACATGAACATTTTTTTATTGTTTAAATTGTATTAAAGACCAAGAAAGTTTAAGCGTTCTTTTTGAATACTAGTGTTACATCTCGTTAATGATTTTAACGGTCATTTAAATAATCATTACATATAAATTTCATTTTAATACACTTTTTCACCAGTTGCTTACTATGCAAGTGTTGTCTCTATATTAGCGAACTATTTTATGTTGTTTTTAAAAATTAAAATTAAAAATATTTTGTTAAAGTTGTGTGCCCAATTGGTTATGTAAATATTTAGATCTACAAATCAGTTGAAGCTGGTCCTTTTAAGATTATTACACCTACATGAATATTTGCTGCAAAAATTATACTTGTCTGTGTTAAATATTACGGAGATTAAGCCCAGTTAATATGTAAACCAACAATATTAATCAAATGTCGCTCCTCCGAATCACAACGTTTAACTTTATTATATTATTTATTTAATTTCGTCAAATATGAATTTTAAAAAAATCTAGACGTGGTGGAGGGCCCACCAAAATCTTTTAACACTTGACCTAAGTTACCTTCCTCTTTGTACGGGCTCTGTTAGTGTCTTGCTAACTCATCAATTCGAGGATTAGCCGATAATGAGTTTGAGTCATTTCTCCTAGAGGACAATTTTTATAGGAATAAGCTGGTTAATGGTCTAGAATTGTCGATGTACCAAGTACCGATTCAGCATTCAAAAATCGGTACCGGTTTAGCATTGAGTCATAAATATTTCCCTCGACTTTTCAAATGACAAGAATCTCGATTTTATGAAAACTATTTTATTCAACCAATTAATTAGTTCAGATTGAAAATAATCGACATAAAGTTCTTCAAACATCGATTATTCGACTTTGTTTCGGTTACTTAACGGTTAAAAATCATTTATAGTAAAAACCAATAAATCGTAAAAAAATGAGTTAATCGATAACCGATAGATTTGGATAATCGCCCTTCCCTATTTATAAGCTCTTTCAGATAATGAAAGTTTAATTTTTTTACAATATTTTTTTTTTAGTTCCGATAATGAAATAATGAAAGGCGTTGTTAAAATTGAATAAAAGTATAATAAAATATTAAAAATTGATTTTAATATTATTAAAGATTGAAGGGTTAAAGGGAGAACTGTTAAACTGTTATCGATCTCTCGGCGAGGACTTTGAAACTAGGCCGCTCGATAGATTTGGTGGTACTCTTTGGTTTTCCAAGGTCAAATAAATGTGCAAATTCATAAAACAACAGTGCGGTGTACTAAGTGCTATTCGTTAAATGTTAAAAACTAGACATGATTTAAAGGGTTTCGTTAAAGTTCATTATATACTAAGTCTATTATTAAAGTGGAATTGGCTCTATTTGGCACATAATAACACTAACAGACAGTCAAGTATGTTCCCAAGACAACACACACAGATCAAACCTGAAGTTGATTATATTTGATACGTAGAAGAGTCTGTCGAGGATCTCACAACAGCATCGAGGATGTACATATGGTTGGCAAGCCTAGTTTCATACAGCTTGAAACATGACTCCTGAGGGACTGCAAGCAAGCTTCAGAGTGACTGTGCTACTGCTAAATTTCATCAGCACACAAGAATATTGGACCAAAACGCCAAATAAAAAAAAGGCCTAAAAGGAACAAATCAAGCAATAGAAGAAAGTTCGAGAACCCAAGATAGGTAAATTATACATTTTAGTTTTAATAATAAATATTTGTGAGAGAATAATGAAAATGAGACTTACCAATGATATATTGGCCTTTTCAAAGAGTCAAGAACATGGGACTTGGAATGAAAAATGGGTTTCTTCCACTAAAATTCTAATTTTAACTCAGCTAGCATAGCTATAGGACACTTAAACAAAAAGTCACCCAAAATAATTAGAATGGACCCATTTTTCGAAGACAAATCGGCAAAAATGCCCTAAACACAACCAAAAGTTCCAGAATACGGTCTGCCTTTTTTTTTAACTCCTTCTGTCACTTTTTCTTTCTCCTGTTTGATAGAAACCTAGAGATTTTTGATACAACCCTGATGTTGGTACTACTAATTGTCAATGAAGTTGACAGATATTTCAAAATTAATTTAAATTTAGATACATTTTATTTTTGTTTTGAGATAATTAGGATATACCAAAATGGTTAGTTAAAATTACAATGGTAGGTAAGTTTCAAAACGAAGATTTTTGATCATATAAATTTTCTTTACTCTGATTTCCTATTTTCCTAATTCCTAACCTTATTGTTTGTTATTGTTTTTACTAAAGTGTGTGTAATGTACTTTCTATTAATTTCAGAAAAATATCAGCTTTATTTCTACAAAGGGGCTTGATGCAACTGAAAAACAACAAATACAGTAAGAGCTAATGAGAGCTATTACCAGAATACAAGGTAAACTTTCATTTCTTTTACTTAACTTAGCCTAAAATTGTCAACTCCATAATCATGTAACAAATTTGTACCTAAAATTGCTAATTTTAATAGTTTGTTTCAGAATGAGAAGAATGTGCCTATGGAGGTCTCCACCACTTGGTTTATTGTTATATAGTTAACCTAGGATTATTGAAATTGTGATTTTAAATTTTGAATTAAACGATAAAAAAGCTTTAAATATGTGTCTTATTTCAACTATGAAGATTATAGGAACTGGTAAGCATATTTTATCGATATTATCTTAAATAAAAATATAGCAAAATTCTAAATTTCTGTTAGGAAAATGTAACCCGTTACAGCGTACCAAAAAAATTAAACAAATGAAAACGTCAACTGCTTAATCGACAATCATGTGAGTGAATCAATTTTCAATAAATCCTAATATCACAATCCGTTTTTTTTATATCGTCTCTAAATTTGATGGAACACAGTCGCCGAATACAGACTTTTATCGATATCGGATGAGAATCGTAATCTGATCTTGAGTAAAGGTTGACAATAATTTTTCTATTTTCATAGCATAATTCCAGACAAATTGAGCTTTCTTATATGTGAAATCCGATATATTTGTAAAGCCGTTAGATGTTCCTAAACAAAATACATTATTTACCAAAATAAAAATACTTGATTTACTTTTTTACGAATCGAATACTTTTAAACCTATCTTGTTAAGATATACAAAGTGGTTATTTAGTGCGAGGAAGTCCAGTATCTCCTTTAATTTTAAAATCACTAGAAAAAGTGAAAACCGTGTCTGTCGAGAAGCATATTTAAAAAACGTTTTAAGATAAACGGGGTACGATTTTTTTAATGGTAACCCCAATTTAGTTTATTTGTGTTAACAGTGTTGTCACGTTATTATTAATTCTCAGTAATTTTTTGCAAATCGGTTTACCATAAATGTTATTTCTAGCATCAAATAAAGATATTCGGTACCTGCAAAGATTAGGGTAGTTGAGTTGTCTGGATTAAGTTGAATTATCAAAATGCTTAAACAGAATTTGCTACAGACGTGTAAACTTGACAACTCTAAAATCTTTAAAACTGGATTTCATTAAAATGACATCCTATGCATTTACACACCATTTTGAAGGATTTGCTAGACTCTTCAAATTTTGTTACTGCAAGTAATATCCTAAAATTACCCGTTTTCAAATTTAGGTTTTTAGCAAAAAGCAATTTTAGTTGATATCTTTATCAACGTTCCATGATTTTAATATTTCTAGCATTTATCACTTTCATAATTATAGTAACCACACATTGTTAAATTTAATTAGGTTTTATTAATATTTATTTTAAGTTATTAACATAATTTTTTTTAATCAATTGAAAGAATGAAAGGTAATGTTTAAATTATTATAAATTACACTAGCACAAAAAGGTTAAAGAAAAAACGGCAAATTATGCTACACATATAAAACAAACCTGGTAGGCTCAAATATACACCAATTATCAGAGTTAACTTATAATTAAGAAACCAAGCAAACAAATTTTAATGTCATATTAATTTCGTATTATCATTTATTAAAGTGAAATTTAATTTTTCCCAATTATATTATTTTTTAAATCTATTTTTTATAACATGGCAAGCTACCCAGTTGGATTCCCAAAATTTTCTACTGTAAATTATTATTTCAGTATTTAATTCATATAATCTATTTTGACTTATTTAATCATTGTACATTTTGAAAAAGGCTAAATTTATATCCGAAACATTAATAAAATAAGACGTGCTTATAGTTATTTAATTTGTGAAATAAAAACTAACAATAAACAAGAAAAGTCCAAGAAAAAAACTACACAATATCCATAATTTAATGTATTAATTTTTATTAAAATGCTTGGACACAAAAGGTTACCTGATATGTTTGACGATATCGGTGTTGTTCATTTATGAAAATGAGTCGTTCAACTGAATCCCAAAGACTTGAAATTTTAATTATACTAGGTTATGGGGTACAGAAATCTGCAAGATGTTTGTAATATTTTTAATGACAAATATCTTAACAAAAATTCATCTCCCGTAAGTAAAATTAACAAAAAAAAAAGACTGGAAAGGTAAAAGATGCTGTACGTTCTGGCAGACCTAAAAGCGCACCAGGTGGTGATAAACCTCCGAATGTTTTAACCCGTTTAAAAAATAATCTTCACCTTTCTACCAGAATATTAAGAATAAAAAATAACGTCTCACACATATCCGTAGCCCGACTTCTAAAACCGGAAAGTTTCATCCATACAAAATAACTTTGGTGCAAGAACTCTCTGAGGTTGATCACGATAGGTAATAACAGGCATAATTGTCGATAGTGGGCCAGAGAAAATCCACATTGAATACCTGAAAGTCATACCCAATTTCCCCAAAAGATAAATGTGGTATAAGGGGTTCAAAAATAAGTGGTCCCTTCTTGATAAAAGAAACGTTAACTGAAAAAATATATTTGAATCTTTTAATGACCGAAATTGTCCCAGCTATTGTAGAACTATTTCCGAATAACCGTTACGTAAAGTTCCTGACTTTGCCTGCGATATTAAGTATTTAAACTTGATTTTTTAGGTAATGGTGCTCCAAATGATGAAATATAATGTCCTCAGGATGGTACTCCACCGCATTTTGCTCAGATTGTTCGGGAATATTTTAAAGACCTTACTTAGTTTCATTAATTTTTTGTTTGTTGTATTAGGTATTTCGTTTTTGTATTGTATTGTTTTCGTTCTTTTTTACAGCATACTTTTAAAGTTCAGACGATGTTTTCTTTTGTTAGTGTTTTCGTAGCAAGATGAGGAATTATTCTCATTTTCACGAAATTTGTTGCTAATTTTTATTTACGGTAGATTTAGTTATTAGTTTTCTGTTAGGATGTTTGTTATTAAAAATGTTACAAACACCTTGCAGGTTTTGCATTCTATCCCCATAACCCAGTAGAATTAAAATTTCAATTTTTTACGTTTCAGTTAAACCATCCAACAAAACTGACATTTTTAAATGTGTTCAGATTATTTGTTGCGTTTAGTTTGACAAACAAAAATCTTTTTTGGCTTTTTTGCAACTGAATAAAAATATTTAACTTTAAATTAATTGCAGCAAATATTTAATAAAATTACATATCTTAACATGTAGAGTAGTCTATCTACGGAATGTTTCGATACATAATATAAACAATATTATTCAAGCAAGTATAAGAAATTGTCATTTACCTTACGTTTTTATAGACACGCGTTTTTATAGATGACGCACTGATGAGTCCCGATAGGATGAAAGTATTTGTACAAACTACTATGTGTAAAAACTTAAGGTAAATGACATAATTTCTTATGCTTGCTTAAATAATATTGTTTATATTATGTATCGAAACATTCCGTAGACAGACTAGTCTACATGTTAAGATATGTAATTTTATTAAATATGTGCTTTAATTAATTTAAAGTTAAATATTTTTATTCAGTTGCGAAAAAGCCTAAAAAGATTTTTGTTTGTAAAACTGACATTGTCAAACATGTCACGTGCGGGTATCTTAATAAAAGGTAACACATTAAATTATGGATATTAGATCTTTATTTTTCAAACATTGTTAACTTTCATAAAAAGTATTGAGAATTTTACGCACATTTTAAAAAAGCAATATAAAGGTGTTCCATTAAAAGAAATAATTGTCTATTTATAACAGAAAAATGGTAAACTTATTATATTTATAATACATCGTCTTAACGAGCTATTTCATTTGATACTGATCATGATGCAGTTAGAAAAAATATTATTTTATGCTGCATAAAATAGCCTTAATAAATTTAAGATATAAAAATAAGTTCGAAGTATTTAGCATAAATTTCTTTAGCGCTAAGATCTCGTCAATAATTGATTCCTGCCAAGTTGCATATTACAATTTCGAACACACTCATCCAAAGTTTAACACCTACGCTCTTAGTTCTCGCTGTTATTTTATCTAAACATCAAAATATTCCTAATACATTTTCAGTGACTGGTCGGGATATGTAACGTGACAGGTATCAATTATTGACGAAGTCTTAACCCTGATGATGACAAATTGTCGACAGCGCTAAACAGAAAATAAAAAAAAACACTTTAAACATTGTTTCTTATTTCTTAAGGACACGGCGTACAACTAAAGTCCTACAAAACATAATAAATTTCTAAACATCTTAGTTACGAAATTACTTATTTTTTTATATTGAACAAAACGAAGTACAGACCATTATAATTTTTTTAAACCCAAGGAGATGTTTAGCCTGTAGAGTCTAACAATATATGTATGTTACGAGCAAAACTCGAAATTGTACAAAATTGACAATGTACAGAAATTTTTGTACAAAGTCTGCATTGCACACCTCAGCCATACAAAGTCCGGAAGTTATTTGTTTTGACGCACTTTGTTCGACGTTGCGTGTACAAAGTCAGCATTGTACAAGTCTATCTGTGCAAAATTGTTTTTATCAACGCCAAAAGAAGTGAGGTTATAATTTGGCTGCTTGCTCGGTTTAAATAAGACGTCGCTTTACGTTTCAAAATGAATAAAGAGTTATTTAACTTAAAAATTAATGAATTACATGTTTGTGAGAACAGTTTTATTATTAAAATAGAGCAGCATTATAATAGGCTAATTGATGGAGTGTGTATCAGGTGAGAATAACGTAAAATATTACGTCCATAATTTAGAATTGTTTCATACAATTAAAAACGCTCATGTGGAAACTGGCACGGTGGAATTCATAAATTAGAACACAACTTAAAACAAAAACATCTTAACATAACAAGAGATATTATTAAAATTTTCCTGGATAATTATCAGTCATGTCAATGAGGTGAACTTAGGAACACAGGTTGACTTAATTAATTTTCAAACATGTCCAGACGGAGAATGCAAATTTATATTAAACTATCAAGACCACTTAAACAAAATTCATAACGGTGAGTCCATTAAAAAGTAAAAGAGTTGTTGAAGTGGCATACTATCTTGTAGACATATTTTGCCTTTTTTGCGCTCCAACAATGTTGCAGTCCGACAATGGAAGAGAGCTTTTCAATAGTGTAATAGAAGAACTAAAATATATCTGGCCAGAATAAAAATAGTAAATGGGAAGCCCAGACATTCCCAAAGTCAGGGTAGTATGGAGAGGACGAATCGTGAAGACAATAAATTAAAAAAATGGAGCGAAGGGTTGCGCTTCTGTCAGTTTCAAAAAAACAATAGTTTCCACACGAGCAACAAACACCGTTTGAAGTTATGTTTGGAAGAATAGCTAAACTAGGCTTGGCATTAAGCAGACTACCTAAATTGGTTGTTGAAAATTTAACTACGAAAGAAGAAATGGAAACAATTTTTGGTTCGTTGGAGATTGTACACAAAACTCAAGA
Organism: Kuschelorhynchus macadamiae; assembly: GCA_030620095.1. Taxonomy (NCBI): domain Eukaryota; kingdom Metazoa; phylum Arthropoda; class Insecta; order Coleoptera; family Curculionidae; genus Kuschelorhynchus; species Kuschelorhynchus macadamiae. The sequence continues at coordinate 654,845 of JAUTXW010001847.1, forward strand.
GAATACTGTCGAGAATAATGGTAGTGACATTGAGAAAGAAAATGATATTGTACTTAAAGGACGTCAACCAGACGATTTAAACGAAAACAATCCAGTAATTGTAGTGCAGGAATATGAACAAGTAGATAACGTTAGTTTTGAGATTATTGAAACAGATCACCAGCTAAATGAAGAACTAATTATAACAATTGACCAAGAAAATCTAGAAAATGTTTCTTCGACAGAAATGGTCAGCACGATTTTTGACAAAAGAATAGTATTTCAGAAAACCAAAAATTAGCTACAGCTGGATTACATGAGCAAGCGAAACGAATGAAAATTGGAAGCGGAAAAAGATTGCCACCTATAGAAAAAGGTTCAAATATTACTGTACCGATTCCAGTTTTAGATAGAGGTATGTAAATATTTAATTTTTTCTACAGTTGATTTGAAAGGTGCCAATATCGCACACGTAGCACACCTTGAAAAACTTCCATTGCACACATCGTGTGCAATTCTTTCACACATTCCTGTCAACATTTTCGCATGACAATTCCGTCAATGTGCCTATTTTTTTAATGCAAAGTGACATTTTAAATTAATTGTTGCTTAATTTTTGACTTTGAGGTTTTGTTTTGGCATAATAGAAATTTGAAATATTTATTATTATTTTAGATCTTAATCAACTGTAGAAAAGGTATGGTGTGCAACACGTTTGAAAAAGGCTTCTTTCACACAAGTACGACGGTTTCCGGACCAAGCCGAAAGAGACTATTTCTACAGTTGTATAATATCTAAAATAATAATGAATATTTCAAAAACAAACCTTGTTGCATAATATACTATTACTTAGCTTCAATTTTCATTTTATTTGTTTAAGGTAAAGCTGATTCAAGGAATCTAATTGGCGTGGTTATGGAAGTCACTATGGATGGCAATTACAAAATTGGAACATCTATAGGAGTCTTGCCGCAATTATATTCTAGAAACCAAATTACAGCATGCAATAGAATAGGCCATCTGTCTTTATTTAGTGCTTTCTTACCACATTTAACTATTTCTGTACTCTCAAATATATTCAATAATCTAAAATTTTTAATTAACTTAAGATTATTTATTCCTATTTGGTGATTGTTTTCCAAAACATGATGGGCAACGCTTGACTTTTCTATTCTTCCGTATCCTAAATGTGCTATGTGTTCTTTAAAACGAATGTTTATGGAGCGTTTAGTTTGCCTAACATATTTTAGATCGCAGTCATTATAGCTACTTTCATAGATGCCACTCCTCTCCTTCAAGTTGACTTTGTCTTTAGGGTTTCCAAGGAGTTTTTTCAAACTGTTCTCCGTTTTGTAGGCTAGTCTAAAACCTACGTTTTTAAATACTTTTTCTAGACCTCCGTATATCTGGGATCATATTGAATTACTATGAGCTCATTGGTAGTCTGAGGTGCTTGAAGAGTAGTGGCATCTTTTAACATTTTCTTATGCTTATGCCTATTTACTAATGTATGAACAAAAATTTCATTATATCCATTACTTTTAGCTATGATTTTAATAGCAATTCATTTTATTGTTAAAACGATCTTTACTTAATGGAAAATTGACTAACCTGTGAGTTAAGAAATGAAATGCCGCCATTTTGTGTTGCCGTCAATGATTTTCTATAAATATCAAATTCTAATTTATCGTTATTTCTAACAGCTAGCGTGTCAAGAAAAGGTAATTGCTCGTTGTTCTCCGTTTCGTACGTAAAATTAATGGAAGGATATTTATTGTTTAATGTTTCTAAGAAAGTGTTCAAATTTTCTGTTTTAGTATCAAAAATAGGAAATATATCATCTACGTATCTATACCACACCCGTGGGAAATACTTGAGTTCTTTTTTGCATTGGGTTTCTAATCTACCCATAAAGAAATTTGCAAGAAATTGAGATAAGCAATTGCCCATTGCAGTTCCCTCAAGTTGTTTATAATATTTATTGTTGAACTGAAAAAGATTTTGATTCATAGATAACTTTATGAGAAGCAAATATTCAGCAATAATTTCTTTTTTCAAATTATTGAATTCAAGTAGTTCCTTTAGATACCCTTAAGCTAGTGGTGTAGTGTAGTAGTGTACCCATGCGAGTCAGTATAAGGTTGAATTCACATATACAATCAGAGGCGTAGATACGAGTTATTTACTCTGATTTGAAATAGGCGGAATTTAAAAAAAAATGTAAAAGAAAGAATAAGCCCTTAAAAAAATTCTAAATTCTTTTTATTCATATTAAAAATTGATATGTTTAGATTGATTATTCTTGAAGAACAACGAGAAATACAATAAATAACATTTTGTGTGATATTTGAACTGAACTGTTTTTGGTAAATTGGTATATCATATATTAGAGAGAAGAAATATACAGAAATGTTGGTGTGCGTACAAGAACATTCATTTACCACGGGTAGTTACAAACTATAGTTTAGAGTTTTTTTGTATTAGGTACTTTTTATACGACAATAAATTTGAGCTTATTTGATTCCTGCGGTTGCATAAAAGTAAATTGGATGTTTAGAATAGTAGAGAATATTAAAAATTAAAATTTTGCTAAACCCTGTTTTAATTTTATGCAACCGTCTATGATTTTTATTGGGCCAATAAATGATAAAATCGAAATAGGATAATGTATACAATTTTTAGACGTTGAAGGGCGTAATATAAAATTTCATAAGAAAATTTTACTTTAATATTTATAACCTTATTAAAATCAATCAATTTGGATATATTTTGGACTATATTACTAATCAAATAGTATGAAGTTACTTGATTTGGTTAAGAATTAAAAGAAAATTTTAAATATGGGTATTTGTTTTATTTGCACTTGGAAAATGGCTCATTTTATTTTTTTTAAGTACTGAAAACCTATAATCAAGAACATACATGTTTATTTTAGTATATATTTTCAGCCTTAGTAACATGGTATCCATACAGATATTGGTTATTAAAATAGTATAAATACAATATACAAGTTTTTGATAATATTACAAATAAGTGTTGAAATGCAATAAAATTAACGTAAGATAAAAAAAGCTTTACAATGTTTAATTGACACATATTGGATAACAGAAAATATTATAATAATATGAGGTAAACTTAAAACTTTAAAAGTTCAATAATAAATAAATAGATTGTAAAAATGTAATATGCTAAAGGGTATCCGGCTTTTGTAACAAAATTTTCTGGAAATATTCTTAGTATATATGGCGATTTTATGAAGTAAAATTATTTTTTAATTTAAAAACTGGAGGTTTTAAGATCATTTCATACGGCATACCATGTTTCTAGATTGCATTTTTCTGATAACTGGTGTTTTGGAAAGCTGTAAAAAAGCTGGAAAACTTTACTTATTTATCGCTTCTACATAAAATACCTCATTAATCCACCATAAATTTTAATATATTTAAGAGTTATCTAGCTGAATTGAACTGAATCGTGAATTTTAATATTGCGGCGATAACTTCTATAAACAAAAGAAAAAGTGGTAGGTACTAAAAGTCTCCTCCTAAAGTACGTAAATATTCAATATAATGATTTAATAAAGTGTGCTTATGTACGTATATTTATGAATATCTACAACTACTGTTATTACTAATTAGAATATAAATATAGCCATAAATAAAATCTTCTTCTTCCTTAAAGGTGAAGGAGTATCAAATGGTATTTCTTCAATATCAATTTCTATTGATGAAAAATGTATGGGTAAAATCTCCAACTACCTAAAATTTAATGCCACAAATTAGTTTAATTTAAATTTTAGATTTTAGAACTCGATATGAATTTGGCTACAAAGTGATTTTCTGTAAACGGCCCCTTTATTTTATATAACTATTCAATAATACATATTACACATTATTATAACTTTAAAATTCTGAAATAACCGTTTATTATATCATTAACTATACTTAATTCATTGAATCTTGAAATACTAGGCACCAGACCTAAAAAATTTTATCTACCAATATTTGCCTGTTTTGCCTTACTGGACACTTTCCTGAGAGACTGACAAAAGAAAAGGCACGATCAAACTGTAAAACCATGAAACAAGGAACAAATTTAATTTTAATTTATCCACTTAAACAAAACTAATTATTTATAGTATTTAGTATTTACGTTATTTTGGTAATAGGGTGCATAACATGTCTACAGTTAAATATTATTAATTTTAAATAATTCTCAGTATTATGGTCGCCCTGAACGTATTCAAAATATAATTTTAAAATACATACGTTTGATGGTTAATATTGGTTGACGGGTATATTAATTCATCCCCATCAATGGCAGTTAGATGTTGAGATGATGCAGTTAATGTTCTAGAAGAGCTGCAGCTTAAAAAATCTTATTCAGCAGTATGTATTCCAGTCATTGGGTTTTCAGGTTTCTCTAAAAGTTTCCTCCTAAAAGTACATAAATATTCAATATAATTTAATAAAGTATGATTACGTACAATCACTTCCAAACAAACCGACTTGCATATTTTTATTTTAAGACTTAAATATCTCAAAAACGAACATGTGCTGTTTACATAACCATGACTGCATATCGAATATTTTATTTCAAAATCTTACGCTAGAATATTAAATAAAAAAGTGACACAAAAGTTAGTTTATGGTAAATCATCTGGTAAATTAATACACTAAACTTCATATTATGTAAGTTTTACCCGAAGGTTTGAAATTGTTTTATTCTTTTGAAAAAACAATTCGAACCCAGAATTTAATTTTCAGGAGCAGTTTTTTTATGCCAAAATATGGGTGCGTGAAGTCACATTACGTTATATAAAACAATATACAAATAAAATATTCAATATCTCCCACATACTATGCGTTATCAAAATAATGCAATTGACCAAAAACTAATTAACGTGTTACACCCTGAATAAAGAAAAATTAAATCCCTTAGAACATAAATGTTTATATAAACTTTTCCTTCGAAAACCGTTAAAACATTTTCAAAAGCCAAAAATATATCCAATTAATAAAAAATAATTTTACAGCTACAGCCTCATCAGATGAATAAACTGAATCTTGTAGAACGCATAACTTAGGATAATAAATTAGATATAAACAGAGTCCTAAACCAAATTTTTCTTATGGTGAACTTACGGAAATCAATTTATATGTGTATATTTATAAGGCATGTTGATAAATAAATCTATAATATGCATCCCAATTACAATCAGTATAAGTATTTGAAAAAGAAATGAAAGAAACTGGTTTATTTATTTGGATACCACTAACCATCTACTAACGAATGTACGCCAATGTTCTGACAAAATCTAGGTTATATTTTGTACTTACGGTGAAATGATCTCGATTTTTCACTTCTAGAAGAGTAAATCCCACACACGTTACACTTTTTGAGCATGTTAATGTTCAGAAAGAAATCGCTTAAGTTTTTACATACTAAAACACAAGTCAATAACAAATTTGAAACGTTTGAAACACAGCGTTAATCAAGAACAAAGCTATTCAAATCAAATTCAAATATCAAACTAAGGTTAAACTTCAAAAATCGTGATGTTGCCGGTTGGATATAACTGTTGATAATATTGCTAATGAAAGGCAAAATTAAATTACATTATAACAAAAGACGTTATGTATTGTTTGTAAACAAAATATTAAATATGTTTGAACCCTACATTTATCGCACAATCTGGCAAACCAGTGGGGAAGTTTCCCTTCACCCCTCATGTTTACTTTGACTACTATAGACACAAACAAATGTGTTTATTGCTAATTCTAGTCGTTCAATATTCGAAGGTTTTAGGAAATTATAATTAACTCATCTAACGGACTTAGCCTAAGTGGAGTTCTATCCAAGTTGCAAATTTCAGCAGTTAGGCTTCAAGATAGAGTGACGAGTAATGGCAGTGCAAATATATCCGTTTATTGCACACAAATTCTATCGAAATTCACTTACATAAATTCGTTTGATCGCTTAAGTAATCACAATTAACAAATGCTTTTTTTCAGGAGTATCAGCGCTTACACGGATCTTTATGAATGCATATTGCATACTTTTTTCATGTCGAATTTTACGGCTTTGTTTTCGTTAGTGAGCTTTCAAGCTTCTTGTTTGACTTAAAAGCCTTTTTAAAGTTAAATCGTTTCGCTATTCCCCTAATCTTTTCAGAAGTCTCTTTGGAGTATAGAATATAGTCAGAAAAGACTTTTTGACTGAAAATGCGCAGAAATTTGAACAACGGATATGGTTTTATTAATTAGATTTTATGGATAGTGACATTTTTTATTGTTATAGAAAGATTATATGGCTTACTGTTGAGGTATTTACTGTTCATTGTGAGTAGAACTCCAGAATTACATTGAGCTTAAAAAGTACAAAAAGGTGTTGCTAAGATTTCACTAAAAAAATTAAGCTATTATATTTTTCGTAATCTTTTTTTATTATTTAGCAGAAGTATTGGTGTCAAGTAGTTTTTAAAAATATCAGAACTTGAAAAAACAAATACATTAATTACTTCTTTGATTTTTGGCAAGTTGTATTTTGACATCTAGAGATTCGCACAGCCTGTTAAATGAGAACTAAATTTTAGATGAAAATTGTATACTATTTTATTATTAAGGAATATGCCACCGTATGTATATGATTTTGGTATTCAGTAGATTTTTGTAATGTTCTTATATGTATAAGGAAATAGAGGTACATTTGTTGGACACCAGAAATTTATATTGTCCAAATTCATTCGACTGTCATCTAAAATGGATTTTTATTTTTGGTGGTATGTAATATGAACTAAAACAAAATCGGTAAAATTCGTTTACCTGGAACTTCCCTAGTTATTCCTTTTCATTTGGAATAGCAAAGCGTGAACCAATTTAGTTTCACACATATTCATTTCATGTGTGTGTGTGTTTTCATCCGGGTGTATATCCGTTCACTACTGTCGTTCTGAAAAGAACAGTTTTGCTGACGTTTCGCCAAAATCACATTTGGCATTTTCGTAGCTTTCGCTTTCGCATCCGAATATAGACTGAAGTGTTAGTGACTTTGACGCTTACTTTATACCTCCACCTGGGACCGAAAGGTATATCTGAGCTACCGCTGGGCGTTATTTGTGTTTTCCGGATGTTGCTGTTGCCCTAATTGCGCTTGATTTTTTGTGATTTTGGATCTGTCGATTATTGTCTTCCATACTGTTGATAGTTTTAATGATACGCCCGTTTTATTTAAATCACCTTGTTTTTCAATTTTTATGGCTTCTCGAATTATTCTGGTCTTATAATGATCTACGAGGGCCTTTCAATAAAGACTGGGACTGAATTTTTTACGGCCCAGTGCAACGAGCTATATACCGCCAAAAATCAGAAAATATCCAAGTAGGCTTCTTTCATTTTGCGAAATTTCAGTTGTCATAAATTATTTATTTGATTTGGACGCCGCTCTAAAGTTGAGATATTATTACCACGCCTCTAAGAATCGAGATGGATGAATTGAAAGAACAAAGATATGCGATCAAATTTTGTGTTCGTCTTGGAACATCAGCAATGGAAATTTTTCGATGATTAATACGGCTTTTGGGGAATGGTCTGTGGCAAGATCGGCTTGTTTTCGGTGGCATAAAGAGTTTAGTAATAGCAGGGAAAGGTGTGAGTTGCAAGGAGGTCCCGGTGCTCCTATTGTGGTACTAACTGAGGTAACCATCAATACCGGAGCAGTAATTATTCGCACAGAATCACGTCTGACTATCCCACAGCTCTCAAATATTCTTAAAATATCTGTTGGAAGTGTTTTTGCTCTTTTACCCGAGCATTTAAACATATCTAGAGTTTGTGCTCGCTGGATTCCGTGTATACTGACACCAGGTCAAAAAGCGAATAGGGTAGCGATTTGTGAATACTGGAAACAATGCATTGAAGAAGGCGACGAACATTATTACTGCGAATGAAACTTGGGTGTATTGTTATGATCCGGAGATGAAGCAACAGAGTATGCAGTGGGTAGAAAAAGGAGGACCACCTCCAAAATAAGTACGTGCGCAAAAATCTGCCGCTAAAGCCATGGTCATAACATTTTTTGATCATAAAGGCATGGTGTATACGCACATGATCCTACATGGTAGTACAGTTACTGCCAGTTATTATAAACAAGTTTTGTTCCAGCTGATGAAGGATCACATCCCCAAAAAACGACCTGAGCTGATTGGAAAGTGGAAGCTTCATCACGATAACGCTCGCCCTTACGTAGCGAATATAGCGACAGAGTTTTTGAACACTAAAAATATCAAGTCTGTACCGCATCCTACATATAGTCCTGATATAGCATCATGCGGCTTTTATCTGTTTCCTCAAGCAAGAAGAGACCTCAAAGGACGACGGTTTCAAACAGAATTGGATGCTGTTAAGGCTTTAGAGGCGGTTTTGAAGAAGCTATCATGTCTTTGAACAATGGCAGCACTGTTGGGATAAGATTATTGCATTATAGGGGACTATATAGAGCGTGATAAAAGTATTGTTGTTTAAAATTAATAAATAAAGTGATAGTACTAATCCTAGTCTTTGTTGAAAGGCCTTCGTATATTGGCAATCTCCCATCGAAATTTATTTTGTGGTCGGTTTCCTGTTGATGTAGGAATAAAGCTGAGGATCTTTGTTTATTTCTGATGCTGAGTTTGTGCACTTCTACTCTTGCAGATATTCTGCTGTTAGTTTGCTGTATAATCCGTGGCATTATTAGTTTTCCAGTAATGATTTTTTTAACATTTCTCTAGGTCGGCATTTTGTTCCACCATGTAAAATATTACTAGGTCATCCCCATACGACCTTTAATTTTTGATTAAAATTTTAAATTAATCGGATATGTAGTTTTTAGCTACGCCGCGAACTGACAGATCCACAGACAGGACGACGGAATTGAGAAAACATATTTTTGACATCTGGGGACGCTAAAACGATATGTAAAATGTATTAGTGTAATTTTTTTCATGATACATACATTTTATTTGGCCGGCATTTTGGTCCGCCAACTTGATTTCATTTCACAATTTTACCAGTTCATTTCTATACCCTATACCACAATGGTTTCTTGCACAAAACTTGATATCAATCTGTTAAGTAGTTTTTCTAGGCTTTATTTCTTATATTTATATATTTTAGTAAGCCGCTATATTGTTTCGCCATCTTGGGTTTGTAGCAGAATTTTACCAGTTGATTCCTATGTAATATTTGATATTTGTGCAAAATTTCAGGTAAATTAAATAATAACTGGTTTATAGTCGAATGCGGTCTTATCGTGCGGGTCCAAAGGTCACCAACATTATGGATCAAATCAGAAAACAAAGTGAATATCAAAATGTTGTGTGATTCTTTTATCGAGCTATTAAATCTCGATGGGCAATTTACAAATATGCAGGGAGAAAGAAAATAGTTTTTTAATTATATTACGCAATATTATTAATATTATTTTATATATTAAATGCCGAAGGACTAAATAAGAAAATTCGCGAAATATGTATTTTGTTCAAATTTTTTGGTCGGCAAAAACAAAAATACACAAAATGGCAAGCGCCTTAATAAAGTCGGAAGGCGGTTCGAATCAGTGGAACAATCAAGATATGTTTTGTTTATACAGCCGCTTAATGAAAGTGAGATTTTTTTTATCAATTACCAAAAATTATGAGCCCCGCTTGACCTAAAAATCTAACCACTTATACAGTGTCATTTATTTAAATGCGGGCCACCTCTGTGCACTTGTTTTTTTTTGTATTGTGATAACAAAAAATTTTTATTTTGCAAAAATATTATACACATTTGTTAAAAACACAAGATAATTAGTTAGTGAGATTTTTTCAGATCTTTACGTTTAAGGGTCCCTAGATGCCGGAAAACATGTTTTCTCAATTCCGTCTGCCTGTAGGTATGTCTGTGCGTCAGTCTGTCTGTTCGCAGCATAGCTAAAAAACTACTTATCCGATTTCTTTAAATTTCAGTCTAAACCTAAGGGCCATGCATGCGAAAAATACAGGCTATATATATATATATATATATATATATATATATATATATATATATATATATAGCCCGTATTTTTCGTTATTATTTTTATATATCAAATTTTGTCTTATAATTAATAAAAAAAATTATTTATTTTAAACACGCTTTTAAATTGGAACATTCTATAATTATTTATTTATTGCCTACAAAATTGCAAATGTACAAAAAAAGTAAACAAAAACATGGTGTCAAATCTAATAAAAAAAATTTTAAATTAAAACTCACTGGCTAATATCCAGGGGCCAGTGGCAAAAGCTCTGAGAATCGGTATAAGGAATGTACAGAAACTAGTGGATGAAAAAAAAAACATAATTTACTTCCGGAGAAGATTAAGAAATGTACACGAAAAAATCCAAAGGCAAAAGTCTTAAGTTACAATGCAAAATTGGATATTCATAATGCAATTTATGATTTATACACGTCAAAGACTAATATAATCCTTCAGAAATTTTTTATGTTATAGACTAAAAAATATCATCATCACTTAAAAAGTCCTTATCTTCTGAGTCGGCCTCAAATGGCGCAATGTTCATTGGTGTTATTTCGACATCTAGAACTCGTTCTCGATTCAACCAATCCCATATTAATTTCTCCGTATGTTCCACAGATTTCTTCCAGTACTCCGGCGTAATATAATTTAATAAATCTTGACAAACAATTTGCACTTCATCTGATGTAAGACCATCGTTCACGTGTTTTTCGTAATATGATTTTGCCCCAGCCCATATTAATTCTATTGCGTTAAACTGGCAATCGTATGGCGGCAGTCGTAAAACCTCATGTCCATTTTCCCGTAATATTTCATCTACGGCATATATTGTTGGTTTTTTATCGAAAACCCAACATTTTTATTAATTTTGACAACGATTTTAGTCCAATTTCCAATATGCCTCGATTTTTTAAAACTTGAAGGGTTATATTAGTTTTTGATGTGTATAAATCGTAAATTGCATTACATTGTCACTTAAGTCTTCTGTCTTTGGCTTTTTTCGAGTACATTTCTTAATCTTCTTCGGTAGTAAATTATGCTTTTTTCCATGCACAATTTTTTGCACAGTCCTTATAGCGATTCCCAGAGCTTTTGCTACTGTCTTCTGGATATTGGCCGGTGAATTTTCATTTTCGTAATATTTTATTAGATTTGATACCATTTTTTTCGCTTGTGGATGCAAAAAACCCGAAAATTGTTTACTCATTTTGTCACTGGCTGGTCAGACTTTGAAGTGACATCGCTCAAAGATTTTTGCAACTGCCGCCCTTTTATTTCGCCATATTGGATTTTCACCAAAATTTGTAGTCATTCGCGTAAGTAGTTTTTAGCTATGCCGCCAAGAGACCGACCAACACACCGATGAAATCGAAAAAACATGTTTTTCGGCATGTACGGATCTTCGAAGGATGATTTTTTCACATTTTGCAGTGCTTCTCTTTTATGTGGGAAGTAATAAATTTAAATATATGGCTCGTTTAACAGGCATATAAAGTATATATAAAACAGAGATAGTGACTAATAAACGAACTGAACTGGGCAAAAGAGGACTAATAGTTAATATGAATAAGAGAGCGGATAGAGAGTACATTAAGTTGGCCATGTAAGAGAGTCCAAGTGAGATTGGCTAAAAAGTATACACTCTTACAGTAAAACTATAAACATATTGCAAAAAATATATTGTTGGAACAAAAAAAGAAATAAAAGGGTCTTCTTTCCTAGTGGATCGGCAAAATGACACGGTGATAAATGTTTTGAAAGTCGGAGTTTGTAAAGCTTCTCTTGACATTGTTGTTGGTTAGTTGGTGGGTTCGAAGGAAAAGATTCCTAAAGGTGGGTGGCGTATACTTCTAAATTCATGTCTTCAATACACGTTATGTATAATTCGAAAACATCTGCTATCAATTCCAAAGCTTTTCAGTCTTCCCGTAGTCCACAAAGCACTTGCCTTTATTCTAATCTCTATATATTTACATGCAATGCAAGAATTAATTCTCTTGTATCTACGGAGTTCATAAAACGGAATTGTTTTATCCAGGTTCTTATTGCACTTATTTCCTATTGTTTAAGGAATGAATTACGAGACTATCTTAAACTATAAAATATTGGTCAAATTATTTTACCCGCAGTTTTGTAGCTTAGTTTAAATTCAGAAGAAATGATTCTTAAATTTTGTAAAATTAATCAAAATCATTTTAGACGACTAGTTTACTACGTGTTATTTATTATAATTTAGCATTATTATTTTGGTTTCCATTGTTTCGAATGAGCAAATAATAATACAAATCTATCTCCGTTTAATTAATTTTTAGAACAGTTTAACGAGAAGCCTGCCAATCGCACCTGTCAATGGATATTGCTGGACAAATTGAAATTGATACCTCCATTTCAATTATTGTCATGTCCAAAGCGCACATTTAATAGACTATAACGTCAATAATAACTACCGAGAAAAAAATGAATATCTACGTATAGTTCAACGTAGGGCTGAATGTTCCTTAATTAGTGGATATAATAATTAAAAATGTATTTATAAACTATTCAATTTAGATTTGATACCCTTTACAACTGCCCTCAATTTTTTTAGCTAGCTTAAGTTACGCATATAGAGTTTTAAATACGAGGTGAACACAAATGATTGTACGTCCCTATTTCACCACAGTACCCCTAGTACCACAGAGAATACCAAATCCTCCAAGTAACCATGGTAATATTATTTCTTTCATCTTATATTTACGACGCAAAGCGTTTAAAAATATTATTGATCTAACGTAACTTAACTATTAACCTTCCACCACATTATCTTTTATATATTTTGTGGAAGGACTTTACTTTCAGGGTCCGGATTGATTTAGTTTTAAATGCGAGAATCGGCTGTTTATCCCACAGTTTTATACTTTCCAGCAATCCTCATAACAATACTCCCAGTTAGAACCCCCATAAAAATGTCCTATTTAGAACATGTGCTTCAAAATGAAACTTTTTCTTTGGCATATTTGAGCCTAAGAGAGTCTGAAGTTGGAAGCGGTTTATCGATTGCTCACATCCATACACGTTCTGAACTACGCACATGATTACAGTTTCGATATGTTGGCACTATCGGAAACATGGCTCACACCAAACCATAATAATGCTTCTTTTCAAATACCGGGTTTTCATCTTGTTAAGAAAGACCGCGGAGGACGTAGAGGTGGACTTGCTAGGTATATAAAAAAATGTTTAAAATTTTCCTCTGCCGATATAATAATTTTCTCCCAAGAACTTGAATTAATGAGTTACCAATTCAAATTAAAAAGCAAAAACATTGCAAAAAAATTACCATGGGCCACCTTCTGGTTGATCTAGCGACATTATAAGTGGCACAAAGGTTGTTAACCACGTCAATTTCAGACTTTGTTGAATTATAAAATTGGATAATTTCTGGCTATATATTTATATTCTATATAATCTGCTCAGACAATCTCATAATAATATCAGCTGAAGAATTGCTTAGTCTAGAAGGTCCTAATATATATATATATATATATATATATATATATATATATATATATATATATATATATATATATATATATATATATATATATATATATATATATATATATATATATATATATATATATATATATATATATATATATATATTATATGTTAGGCTTCGAAGGTATGTATTATCTAAAGCTATACTTTCTACGAAAAGCAGGCAACATCTCGTCAATTGTGACATTCTGTCCAAGACTATAATGAGCTTTAAAGTTTTCAATAAATTTGGTAAAAAGATGTCTAATTGGTGCTAATTTATTTATTTATTTGTTTGTCTATTACCAAATCGTAAGCATCTCATTAGAAATCTAAAACGTTTCTCAGACATACCATACTAAACACGTCAATTTCTAGTTCATTAGTTACCCAAAAATCAGCAAAATTTCAATGACCACCACGGAATTCTCCGGCAAGATATAGTAGCCCCAAAAACGCCTTTATTTCAGTTACATCTGTTGGACGGTATCCTCGAACCCTTTCGAATTTCGTTTTTACAGTATCTGTATGCCAATTTGTGTATTCCACCAATATAGTAACTATATTTTCACTAAAAAACAAATTCCAGCACGGCTTCTGTTTTGACATTCAGTGCAGGTTGTCCAATAACCCCTGGTAATTTTACCATAATATTATGCCGGCGCATTTTTGAAGTTTTGGCAGGAATTTTATCCCATCGAGCTCCATCTTTACCTAGAAAAAAATCCATCATCTAGTATATTATAGCTATAAAAAATTGTTTTCTTAGGTATAGGTTTTTTACCTAAGTATAATTTAATGCTAATAAAAAAAATATCTTCCAATAATATCCATAGTTATTTTTACTGTTTTTACATACAACAAATTCTAATGAGAGGTACATGTCTAATATTTTTACGGATTTTCCAAAATGAGGCTTAGGAGAAATAATGTAATTCAATTTTGAGTTTACTTATCAAAAAAACATCTTTCTTGTTGTGGTTGTTCCTTGTCCGGTTCAGCATCGCTAATCTCATGATCCGTCTCCGAATCTAGTGATCTGGTCTCAATGTAGTGCGTTTCAGAATCATCAGACTAAATTCTTCTTCCGGGAACTGGTCAGTCGTCGGTAAAAGCCAAACGATTTAATTCTGCAACATCGTGGGGACTATTTGGTTTATAACTTCTTTTACTCATTTTTAAAAACAACAAACACGTCAGATACTCGTATAATCACAAACACCAACCAACCCGAGCGGCTAGATAGAAAGGTAACAGTAATAAACTGGTAAATAAAGCTAGAGGGCTGTAATTTTGGGAAATTACTTAAAATAGGTTACCTGAGGAATACTGTAAAGCATAAAATTCTAGAATTATTTCTTTTCGGGAAATCTGCAAAAATATTAGGCATGTATCTCTCTGACACTTACGCGACTAACGGAGGGTTAATATATACAGACTCCTCCAATATTGCAACTTTACTTGATAACATGGAGGATCTGTTCACCGCCATTGTCCCATTCTATGTCTATGTTGTTTTCATGGGCGATATCAACATAGAGCTTCTCCGGGATACTGCCAATACTAAACGACTTAAGAACTTACTAGAAGCCTTTAATCTTCACTACATTATCTCCGAACCCACAAGAGTTAATCCTTATTGACATCATATTAACTAATAATTATTTAGCAGTCAAAAAAGTACATTCAGTTCACATTCCAGAATCTATTACTGATCACAAACTTATTTTCGGTGTATTCGATGTTGGGAGCAGTGAAAGCAATATAGAATATATGATCTCCGGTGACTATAAAAATATTAACTTAGACAGTTAATGCATGGTGCGTTACAAATAAATTGGCAAGGTTTATATCACCTTGAAAGCATAGACGACAAAGTGGAAACGTTTAACAGTTATATTATATTCATATTAAATAAACATGTCCCTCCTTGCAAAGGAAAATTTAACAACAAACCTTTTACACCTTGGATCACAAATAACATAAAAGTGTTTATGAAAGAAAGAGACAAGGCACATCGAGAGTTTGTTAATCTTAAAACACCTGAATCACTTCAGTACTACAGAGATCTTTGAAATGATACCAGGCATGCAATATCCAAGGAAAAAATAACTTATTTTAAACAAATATCTCAAACTACAGGTCGTGATTTTTTGAATAATGCCAAAAAACTAAACAACCCAACGGGACAAAATTAAAGATATACCCGATCATCTAAAAAACGTGAACAAAATTAATGTTTTTTTTTTCATACCACAGTACCGTCCCTACTGAGAAAATTCAATATTATATCTCACATACATTTTTGGATTTCAGTAATCAAACCTAACTATATTTAACTCCTATTGATGTTGACCAAATACATAGAATTATTACAAAAATTAAATCTAATGCTGTGGGAGAAGACGGAATTTTATTAAAAGATTTGCCAACCTTTTTGCATGGAACTTTTAATACATATTAAGAAATCATGGTTCTTGGGATTAGACCGTGTCAAATTGGAATTACTATCCGACGTTTCGCCTTCTATTGCACGAGGCATCTTCAGGGATATTTACTCCACGAGATCTGAACACTGAATGAGCTCGAAGAGATTCAGGCGGGCTTTTGTATTCGACTTGTGCTCGCCGAACCGTGGCCCTGTGTTAAGATCGATTTCCACGTGTGATGTAGACCGTAACCCGTATCTCTATTGAAATTTTTTGTATGTTTAAATATTTCAATAGATTCTCTAACTTTTCGTTTATAAAAACCTGGAACCGATGCTAGAACCTTGGTTTTCTTTACATTTATGAAATGGCCAGTGTTATGCTGGTGTTCAGCTACAGCAGATTGAACAATTTGTTTCTTTTTAATACATCGTTCATGTTCCTTAAGTCTAGTTGATACTCAGCGTCCTGTTTCTCCCACATACACTTCTCCACAGGAGCAAGGAATTTTATATACTCCTTCTGTTTGGAAAGGTACAAGATCTTTCGAGGTCGCAAGCGTTGTCCAATATTCTTATGTGTATTGAAGATTTTTTGTCTGTAGTGCCATGTATGTAGGGAAGAACAACACTTTCTAATTATGGATCTTTATCATTCTCCTTTGTGTGATGTTGTGTTGTTCTTCCCTACATACATGGCACTACAGACAAAATAGAACGATTACTTCGGCGGTCCAACATACGTACAATCTTCAATACACATAAGAAGATTGGACAATGCTTGCGATCCCCGAAAGATCTTGTACCTTTCCAAACAGAAGTAGTATATAAAATTCCTTGCTCCTGTGGAGAAGTGTATGTGGGAGAAACAGGACGCTCAATATCAACTAGACTTAAGGAACATGAACGATGAATTAAAAAGAAACAAATTGTTCAATCTGCTGTAGCTGAACACCAGCATAACACTGGCCATTTCATAAATGTAAAGGAAACCAAGGTTGTAGCATCGGTTACAGGTTTTTATAAACGAAAAGTTAGAGAATCTATTGAAATATTTAAACATACAAAAATCTTCAATAGAGATGTGGGTTACGGTCTACATCACACGTGGAAATCGATCTTAACACAGGGCCACGGTTCGGCGAGCACAAGTCGGGTATAAAAGCCCGCCTGAATCTCTTCGAGCTCATTCAGTGTTCAGATCTCGTGGAGTAAAGATCCCTGAAGATGCCTCGTGCAATCGAAGGCGAAACGTCAGATAGTAATTTCAATTTGACACGGTCTAATCCCAAGAACCATGATTTTTTAATTGACCAAAGCCGTGAAAGCTTCCGTTCTATGTTTAATACATATTATAAATACCTGTGTTTTAAATAACGTGTATGCTAAGATCTGCAAACAGGCAATCGTGAAGCCTCTATCAAAGATATCTAACCCAAGGGAATTTAAAGATATTAGGCCTATAAGTATAATATCGACAGTCTCAAAAATATTAGAAGAACATATTTTCAATCAAGTTACCAATCTCATAAATAGGTTCAACGTTATTCCGCAATGTCAGTTGGGTTTTAGGGAACACTTTAGTAGCACTACTTGCTTGGTAAACATTATTTAATAACATTCGTGGACATAAAGATACCTGCCTGTCATTGCTGGACTTTACCAAAGCATTTGACACTGTGGATCATGACATACTACTTTCGAAGCTAAATATTCTGGATTTTCAGACTCTGCAGTGCGTGTTTTCGAAAGTTATCTAACTGACAGATTTCTTGTCTCTCAATTAGTAATAATTCTTTAGCCGAAAAAATCGCGTTTCATCCCCATCAGACAGGGCGTACCGCAAGATTCAATACTTTCTCATCTTCTATTTTCTATCTATGCGGCGGACATGAATAACTGCACAACTTACTCTACATCAGTACGCAGATGATTCTCAGTTGTTCCTGACCTTTACAAGAAATACTTTATCTCTATCTGACGAACTTTTGAAATCTGATCTAAGGAACATTTACAAATTTGCACACGAACATGACTTAAAACTTAATGCATTTAAATCACAAATTATAGTTTTTAACTCGTGTAGAGAAACTAACGTAGAAGGTAATTTAATCCCTATCGCGAAAGACGCCAAAAACGTTATTTTGGACAGCTCATTGACATTCTTGCCCAATATTCAAGATAAAATTAAAGCATCTTATATATACGTTCAAAGCAATTATACAAAGTAGACAGATCTGTGTCTCAAAAATCAAAATAATTTTTGTGACAGCTTAATATTATTCCTTTTTGACTACTGCGATACTGTTTATGTGTATTATGTGACTGTAAGCCTTCAGCAACTAATTCAAAAAATTCAAAACTCTTGTATGAGATTTGCTTATGGTATTCAATATAGAGAGCACATAACCCCACACCTAAATAATCATAATATTCTCAATATGAAAAATCGTAGAAAATACCATATGTACTCCTTCATCTATAGAATTATAAAAACAGGGCAACCAGCTTATTTAAAAAAATCAGTTCGTCCCTTTACTACATCAACATAACACCCGTAGCCAAATATTTAAAATACCTCCGCGTAGAACCACTAACTTTCAAAAGGCATTCTCTTATATCAGTCAGTCTATGGAACACTCCAACATATCCACCTAAAAAATTTTCGAAATATATAAAAACACTCTTATTACGAAACCAACAACTCACAATTTAACACATTTTTGTCACCCTCTGTCATGGTTTCTATCGAGATTTCTATTTCTGCTTTTTACAGCTTCGAAGATTACTATTTTTTCGTCTCGCACTTTACTTGGGCTTTACTTGTTGTTAGTTTGCCTGTGACATCCGCCTGCCCCGTTTCACCGCCGTTTCTGTCCTCGAGTCTAAGCATTTCTCCAATATTACTATTTAGTGTTTAATACTATATTGGATTGGATAGTTTTTAGTTTTGGGGCTGCATCACACTTGTACTTGGTTAACCTGCGAGCAAGATGTTAACGTTTGCTATGTGCGGGATGTAGTCCTTATTGGCGAGATAAACGAAATATCCTCTATCATAAGTTTTAGGAAAAGCAAGTAGTTAGTTTTGCTAATAAAAGTATTTTGAATTTGAATTTGGATATTTACCAGACCGTTGTTTTTTTGACTAGGACAAGAATGCGCTTTTCTCTACATAAATGAATTCACAAATTAAATCAAAATTACCCATGGCTCGATGAAAATGAAATGCAACCCTTAATTTTTGGTAATTTTCAAGTTACCACAACTTAATAAATCGTGGTTCTTGGGATTAGACCGAGCAAATTGGAATTAATATCCGATGTTTCGCCTTCGATTGCACGAGGCATTTTCAGGGATCCTTACTCCACGAGATCTGAACACTGAATGAGCTCTGAGAAATTAAGGATTTCTCAATTGACCAAAGCCGTCAAAGCTTCCATTCTATGTTATCGTAACTTACAAATTAAATAAGCTGTGGGAAGACGGTTTTTACATCGGATAGCCTATTTGTTCAAAAAAAAATTATGATGTTTTATTTTCACGGGGGTGTTACAAAACCCTGTTTTTTTTTAAATAAAACTTTCTTTTAATTTATATTTAAGATACATCAAATTATTTGATATAATATACGAATTAAAGTGATTTTCCAAAATTTTGATATAGGTCTTTTTTTTAAGAAATGCAATTTTATTTATAATTATATTTTTCTTTCTTGTCAGTATGCCTTTAAGCGTTTATTATAATTTATTTTTAATCGTATTCAGCCAAGCTTTGTACTGCAGTTGTAGGCCTTGTAACTTAATTTTTTTACTTACATTGCATAAATGCGTTCTCGTTTTAGGATAATTAAGGATAAACCTCAAAACGGTTTTTAAATTTTTTTTTTGGAAAAGTCGTCCTAGGAGGTGGTAGCAAAAAAAGAAAATTTCTATAGCAACCAAAGACAAAGTAAACGTTATCAATAGAGGATTCAAATAAAACAAAAACTATACAGAGTGACTTAAAAATCATGAGAAGGCTTATGTTTCGATTTTTTATAGGACTGAATTTAGAGCTAAAGCAGACGACATACAGCTCTTATAGCTGCGTAATAATTTGGGCCTTGGTGGTTCAGCGTTAATGTCTATAAGAATGCAGTGGTCACTAAAATTGTAAGTAAAAGACACAACAATATAAATAAATAAATGTATCGTAACTTATAAATGTCTTTCCATTGGTGATAATTCCACTTAATATTGTTATTCCTCCGTTAACAAATGCCTCTTTTGCGGCCATATTTTTCTCAAAAACTTTTTATTCGTACGTTGCCAGCTGTTAATTAACCGACATCTAAATAATACAAGTTTATTCTTGACTCATTCGTAAATAAACACCTTGACTAATATTCAATAATCCAATTTAAATGGTTTTCAACTCACCCGCTGTTCTGGCAAAAGACCGACACATTTTGTCCGTTTTCATTTTGTAAAACAAACAAGTCGGTAAATTAGCTTTAGCCAGAACTGTGTGAACTTCCTTATAAACTGTATCTTTTATCCTAGGCCTTAATAGTTCCTCCGTCTGTCTTTAACACATTGCTTCTTATGGCAGGGTTCTTTTTGTAATTCTCGGATGTCTTTATTAGTAACTAATAAAGACATCAATCCTGATAAATTGGACGTCTCAAAAAAGCAGTTTGTTTGGGGGCGAGTCAAGGGTAAACATGCATCATTTGGAAAGGCAATTAACAGTATGGTAATAACTTTTTTTACTTCAAGACTTTTTTTAGAAAAATATGGCCGCAAATGAGGTGTGAGGAATGACAATATGATTTGGAATTATGAACAATTGAAAGACAAATTTATTTATTACATAAGGGAAGTAAAAATACCTATCTTTAAAGAAAAAATCCAACCTCCGCCTACCATACGCCACTTTGTCCAAAAAAACACAATTTCGATGTATTCCATTAATTATCCTGAAACGGGAATAGTTTTATTATTTTGCAATAGAGCAGTCGACAGATAAATGCATATCTGAGTAAGTAGAAAATTTTAAGTTACAAGCTATACAACTACATTTGGCACGTCCCTTGAGATTAGCTGAACATGATTCAATTTAAATTAAAACGTATTAAAGGCATATTTATAAGAAATATATTCAATTTCATCCTTGAGAAAAACTTTCTTTTATATTTCATATCAATTTTTTAGATGTATCTCAAATATGAATTAAAAAATAAATGCCGTTTTTTTTTTTTTAAACGGTTTTGTTACACACAAAAACCTCTTTCGACGCGGGAGATAAGCACCCCAAGAAACAAACCCCATAATGTAGCCAAGATCCCATATATGCATTTTATTCTATAAGAAGTTTTTTGATTGGGAATACCATTATGGTTTATGATCATTTAACAAAGGCTATTTAACCCATTTTTCAGCCGACCATAGTGTTCTTTATGACTGAATCTTTCGTCTATAGAAACTTTGTGGATTCCAAGCGGCTGGAGGCCTAAAAACGATGAAACATGAGTAAACAAAGCCACTAACCACCTTTAATACACGTATAAAATAAGGTCGTTTAAGTACAAAATAACCAGTAAGGGATCCAGCACCGACCCTTTTGAAACCCCAGTGCCCTCGAAGCTAACCCCGGGACCGAAAGACTCCTATCCTCACTTCTCATTCATCGGAGATACGGATATTGGTACCTATTAGGCCTAAATCTAGTGAGCCGTGCCAAAGCATACTTTATAAAACTTTGCTTTTCCCAAACGTAATCGATGGCTCACACAATTGAAATCGTTTTTTATATGATCCACAAGTTGTTCATATAAGTGCTAGCCTACAGACATGGTCGAGTACCGTTGCCTTCTTAGAAAGTTTAGACAGTACCGGAATTAAACCCACCGGACAGTAATTTTAAATTTATATAAGAGGAACTTAGAACTTTTGTTTGTTTTAATATTTTGGAAAAATTACCTTTTGTTTAAATTTAAATTAGTAATATATGTTAATACCCACCTCAGCTTTCATATTTCTTTTAGCGTGATTAAAAAAACCTCTTAATTTATATTTATTGGTGCAGATGGAATAAAAAGATATATTTGTAGTAACACACCTTTCGCATAACATGTTTATAACCTTTACTGCAACACTTCTCACAAACAACTTAAAACTTTAATTATTATAATATGTTAATACCCACCTCAGCTTTTATATTTATTTTATTTCTGCAGATGGAATAAAAAGATATATTTGTAATAACACGCTTTTCGCATAACGTATTTATAACATTTGTTTCAACACTTTTCACAAATAACTTAAAATTCTGGGTACTTAATAACATGAATTTTCATTACTATTTAGTAGTGGCCCGACTATGGATCCGAAAGTTATGAGTTCGGCCCTCATCTCTGACTGAAACCTTTTTATTTTAGTTTTCAAAATTTTAAATTTTTTGATAGTTTAACTTATTTAAATAGTTTTATCCACTACTAATAAATATATTTTTAATATATGCCAAATATATTGATGTTTATTTTAATTATTCAGTTCTATGGCACGTCAACGTTTTGGCGTAGCCCCCTACTTGATGAAATTAAAAAAGAAACTATGGCTTTGTTTATCATCAGTTTGGAGTGAATAATGATTATTCGCTGCTGGTATTGAAGAAAATGTATCATTATAATTGAATAATACTGGTGCAATGAGTTTATTATGGAATAGTCCTGGATAAAGTATAGAATTTTACTCGTTTATAATGACTATTATTATATGATTGTTCAATAATATACTATTTTCGGTAAAGCTGCGTTAGTGTTAGAAAGTAGGTTGTATTTTTACAGTATTTTTCACCCTTATTGATTGGAAAAGGTTAATGCTAAATAGAAAGATGTGGGGTAAGTTTTCCGTATTTACCATCACTTTATCGTACTAATAAAATAATGTGCCATTATGTTTTCTAATTATTTAGCTTTTCATTCGTTATAACAAAAGATTAATAAATAAAATACTTAATAATAAATGCACACAAACAACAAAAAATAAATATCGATAATCAGGTAATTATGTACGTTATGGAAATAAGTGTTTTATCTGATATAATTATTGAATTATTAAAACTATTTAATGTAAAACCAAACTTACGTCATTTCTTCTGAATATAAGCAGATGACATTTGACATATTTAATACGTTGCCTAGCTCGAACGGGCTTTATTCATATTCTTCAATTTTTTTGGTTATTTATGAATCCAGTTTCTTAATGTGTAGTATTAACCAAAGTATTTGTATTACTTATAAATTTAAATAACAGTCGTTAAGGTTACTTACTTCGAAATTACCTATTAGCGGGGAAAAAGGTAGTCCTCGGTTAGTCGCTGGGTGCTACCATTGGCATAAAATATGTACGTAAATCGTTTTTTTTTTAAATTTTGTTATGTTCTTGCATAGGATTTTACATATCCCAGATATATCTGAATGGGTCGTAAAAGGATTATTTAATCACATATAAACTATGTTTTAACTAATTTATAAGGAATATTTTAATTAATTAAGTTAAAAACAACTGAATGGTTGTTATTTACATAGGGCGCTGGTTATGTAATATCAAACTACTAGCATTTTTCCTCATATGACTTTTTCCTCCGGATTCACTAAAAGGGTTTAAGAGTTAGACCAGGTCTAGCTGCCATGGAACTTAAAACTCTTAGTTCGCCAGTTATGTTTCGCTTATGTCCCTGCATATTGTAATTGTAACACTTAGAAAAATTCTTTGTTCAATTGTTAATGTCATCTTAAACCTACAACTGTCAAGTTAGACCTGGTCTAAATTTAAACCTCTTTAGTGAATACAGGTGTTCGTTTTTTATATTTATCTTTAATCAATATTAGAATTTAAAATATGAAACGTGTTGTTATATATAATTTTCTTCAGAATAACTCACTCACTACACATTTATACTACTAACGTTATTAAACTAGGGCAGCTAAAAAATGAACAGCATTTTTTTTGTTAATGTTTGCCATTATGCTAGGTCGATAATAAAAATAAATTACACAAGATCTTAGTCAAAATACTCGATTATCTCGATTCCTTCACTGAACTAGATTTGTAGTTCTTGTACAATTAAAAAATGGTAAAACCTACTTCCAATAAGTCAGATAAGTCTGACCTCTTTAGGTACAAACTAACTACACCTTTGATGGGAACAGAAAAAGAAACACCTGTTTCTTAAAACTTCATTAACTGTTTTACTAAGTTATATTAAATAAAAAGACAAATTATTTAGGAGCCTTCGACAGGCCGGAAAATAAATCAATCACTTGTACTTTCAATTAAAATTTAACCCGCACTGTATAAAACAAATGAATTAATTACGCGCCTTCAATAGGCCTTCTAATTAGGCATATTTCTATCAAAATACCTCCCCCGTCTAGTTGCAAAAGTTGAACCGGCTCAATCCACTTTTCTAAGATAGGGCTATACAGCGTAGAATAGGTAATAAAGATGCAGAAAAAATTGCGGGCTTCAACTGGATTATTGGTAAAGCATAAAGAGAGTGGAAATGTCTCTTAAACAGGATAAAGTATGCTTAGATATGAAGAGTGAAAAAAATAGGAATAATGTTTAATCTAAATAAAAATAAGGTTTGTTTTTTTAATGTATGACTCCTGAAACTATACGTAGGTTCCCAGGCTGAAATATTTTTAAAATAGATAGTTTTTTGTCTTTCTCAGAAATAACTAAAACCGATGTAAGAATTACGTTAAATGGCGGTGTCAAATAAATAGAGTAGTTTTTATATATGCACTCTATGCTAGACAAAGTTTTGTCGGAGGTATAATTCGGCGAAGTTTGCCTTTAGAAGCGCTGTAAAAAATTTTATACGATGAGGTTTCTCTCGTGAAGATAAATATCAATATTAGGAACGTAGCAACTGAGATCTATATTATTATATATTGTTAGGCCATTTTGAAGATCTGCTAAAATTATTATTAATATACCTGATCATAGCGATATAAACAATCTATAAACAGGAAAATATGATAGTTTAGTAATTAAAATTAAACCTAGACAGTTTTGTATTTAACTTTTTTGTTCGTCATTCAACTTCTGAGTTAAGGTAGTACGCCATCTTACGTGTGACACCCCGTACTTTACTTCCACTCATTCAACAAAAGAAATCATGGTACTTTTGACACATATTCAAGGTAAGCAAAATTTCAATTTGAAGGGCTGCGTATATTTAGTCACCAAAATAATAATATTAGTTATTACTGCGATAGGCTTATTACTAGCTTTTGCTTTATGTGTATTTAAAATTTATTCATGTGTAATTAGTAGCTTTCACTCTATTGAAAATAAACCTCAAAACGTAACATTTTGTAATAAAAAGCTATTGTATTAGCTTGAAAGCTTTTCGGGCAGAAAAAAAAATCAAAATTGGCTAAAATGTAAATTTATTTTGTGTTTTCTAATTAGAGTAAAACAATAAATTTTAATTTAAATGTTGAGTCTTCGTTGACATGATTTTAAATCCACTGAAAATATACACGAACGTTGTTAATATCGATGAGCACTTCATAAACTGTGTTTGAGTTGTCCAAAGCGTTAGTTCTTCAATGATACTTATTGCATATAAATTTAGAGCTTTAATATATTTTTAACAATCGATTTTAATGCTTTTAAGTTGTAATAGTATATTATATAGCAAGTGTTCAGAATAGCACTCTTCACACAAATGTAACAGTTTGGTAGCAAGAGCCGTAGGAAAATAAGATGAAAGTAAAAGTCGTATTTCAAATGGGAGTTAAGGGTTTTGACGTCACGGGTGCTTTTTTAAAAATACCCTTTATTTAAACTAACGTAACGTAAGTATAACAAATTGAAATTGTTCACTACCAAGATTCCTAATCTGAAAGCTTACAATCTATATAATAAAACATACTCATAGAATATCGCAATAAATCGAAATAATATAAACTAGGGGGCTTAAACTGCTGATCGCCGGGTCATGTAACCGTAATTTCTCTATCCGCTGAAAACAAATAAAACTAGTTGGTTTGGTTGGTTTGCCCGCTGCTCATGTATCTTCTGAACCATGAGTATTTGCCCAAAACTGCTTCATCTTCTAGCAACTTGAGATTATGGGAACGGTCAGCAGTATGTAAACTGGTGTCATACAAAAATGGTTGCCGCTGGTGGTCCATATCCATTTTTCCGTCTGGGTGGGTTCTGAATATTTTTTCCTCCTTGTTCATAGAGGGGTCTTTTTTAAGTTTTAAAGGCATTACTTTCCTTTGTTGTTCCATTTTAGTTTTATTTTTTTGTAGCGTGAGTGGTTGAATGGCTGTCTCGGAGTTGATAAATGATTCTTTGTTTGTTTTAAATTCATATCCTGGTGGTAGTTAAATCTTTAAAGTTTTTTCAAGGGCCATTATTTTAGATGACGAGCAATGTGTTGAAATCTTATTTGGTTCTGGAAATAGCCACGTAGTGAGCTACGGACTTTTTCTGGTTTAAAGTTGTGTTTATAGGAATAGGAATATGCTGGCAGAGGTCTTTGTTGTTACTTAGTTGGAAAATTTCGTTAATGCAATCTTTAATTGGATGGTTATCTTAGATATTTTTCAGGACACAGGAAAATACATTCACTTCGCCTGCGAGGATAATCCACGTATCCATATAAAAGGTCGCTTGTCACTAGACAGGGGGCAGGTGAAATAATTATTGTGTGATTAGAAGTCGGTACTGCGAAAAGGTAAAACTATGAGGCAATGTCAGACGGGAAAATCGAAAAAAGTAATATAAACACTGGCTTGGAAAGTAGCCGGGAAAAGTTATATTATAAGTCTTTTGTACACGATCTAAATTCGTCGATTATTATAAGGCTGTTGTGAATAATCTTGCAAATGTTATGGCCGTTTCTAAATTATTTGGATTTGACTGACTAGAATGTTTGTAGCCTGTATTTATTTTTGTTTGTGCAATTGTGGTTCCCCTCCAACTTCTTGACAGCAGAATTATGTAGTTAAGACGAATTAATAGTATTATTTAATATATAGCTTTCAATTATGGAGAATTTTTTTTTTCAGCTTTGTCAATGAGACTAAATCTTACGACAGTAAAGCATTTTTGACTTTGACTTTGACTAGAAATTAGTTAGAATCAAAGGTCAATTTATTAGGTTCCTAGCTAATATTGTTCGCTTCGGCTTAAATTGTTTCTTCTTTAAGATTTATAAGGGTGATAGTTTTGTTAAATTGTTACCCATAATTTTTTGATTTATATTTTGCTTGACTTTGCTGATAATGTAGTTTCAGATTTCTTTTAGACAAAAAAAGAGCTGGATTTTATAATCTATCCCAGTCAGTTTAAAAGTCTTCATTTGGGTCTGTATTTTTTATATATTATGAGCAGTTTCTCTCATGCTGTTTTTAGTAGATATTAAAGGCTTTGTAGACTGACAAAGTAGGTGTAGCCGTTCTTTCTAACAGATGTTAGCTCTTCGTATTGAGATACTAGGGTTTCGATATCTTGGGGTTTAAGGTCGATATAACAGATAAAATCACGAATGTTAGTTTGGATTGAAGGGTAAAATCCATGGGGTGTCCCTGTAAATGTTTTTATTAATTTCTAATAACGTAAACCTTTGAAATTTTTGGAGCATATTCAGTGGAGGATATAACGTGCCCTAAAACATCAGAAAGAGTCTTCGAAGGAACCGCTGCATGAATGAGGATTACTTATTTAATTATATCCCAAAAAAAATAATTCTATGAAATGTTGATATACTTAATTTATTTAAAATAGTTTATCGAAACGGGCTACTCTTTTTGATCTCATGGCTTTGGTCAATTCAGAAATCATGGTTCTTGGAATAAGACCCTATCAAAGTGGAACCACGAACTACTTACCGACGTTAAGATTTTCTGTTGCACGAGGCATCTCCGGGTATTTTTATTACACGAGATAAAGTTAAAATGTTTTTCGACATATCGCTAGTAAAATACGATTGTATCTTTGTACATTTTTTTCGTGTCTTTATTTTCAAAAAAGTTTGCTGGGTTAAATCCCATCAACCAAAGGTTGAGTTAGTTACTAGGGTTTAACCTGGTTGTCAACGATTCGGCAAAAAATGTATCAGGAATATCATGTATGTCAATGTGTTTAAATTAGGACATTTAAAATAATAAAACCACTATTCTAACATGAAGTAAGAATGTCCTACAAGATGGGCATCCCTATTCAATAGCATATTCAGTAATCAGAATAATTTTATACACACACTGGGTGAGATGGCCGCGGCCTGTATTTTTAAACTCGTATTATTTGCCGGTGACCCATGTAGGTAGTGCTTAGTAGCGTAGGTAAGTTATAATAGTATAAATTTTAGTGCAAACACAAAATAAGTGGGCTTAATAGCCACGCGTCGAGGCATCTCCCATTAAAACATAGGATTTTTTAAAACCTATATGATTTAATGAAGCATCAGTGTTACTTGTATCGTCGTTTCTTTCTGACAGGGCTCAGTGTGTAATCCTCGAGGGCGAACTATCAGTAAGACGTAGTGTTAAGGCAGGTGTTCCTCAGGGCAGCGTATTGGGTCCCCTTCTTTACTGTATTTATACATTTAAATTTATACGGTCTCTTGATCATTGCCAATATCACTTATATGCCGACGACACCCAGCTTTATGCCTCGTTTAAGCCTGACATGGCTGAAACTATAAATCTTTAAATAAACCAGGACTTACACAATTTGCTCTCCATTTCTAGTGACCACCTCTTAAAAATTAATCCAAATAAATCAGTAGCCATGTTATTTTATAATGAGAATATTCGAAATAATCTACTGTAAATAATAAAACTTAAATTGGGAGATTTCTTTCAAAAACTCTTCTTTGATAATAGATAAAGAATTAAAATTTAATGACATATGACTGCTTGTCCTTTTCTAAACGTGGTGGATATCAGGCGAATCTAGAAAATACAAGATTATTGCATCTGGTTGATCTACGGAATAAGAGGCAGACATAGAGTGCCATATAAGTTGGCTGAATTGGGTTGGCTTGATATGATTCACTGTCGTAATTTGCACTCAGTATGTTTTTACTTCCCTAGTAAAAGGGAAGTATGGTAATCGTGAAAAAATCACTCTCCGAGATTTTTTCAGATCTTCAAATTTCAGGGTCCCTAGAACATGTTTTCTCAATTCCGTCGGTCTGTCTGTCTGTCTGTCCGTCTGTCTGTCTGTCTATCTGTGCACGGCGTAGCTAAAAAACTACTTATCCGATTGACTTCAAATTTTGATCAAAAATTAAGGGTCATATGGGGATAACTTGGTAACATTCTGGTAAAAATCCAAGATGGCGAAACAAAATGGCGGCCAAATGAAATGTTAAAAAAATTATTATTAAAAAACGACTCATTTAATTTATTTCAAATTCTGCAAAGACATCAAGTAGTATGTTGAAATCAAGTGGTAAAATTTTGCTACGAACCCAAGATGGGGGAAGAAAATGGCGGCATAATAAAATATTTAAAAATCTAGCCTGAAAAAACTGCTGAATGGTTTGATTTTAAATTCTGTGCCATAACTAATTGTGCTATAGGGATCAGCTAGTAAAATAGTGGTAGTAATTTAAGACGGCGGAAGAAAATAACGGCCAAATAAAATGTTTGTAATCGTGAAAAAATCACCCTCTCATGTTTTACACATCTTTTCGTTTTAGCGTCATTATCAATTCCGTCGGTCCGTCTGTCGGTCTGTCTGTCTGTCTGTCTATCAGTTCGCGGCATAACTTAAAGATTACTTACCCGATTTACTTCAAATTTTGGTCACAAATTAAGGGTCATATGAGGATGACCTGGTAACATTTTGGTAAAAATCCAATACGGTGAAATAAAATGGCGGCACATTGAAATGTTAAAAAAATTATTGGTAAAAAATTGCTCATTCAATTTATCTCAAAATGTGCAAAAACTTCAAGTATAATGTTGAAATCAAGTGGTAAAATTTTGATACGAATACAAGATGGCGGAACAAAATGGCGGCATAATAAAATATTTAAAAATTCAGCCTGCAAAAACTGCTTAATGGTTTGAATTCAAATTCTGTGCCATAACTAATTGTGGTATAGGGATCAGCTAGTAAAATACAGATGGCCGAACAAAATGGCGGGCAAATAAAATGTTTGTAATCGTGAAAAAATCACCCTCTCAGGTTTTACACATCTTTACGTTTTAGCATCGCTAGATGCCAAAAAGTATGTTTTAACAATTCCATCGGTCCGTCGGTTTGTCTGTCTAGGCCTAGTGAAATGTTAAAACAATTATTATGAAAAAACTGTTTATCCAATTTATTTCAAATTTTGCATAAACTTTAAGTATTATGTTGGAATCAACTGGTAAAATTTTGGAAAGAATCTAAGACGGCGAAACAAAATGGCGGTATAATAAAATATTTAAAAATTCAGCCTGAAAAAACTACTTAATTGATTGATTTTAAATTGTGTAATATCACTAATTGTGGTATAGGGCTCAACTAGTAAAACTGTGTTACTAATTCAAGATGGCGGAATAAAATTGCGTCCAAATAAAATTTTTGTTATAGTGAAGAAAATTACCCGTTACGTTTTAGCGTCCGTAGATGCCAAAAAATATGTTTTATAAATTTCGTCGGTCCGTCTGTCTGTCAGTTCGCGGCATAGCTTAAAGACTACTTACCCGATTTACTTCAAATTTTGGTCAAAAATTAAGGATCATATGAGGATGACCTGGTAACATTTTGATAAAAATGCAATACGACGAAACAAAATGTCGGCGTAGTGAAATCTTAAAAAAATATTAATAAAAAACTACTCATCCAATTTATCTCAAATTTTGCAAAAAACATCAAGTATTATATTGGAATCAATTGGCAATATTTTGGTACGAATCCAAGATGGCGGAACAAAATGGCGGCTTAATAAAATATTTAAAAATTCAGCCTGAAAAAATGCTTAATGGTTTGATTTCAAATTTCAAAAGTGTGTCATAACTAATTTTTGTATAGGGATCACCTAGTAAAATTCTGGTAATAATTCAAGGTGGCCGAACAAAATGGCGGCCAAATATAAAGTATGTAATTGTGAAAAAATCAGCCTCTCAGGTTTTATATGTCTTTACATTTTAGCGTTTCTATTTGCCAAAAAAATATGTTTTATCAAATCCGTCGGTCCGTCTGTCTGTCTGTCAGTTCGCGGCATAGCTTAAAGACTACTTACCCGATTGAGTTCAAATTTTTATCAAAAATTAAGGGTCATATGGATATGACGTCGTAATATTTTGGTAAAAATTCAAAATGGTGGCCTAGTGAAATGTTAAAAAAATTATTATGAAAAAACTGTTTATCCAATTTATTTCAAATTTTGCATAAACATTAAGTGTTATGTTGGAATCAACTGGTAAAATTTTGGTACGAATCTAAGACGGCGGAACAAAATGGCGGTATAATAAAATATTTAAAAATTCAGCCTGAAAAAACTGCTTAATTGATTGATTTTAAATTGTGTAATATCACTAATTGTGGTATAGGACTCAACTAGTAAAAGTGTGTTACTAATTCAAGATGGCGGAATAAAATTTTTGTAATCGTGAAGAAAATTACCCGTTACGTTTTAGCGTCCCTAGATGTCAAAAAAATATGTTTTATCAATTTTGTCGGTCCGTCTGTGTGTCAGTTCGCGACATAACTTACATACTACTTACCCGACTGACTTCAAATTTTGATCAAAAATTACGGCTCATATGGGACGGCCTGATAATATTTTGGTAAAAATCTAATATAGTGGAACAATGTTAAAAAATGTTTGTTAGAGTGGTTTATTATTTGGGGTTAAGATCCAGTAAAAAAAACAGTATACTTTTAAATTGTCGACGTTTCGCAACTTAATTGTTCATCCTCAGGACATATATATAAATCTTACATCCTGCATGATACCTATATTATCAGTACTTTTACTCCATTGTTCCGCATATATTACCGAGATATTAAGTTTCTAAATGGTTTTCGTTAATAATCTTTTTCTTGTTATGTTAGACTGGTGTACTATTTGGGGTAGGATCCAGTAAAAAACAAAAAACAAAAGATTTGTAAATAGTCGACGTTTCGCAACTTTATTGTTGCATCTTCCGGACACATATGTAGATTCTATATCCAGCATGAAACCCATATTATCAGTCTTTACATATTCCATTTGTCCACAGATATTTCCCAGATATTAAGTTTCTAAATGGTTTTCGTTAACTATCCTCTTGTTTTTAATGTTAGAATGGTGTATTATTTAAGGTTAGGATCCAGTAAAAAAACAAAAGGCTTTTTTTAAATTGCCGAAGGTTCGAAACTTTATTGCTGCATCCTCAGGACACATATATAGATTCTATATCCTGCGTGAAACACATATTTTCAGTCTTTACCTACTACGTTGGACCGTAGATATTTCCCATATATTAGATTTCTAAATGGTTTTCGTTAACGATCTTTTTGTTTTTATGTTAGAGTAGTGTATTATTTGAGATTAGGATCCAGTGAAGAAAACAAATGTTTTTTTTTAATTGTCGACGTTTTGCAACTTTATCGTTGCATCCTCAGAACATATAAATTGTATTTCCTGCAAGATACCCATATTATCAGTCTTTACCTACTCCGTTGGTTCGCAGATATTCCCCAGATATTGAATTTCTAAATGGTTTTCGTTAACGATTTTCTTGTTGTTATGTTAGAGTGATGTATTATTTGGGGTTAGGAAATACTTACTACTTTTACTCTCTGTGCTACAGGCATATGATACCGGAGAAGCGTGGTCATTTTTATAACGTGAATGAGATCAGATTACAATTATGCAACAATGCATCGCATGTTATTGCCGCTAAGGGATAAAAACTTGTCCCGGTAATAACTTCTGAAGAGAGAGGAGAAACTACAATATAAATTGCGTATTGCAATTCTGAAGGAAACTTCCTACCTCCTGTATTTATTATGAAGTATAAGAATAAAAAAGTTTACTACGAGGACGGCGGCATGCCTGCAGGTTCAATTATTTATATAAATCGGTTGAAAAAACAACCTGTGCCAAGAAAACCAGCAGGAAATGTTTTCTTTTAGTAGATCGATACTCCTCCCATTACAATTGTGTAGAGACTCTGAGATATGCGGATCAATATGATATTATTAGTTTACCAATCCATTGTACTTACTATTTTTAAGTCATTAAAAGCAGCATGGAGTGGTGCGTGCAAAAATGGAGGATGCCTTCTATTTTTTGTTTAAGAAAAATTACCTAGCCTAGAATAGGGGCAATTTGTGTCGAAGGTATGGACAAAAGCAGTTACCTGTTTTGACGCAGCTGGTTTCTTTAGAAGTACTGCAAATTATTCTTATAATCCCGATGTCAATCTCGATTACTCATATTTGGTAGATCAAGGGCAACAAGGAACAACATATAGAGAGATTAATCAATCAATCAACTCCACCTGAATCTATAATAGTAGAAGAGAAAGCAGCTGAATCGATTCCACGACCATCAATACAAGTTGAACCTGGATTGGTAAAGGGATAATTGGAAGAAGTTACATAACCATCAACATGATCTGACCCTGTGATATCGGAAAGGGGTTAACCTGAATCCGTTATAGACCTAACCTCGGCACGATGCGGTTTAGCATATAAAAATAAACAGTTAAGTCCTATCCTACAGTGTGTGTTATAGAGAATGCACGAAAACTTGGTCAAAATATTACTCTTATTTTACATATTATATATATTACATAATACTCAGTTTCGTCGATAGTTACCACAGTTGAAAACTAAACTATTTGCTTCAAATGCCTAATATATAGGCACAAACGTTCCATCTTTGATGATTTTTCGGATTAAAATAGTTTTCTTCTAAATACGAGAATCTAAATAAGAAAGTTATATCCCGAACATCGCTGCGTAAATAGTGACTTGTTATACAACTAATTCCCAGGCGTGTCGCAATAGAAAACTTTGCATAAATAAACGCATATTTAACTTGATTGTAGGGGCCTATTTTAGCAAAAGTACAATATAAAGACGTTCTGAAATAAAATAGTTTTATATACCTTAAAGTAACAGTAATTTAGTGGATAGATTATAAATTATTTTGGTAATAACTTTATACAAATCTTATAAAATGTATTTATTCCAATTTTTTAAGTTTTTTATTATTTCATTATTATTACTAATATTTATTTTTTATAACATTAATCAGAATCTACAGAAAATAAACTATGTATAATTTTATTATATTCCTCCATAAAAATGTGTACCTTTTGTTTCCTAATAATGATCTTTTAACTTTTTGTAAATTGGTCATTTTATCTCTTTATGATTCCTGATTTTTGACCAAAATTTGAAATCAATCGGGTAAATAATGTTTGAGTTATGCCGCGTAGAGACAGACTATCAGACAGGTATATCGACAGACTGGAAGAACATGTTCGAAAATGCAAAAATCTGCAAAAATATCATTGGATTTTTTGTCACAGTTACAATACTTCCTATAGTATTAAAATTAGTCTGAATCTTTTTCAGACAAGGCGGTATCCTTCCGCTTTCAACACATCTTATATTATATAATATTTAAACATAATATAATAACTTACTTTAGTTTGGTTGTTGATTTACCTATTTTTTGACTTTTTAGCCTGGGGTGGGGCATACATTTTTGCGGAGTTCGTTTCATTTCGTCATTTTTCTCTGCTTAAACCTTGCTATGCATCAAACAAATAGCCAAAGAGACATGTTATTTAGAATAATCCGACCAATGGTAATTTGAATAATATATTTTATCTGCCTAATTTCTATATAGTTGTTAACTAATGACAATTTGCGTGTGCATTCGTGTCATGGAAATGGACGAAACTATGATATTTAGGGAATAACAGTGACAGCTGCTAATAGATAACAGGATATTTGATTTCTGAGCTCTGCGTGCTTGTAATATAATATGTATTAACAGACTGATTCAACAACCTTGTGTGATAGTTCCGCCAACACAGCAGCTCCATTATACATTATTTAATTAAAAATATTTTGTATTGCTTAGAGAAAAAAAACTTAAATCTATTTACGCCGCAAAGCAAAGTAGATTAAAAGTCAATTACTATCAAAATCGCAAAATGATGCGAAGCCTCTAAAGAAACCTTGCATGTTCGTTTTAAAAGCTGTGGTTTTATAGGATCAAGCAGGTCATGTCATGACCTTAGAACGTGAGAACGACGCTGTTTTGTTAAATATTTTAGTAAAATAAAAATGTAAGCGCTTTAATGCTTTTTAAGGTGCAGTGCCAGTAGATAAGTATTAGTAAATGTTGAGTAGCTCCTGTCTTAATCATATCTCATGAGTTTGTTGTTGAAAATGAAAAATTAGTAATAATCTTAAATATTTCGTAATGCGTATCAGATCGTCATTTAACAAAAATAAGTACGTAAAAGCTTATATTTAGTCTGCCATTTTAGAGTATGGGTCATAATCAAAGCATAATTACCCGAAACTTCCTAGATATGAATATTTCCTGTTATTAGGGATAGTGATGTGTGACACAATTTTGTTCAGTACATAGTCATTTAGTAACACATATATGAGATCGTCTCAAATATTTTTATTGGGCGGCATTTTCTTCTATCATACTGGATTCCTCCAGTATTTACCTATGGCATACTTGATTTTTGGGTACAATTTGAAATAAATCCAATAAGTAGTTTTACATTGACACACACCGTCATTTTGTTACTTTATAGTTAAGTTGAATTCATTCCAGTTTATGGATATATCCCATTTAATTTTTCTTCAAAATTTAAAATCAGTTGCCTGATTTTTTAAGTTGATTTTTAAAATAATTTATTTGGCTGATATTTTAAATATTTTATTAGGCCATCATTTTGTTTTACTATCTTATATTCATATCAAAATGTTACCAGTGCGTTCCTATGTAACACCTGATTTTTTTACAAAATGAGTTTTGAGAAAACGTGTTTTTCAGCATCTAGGGTCCCTGAAAGGTAAAGATCCGAAAACCTCTTGGAGGGTGATTTTTTTTTGACGATTACAATACGTTCATTTAAGTAAAAAGCATTAAACATCCAAACATGGAGTGATAAGTCTCTTGCACTGACGATCGGTCGATCCCAACTAGAAAAATATCGTCCCCAGTCTTTTTTGAAAAGTTACCGCCACTAAATTATAGGTCCATCAAACAAATAGCCTAAATGCTACTTAAACCGTTACTCTACAGGGAATAGTCACTTTAGAGTATATACTATGAGTGCCTACCTACAATATATGTGGAAAATAAACACCCATAACTCAAGTGGTGGGAATACACTTTGGAGAAGTATCTGGAGCTACCCGAATCTTTGTAGATGCTACTATAAAAGTCTCCATCCATCTCCAAAAAATATTTATCATTTTATAGTAGCAATTTATGTTGTAGGGTCGTTCCGGCCACGACAACTAGTAACTTTTATCACATAGTCGCATCGACAGTCGCACAATGGTTATGGCTCCTTCCAAGGTCATTATAAAGTAGCCGTCGCCAATCTCTTGGAACTAGGATCAAAAACAGCCACTTTATTGAGGCCATAACTTGATACACTCTAATAAAACATATAAAACATTGCGTGGATTGCTGTTTTTTAAATTACTGGCTTTTTAGCTTTCTTGCGTCAAAAGTAGTAAGATGCCTAAGGTGAATAAAAAAAATTCAGATATTCTAGCAGTTTCTATTGAAGAGTCAAACAAAAAGAAGTATTACTACGAGCCGAATCGTCAGAAACAGAAACTAAATTTTCCAACGCTGTTATGTTAGATCAAGATAATAAATCAGGTGGTGAAATGTTTGAAGATGTTCCTGCGGTGGATCTAGATCCGAGTCTGAAACTGAATCTGAATGTAAGACTGATTTGAGATCTGGTAGTAACATAAAACTAGAGGTAAAACAGTGGGCTTTAAAATACTCAATACCTCATAGAGTTCTAAACTACTTATTATGGGTACTGAAAAATGAACTCGGACTTAAAAAATTATATATATAAAAGGAATAGTAGAACGTTAATTGGAACACGAAGGTCTTGTCCCATAACACTCATGAGAGACGGCCATTTCTGATATGATGGAATCCAGAAAATTTACTGTCTCTATTGTATATCAAAGAACATACGAAATCAGTATCCCTTATCTTTAATATCGAGGAATTACCTCCTCTCAATAGCTCTTCTCTAGAATTTTGGACGATATTACTAAGAGTACACGAATTCTCCAAAGTGAAACCCATAGTTGTCGCTATCTATTGTCGGAACGTTATAGTCGCTATCGCGGCGATGATGGTTAACGCTACCAGTAAATGGCATTTTGGTAGAGTATTGTAGTCGCAAAAAAACAATGACCACAAGTTTCAAAAAAGTTGTTGTTTCTACAAAGGCGCCTCTGAGAAGTTACAATTGTTACGAAGGCTTTAAGATAATCAACAAGATGGCTTAAACATTTTGCATTTTTATGCTAAATATCATTTAAAACTTCTTTTTTCTTAGTTATTTTTGACGGCAGCCTAATATTCTAGGCTGGCATACCATTTTAAATCAAATTTGAAATATTTTTCCATGATTGCATGAGTTTCTGTAAGAAAAATATATTGAAATATTTTGAGAGGCGCTCCAATATTTTTTTTATATAAACCAATTATTTTATTCGGTAAAGTCTATTGCGTGGAAGAATTGACCTATAAAACTTGTTAAAATCGCATGGATACATGACGAAAAAGCAATAATGGCTTCTACAATAATTATTCGTCACCATTACGTATTTATTTTTATGAAGTGTGAATTGCATGAAGAGGTTGCTGAGAATAAATTTTAATGGAAGTTCAAAGTTTCGGTGGAAAACACTAGGCTGCCATGAACCCGCAACCAGGCAGCTCCGTAAGAGCTAAGTCGCTGTCACCAGTATGCCTGTTTATAGTAGTACATCATAACTAACTCTTTTAGTGGCAAAAACTATCTAGAAGACTATCCGGCTATTCAAATAGTGTACGTACCTGCCCACCATAAATGCTAGTTGGGATCGTCTCGCAGTTTATTTTGTATGGATCACAAAAAATGTATATAAACTTGCTGTCTAAAATAGCACTTTATTAAACATTATTAATAAAAGTGTTTGTGTGATTCAAGTCAAAAAGATTTCGTTACCAAACGCCTTTAACGATGTCAAGACTAGGATATGATTCTCAGTTTGAGGTTGAGAGGAAGAATTAGATAAAATCAGTCGCAAACTATTTTCTGAAATATTTAACTTTTATCTCAAATTTTTTTAAAATCCTGGGTGGCTAGAAGCTTTAACAATATTTATATATGAGTTAAGATAAACATTTTTTTATTTAAAGATAAAACCTGAATCATGGGTAATATTAATATTTTGCTTTTAACGAGAAAAACTGATCTTTTATGACCGTAGAATTACGCTCTTTTTAGCTCATTTGGTAATAACTCCGACCTATAAATTATTTTTGTAATAACGACACGTATTGAATAGCCTAAAATGACGTGCCACATACATAAAGCGTAGAAATATAGCGCGAAGCTTAAATTGAATTATTAACGGTCCAGTATGAGTTGTAAACTGCACGTGTGACAACGAATTGCTGGCAAATTCATACATTTAATTTATAAGTGGATTCACTCGAAATCCTGTTTACCCGGCATCCACGATTAGTTTGGAATGTTATAAATTGAATTGCATTCATATGGTGTTTCCCTCTCTTGGGGCAATCTTTTTATTTGCTTTAAAGCCGCGCACCGGCTTTCATGGGAATTGGAATACATTCTCAAAATATAGGAACAACGAGTTGCTATTTAACGCGGTCTTGTACTAAGTAGGAATATAAATATAATTTGATGGATGATATTGTTACCGAAAACAAAAGACGCCTGGAAGCGCCATGATGAAATTTATATTTCATTTATTTTCGGATAAACCAGACCCACTTAATGTCTGCTGATCTAAATGAGTTGCATCTCTCTACAACAGGAGCACAAGAAAATAAGTGGAACAGGATTTCAAAAGTTATGATATTTAAAACATATTTTGACTCATATTAAAGTAATTTTTTTCTTGTAATTTAGTGAACGAGCCTAAAATACGGCTTTCTTTGGACTAACCATATTCTGATAAGAGCAGTTTATATAATAAAAATAATAAATTATTACTAAATACTTTCAACTGCTACTAGTCATTGAAACTTTAAAATTTTGGTAAAAATGCACAAAACATTTAACGAAGAAATATTTTAAAGTTCATAGACCTAACAGTTCTGTTTTGACTTCCTAAAAAAAGACAATTTTAAAAGACTGCAGCAACGAAAACCAGTCAAATGTATACATTTCAATACCTTCATTTTGGAAGCAGCTCACTAGATTTATATTAGCAGCAGCAACGGGTTTTTAAAACTTATATGGAAGTTTCCCAGTAGCCACCATTTTTTTTTTAAACAACTTGGAACGGTGTTCAGTACTCCGCTTTTATGCAGATGGCATAAACATTTTCTTTTAATTCCAATACATATTTTAGCATAATATGTTGAATAAGACCCTATATATTTAATCTTTTATTTACAAGTATTGTCATTGAGATTATAAAAAACTTACTGCTATTTCAAACAGTTAACAGATCTTTTTCAAAAACCATATTTCACTACGATTTTTGAAATACTGTCAAAAAAAAACCTTGAATTTTTTTTTAGGTCAAACAACCTACCAAATAGGCACCAGTTTGGTTTTCGAGGTGAGTGTCTAACAGTCATGGCTGTGAGTGAGGTCGTCGTGGTATAATTGATTGTTTTGAGAAGGGAGCCCTAGCACTTTGTGATCTGACTAGGGCATTTGATTATGTTAATGGTCTTTTGTTGCAAAAGCTGGCGTCAGAGGTATCCCATTATCCCCAATTTGTACCTTATCGGGTAGGTCGAAAACAGTACGTCGAAATTGATGGACCGGAAAGGCGACTGAACTGTTGGGTATGGGGTTCCCAGGGATCTGTTCTAGGTCTGCTGTTCTTTATCATTTGTGTGACTGACCTTTTCGACTCTCTTAATCTAATATACCCATAATGCGGATGGCTCAACATTTCCAGTATCCTGCCCTTAGGAATAAAGTTTTAAGAAATGTGTGACTGAGGTCATGTCAGATTTTAATTTATAGCTTTGCCTCAAACTACCTGCAGCACAAACGTGGCAATTTTTTCCGAAATCCATCAGAACAAGCCTATTATGATGCTTTGTATCATTCTTGACAATACCCTTACCTGGAATGATCATACAAACATTATATATGGTAGACTGCCGAGTGCAGTTTTCTTTTTGAGGCAGCTTAAAAGAAGATTCTTCCCAGGTCTTAATTGTTCTCATCAGAATTATCTACAACTTGTTAATGATTTAAATAACTATCCTATGCAGCAACGATCAGATATATATTATACGGAAGAAAACTACAGATTTTCAAATACGAGATATGAAAATTATTGATAGATAACAACTAACAACTGCGAACATATATCCAGAATAGATTCATTTTACTTATATTAAGAAATACCAATGTGAGCTACATAAAGTTTATTTACATAACTAACAAAATTAAGTCCCTAGTGTATGATATGCCGGGTACGAAAATGCCACGCCCTGAGGTGTTACCGAAATTGCGGCACTAGCCCCATAGCTTTATGTACTCTTGAAGAGTTAATTATTTTTGCAATAGCTGCTTTTTGCCCAAAGAATGCAATTTTTACCATTCCGCCGCACCATACTAGTAGATGAGAAGTCCGTCCAGTTAAGAAAATTAGCAGCTTTTTATAATACCTCTATAGGTCTCCTTCTTCTAATTGAAATATTCAAGGCAAGTTAAACATAAATCAATTAATTTTAGGCTATTTGTGAAAAATGTGTTAATTTGCCTATACCCTGCAGGATCTGCAAATCTATCGCGATAAAATTTTCTCATCTTTCATTAAAATATGCGTCTGATAATTCTACTTTCTTTAACTAAAGGTATAAGTTATTGGGTATATTTCTTCATCGATATCTCCATTAATTTCTATTTCTTGAGCTTCAGCGTTTAAACATGATTGACAGTGGCAATTCCTGTATTGCGAAGAACAGCGGAGGTCTATTTCTGTGCAGCCTCAACTCGCATTATAGGGTTTAATGCAGTTGTTTTGTTCACCCCGAGTACTTAGAACTGAACTTTTTATAATAAATTAAATCGGTTTTCATTATTTTATGTCAATGAGCACAGTGGATTAAACTTACTGAAGATAACACATAAATAATCAGTAAACTGAGCTTTCTCCGCAACTTCCCTCGTGACGAATTTCACAAAAGATACACAGATTATATAAAAACTTTATCTATATTATGTAAATTGTTACATATTTCTTTCTTTTTTTTTTTTAAAAAAAAGTATAAAGAGAGAAGTTCCAAGAACTTTGAAGAAAATAAGTAAAGTTCTTTCAGTAGAAATATTTTGCATAATAAAGCTTTCTTTTTATCATAAAATTTGATAGGAGCAAAATAAAAACATTGAAAATTTAAAAGGCTGTTTACACGTACAGAAGTACTGAAACGAAAATGTCTGTATAACGTATATAAAAAATGGTGGAATTTGCTTCCTTTGAAGTTCCTGTTAAAGGTAAATTTACCAGTTTTTTTTTTCATTAAGAATAAAGTAAATTGATTTATGTTTCACGTTTTTATTTAATTTTTATAAAAAATGCGACGTTACCATTTAAAAAAAATGTATAGTGTTCAAACAAGGTAAACTGCAAAAGTTGATTGCAACTTTTTCTTTATAGGACACATTCTACCAGTATAGAGTGATGGGGTTTGCAAAGAAAACATATTTTTAGACAAAAAAGAGATATTCCAAAAACTATTAATTTCACAAAGAAAAATCTGAGAACTTTCTGTAGAGAGACTTTTTTTAAATAAAATTGTAATAAAAATTATATCCCTTATAAAAATTGTTTTACCCTTTATTGGGTCTAAAGGTGCCCAGGATGCACACACATATATATATATATATATATATATATATATATATATATATATATGAATTTTTACCTGAATTAAATCTCCATATTCACCCCCTCCAGCTGTAAAAGTTAGATGGCAAATGAATGGAATTCTATCTTCTTTGGGTCGATGTAGTTCTAGGTCATATGTCTTTCCCATTACTCCAAGGTACGTGCGGTTACATCCTAAAAAAAAATCATTATATATATATATATATATATATATATATATATATAGATATATATAAAAGGCCAAATAAAGGTGTGGAACCCTTTAGTGTTTTTTCAGGCTTTCGATATCAATTTGTCCCTTCCTCAGGACTTTTCTACAAATTAATTAATTAATTAGCGAAAATGTGTACATAGTAATATGATTATTTTACAATGGTAATTAATTAAGAGAAAAAGTGTGAAAGGTCACGAGAGACCTTAAAAGTATGATAGTTACAACTATTACAGGACTGTGTTATACTTAATAGTTAGTTTCTAACTTGTTTCGTTTTTTCAATTATTTGGAGAAAAGTCCTGAGGAAGGGACAAATTGATCCCGACAGCTTGTCAAAACAATAAAGGGTTACGCACCTTTATTTGGCTCTTTATATACATAAACTGCATCCCCACTAATCTAAGGTTTTCATTTTTCTTCTTAACTAGTCAGTTGCGACTACCTCTCTATATATATATATATATATATATATATATATATATATATATATATATATATATATATATATATATATATATATATATATATATATATATATATATATATATATATATATATATATATATATATATTTATGGTATATAGAGTGGGCCAACAAAAATGTCCACATTTTTAATTCTTGAATATTTTTAGTATTTGTTTAAAATTTGGGGCATATATTCAAATATAAGGTTATAGAAAACCATATAGAAAACTAATGAGGTTCAATTATCTTTTTTTGCAAGATAACCAGAATGCACAGAAGTAATAATATGTCAAACTTTAGCTTAATTACTAATAAATTATAATTGTTTCCAAAGCCAAATTATAATAGAAAAACATATTGCCGCAGGTTTGTGACATAAAACACATGTACAATTGCACTAATTGCTTAATAAAATAAATAATAATTGGAATATTCAAAAAAAGTAAAGTAGCGGTTTTTTTTTTGGGATCACCGCTAAAGCAATGAAATTTGGCTAACGATAGACACGGGTTTCTGACTTAAGGTCTTAATCAGTACAGTCAACTAGTTGAAAGACGAGTACAACTAGCGACAAAATTAATACCCAAAACCACACCAGAGTCAGCAACAGGAGCAAAACCGACATTTGTGGTTACCACAGGTGGCTATATACTGCTCCGTGGTGATGAGCATTAAGTTCAGCGAAAATTTCGGTTGTTCTCTTGGTCCATTTTCTATATTGAAAGTCATTTGAAGGAGAATTAATAATCTACCGAATCTTTGCTGAATATGATCAAATTATACGAACCAATTACAATATACCAGGAAGAGTTATGTATACAAACATTTAACGAGCTTAAAATAATAATAATAATACTAATAATGCCAATATTAATAGTACTATAAAGAAGTGTTTTGGATTTTTCACAACTCAACAAAAATATCTTAATTTAGATTATCTAAAACAAAAGAATTATTTAAAAAATTACGTATTTCAACATGTGGACTAATGTGTTCGCCGTCGTTCTCGTTACACAATATACAAAAATATTAATTTTAAATCAGTTGTCTTGTTGAGGTGCGAAAATTCCAAAAAAATTTCTTTATACTTCTAATTGCAAAAGATAATCTGAATCCATATAAATAACACTACTAGTAATACTAATAATACAAATAATGATTTTCGAGATTATATACGTAAATTATCATTATCAACGTAATCTTAACCTCAAGGGAATTTTATTATAGATCTTTCCATATAGAAAAAGTTGAAAAAATGTAGGTGTTTTGACACATTTATTTCTAGTTCTTTCCCATCATTATCTGACATGACCACTCTCTGGCTGCGAAAAGCCAGGTATGATGAAAACTACTGCAAAGGCATCAATATATTCGAGCTTAAGAAGCAAGACATCAATATTTACGCTATCAAAAGCCTTTCTGGAATCGCATGCTACGCACCCGTAGCACAAAAATTACGATTTAAGCACTGAAAAACGACATACAAAGCATGTATTATAACCAAATTTGTATTTTTCTCTTTCAAGAAACCAAAGTCAGAACTACTTAAAATTTTAAATTTAAAAATAAAATTAAGAATGCGGTTGTATAGTATCTGTTCAATTAATTTATCCAATGAGGGAATTAATGAGATTGGTCGGTGCTTCATAATAATAGAATAATACTTTAACATACTAGTCTAATGCTGAAATTTGATATTACTTTAATAAATTTGCAATTATAAATTATAAAAACAAAACATTTTGCTTCACTTTAGCGTGTAATTCTCGAAATTTACCATATTATTGAAAATCCTGATATTGTGGTTGAAAACAAATTATAGACTAATAAATTATTAATGTCAGTTTATATTAAAATTGATATCAAATACAGGACCACGGTTAAAGGTTATAAATATTTTGATCCCTGCAATTATGAAAAAATCTTGCAGCAATCTCGCAAAAAACTTGCTGTATTTTATGAAATCGATAGAGCAAGAGAAAGAAGAGAGTTGGACAAAAGTTATCAAAAAGGCTTTAAAGTTTGCTTATGATGATAAATTACGAAAAAAGTCAATTGCAAAAATTAATGACAATATATTACTTTTTGGCCTTTTCGAAGCCCAAAGAATACATAAACATACATTAAATAATATAATAAGTAATTTAAAATTTTTGCTCTAAAAATAGTTTTTTGTGTCTAAATCT
Source organism: Kuschelorhynchus macadamiae (assembly GCA_030620095.1). Lineage (NCBI taxonomy): Eukaryota > Metazoa > Arthropoda > Insecta > Coleoptera > Curculionidae > Kuschelorhynchus > Kuschelorhynchus macadamiae. Next base: position 699,795 of record JAUTXW010001847.1, read on the forward strand.
ATCGTCAAGATTTTGAGATACCCAATTTCTTAAACTTCTTTATAATAAAACGTAGGGTTCCTAGCCATACATTCCAAAGGAATTAGGATATGCATTCCTAATTTTGTAGCTTGATTTGTCTATGTGTCGGATCATGTGCTCTTGTTCATTAAAAATTAACAGTTGGTTTTTTTGAACGTTAATATTATTGGGAAGGAAAAAATGTTCATGTACACTGGGTTGATAAAAGTCCAAAATATAAAATCTACGAGAAAAAAATAACAAGATCAATATTACAAACAGAACAATGGTATAATTTACACTTAAAAAAAACTAAAAGCACGGGGTTTTGAATTTTATTATCCAAATCTGGCAAAAATTAATTCAGAAACATTTTATTTCCTATACAAAGACATTTAACATGAGTTCCTAGGACAAGAAAATACATTTTGTAGAAATATTGGACATCAGTAAAGGCAAAAGAAGTCTAGTCGTCGTCTAATGCAATGCTAATGGCATGTTTAACATATGGAAAATATTAAGTTTTTATTTAATATTGTGTTTAGGCAGAGACATATGAAGCATATGTATTTGTTTTTTCTTATATTGTGTTTAAACAACAACACCCACTTGAAATGGAGGACATGCTTCTATTGTTTGTCTTTATTATATTGTTTATTAAGTGATATTTTTTATTTATGATTTATTTTATTTTAAAATGATTTTATAGAAGTGATAAGTTATGCATGAATCTTAATTAAATTTGTCTCTTTTATACAATTATAATTATCGATTTCTACCAATATGAAAACAATCGTGTTGTTAATGCACGTAAAATACAGGATGTTTCAGAAAGATGTTAGAAAAATACTGGTTAAATGTAGAGTAAAACAGGAAGCTTTATTTTCTAGTTACAGGGTGTAGAATAATATTTTATGTTTTTTTTTTTAAATATCTTTTAACATTCGAGCTGTTGTATTGACACATATAGGCGTCATTATTATATTAAACCATTTTTATGGGTAAAAATAAAATATTACCTCAATCAGTGGTGTGCATGATAACAAGTCCCGAATTAGTTATAATAGAAAAAAAATTATGTGCCGCATTTTTTACTTTTAACATTCTTGTTTTAATTAATCCAAAAATCCTTAGTAAAAACGTATATTGTCGTTATCGGATAGTTAGTTTTCCTGGTAAAATATAAATTATGGCTTATTACATAACTATTGTTCTTATACTGTAAAATTATAGAAAATACAATGAGCTTTGATTTATCGTTCAATGCCATTTAGTAATAAATATATTATATTAAAAAGATTTGATGTAAAATTGCTAATGATAGAAACGTTAATTAATTAGTAAATATACCAAATAATTATTTTTGAATAATTAACTGAGATATACTTTATGCAAAAAGAAAGGTAAATGGAAATGCTCACGAAGCCAGACGTCTATATGAGAACACATGTCCTGATTGCCGTCTACCTTGTGCAAGCACGTTTAGAACTGCTCAAAGTGTATAAAAACAAGATATATACAGACATCCCGCTTCTATTGGGCAGGATGGAAACAATAGCCGCTTGAAGTTAATAACTTGGTTTAAAATTAAAGCTTCAGAGTTTAGACCCATATTATGTTGCCATTTTTGGCAGTTTGACAGTTGTCAATTCTAAATGTAAAAACGTGTATATCAAAAAAAACTATGTAGTATGCAAAAACACTAATCTAATAACAACAACCCAAATCGATATGCAAAGAAATATATTAAAATGTTTGTGTTTTATTGTGATTTGAAATATTATTAGTTTCTGAATTAAAAAATATATATTCACTTCTAAAGAGATGTTTTACCCTCTTAGAATTACCCTGTAAACGAAAAAAAATATATCCAACCTGTTTTATGATTTTGCGTTTCCCACCCCTTAAAATAAAACCTAAAATTTGTTTGATATTTTACTACCTTACAGAGCGGAAATTAATATTTATGTATACAAGATGATCTATACCGTTTTTTAGGCAAGTTTAATGTTTCTGGAATACATTTTTTAATTTTCAGGTAGCTCTTTCATATCCCTATCGCTACCCTGTATAGTTAAAGAAATAGTTTTTATTCAAATAAAAAAAGCTATTCAAAAACAATTTAAATGTTTTTAATTTAATTGGTATCAGATAATGCGTTCACAAAATGTGAATTTTTATATGGGCTGTTATATGGGACAGTAAAAAAATGTTAATGGTCTTAATAGCGAATCTCAAATATATTAGGCTCACCAGAATGCTGTCAAATTTGACATCCAAAATGGCCGCCTGCAGGCACATATATATTCAAAATATGTTTTGAAAAAATGTATGATGATATTTAATATAGTCGCATGTATACTATCAGCACTGACATTATAATACGGAGTATGACTGTGGGAATTTCATGAAAATTCTCTATCTCATAGTTCTTGTAAGTTTTTGTAATCATATCCGAAGCCAGATTCAATCATATCAATGCGTAAATTCGTTGTGCGCCTACAGACAGCCATTTTATATGTGACATTTTACAGCATTCTGGACAGCCTAATAACTTTAACCGTCTAAAATTTACACTAAGAAATTTTGCAGCTCTCAATTCAGAATGTCTTAAACAACTAAAAGCCTCTCTATACCTATTATCCATGTGTAACACATAAGTCTGATCAAAATATTTAGTTTCTGTTCTTCCTAGTATAAATAAAATTTATATTAATTGCTCATTAACACACCCTATGTAAAACATTTGAAAGCCCTAATGGTCGCCGAGATGGTCACTGATGAAGATGATAGGTCAGTATAAGTATAACAGCAGACAACAGTTTCAGATATCCAGTAATAGTATATATAAAAGTATTTAAAATTAAATTAAAGATGCTGTAGAATCCTCCAATTACTGGAAAATACCACTATTCTGAACAGAATCTCTTTGCTTTACAACCCCGTATATTAATATAAAAACACGAAATTACATATAAGGTAAAATGGTCCAACATTGACATTGGTTCAACATTGATAGAACTTGCAACAATAATTACAAGTTTTCAAATTCGCCCCGTAAAATAAAACCGTAATAAGAAATGAATAACACTGTACTTCCGCCATCGTCAAAATTTGCCACTCCCAATACGAGTTTAGGTTTGTGTAAATGGCCGACTGTGAAACAGCTGTGCGATTCGAGTGTCGGTTAGCAAAAAACGTAAGAATATTATAATAATTACTTTAGATAGGTGATATAACACAAGTCTATGAGAATAAATAAAAGTGTGTGATTTCTATTTTGCCTAGAAATGAGGTTATGTTTGACATGTCAATATTACCCTACTATACAGCATTGACAGTGTCAATGTTACTCTACAAGAGAATGTTTACAGTGTTGCTTAGCAGGCAAAATTGACTAACTTACAATATTCTAATTTCAGATTCCTCGATCAAAAAAACCGAAGCAGCCTGATGTCAGACACTATAAAAATTATAGTGATGAGATTATGCTCAATAGCTATATTAGTAAAAATGGAGGAAAATACCAGGCGGTAGCTAAAAGATGTAAAGAATTTAAATGCGGTAAAGTGGGCCGGCCAATAGTAGTAATCGTAACCGAAGAGGAGATGTTGAATCATTCCTTAGTGAAGCTGGGTGAGTAGGGATATGGGTTCGACCGAATTCAACTGCAAAAATGTATTCAAGATTCCCTAAGCAGAATTCTTACCCGCTACAATTTCTCAAAATTCACACCTAACCCTGATCGAGCTGATTTTTACACCAGAGGTTTCTTTACGTATTTGAGGTAGTAGAAAATCAACATATCATTCATTTTAAATCTACTTTATATTCCCCATCGAACCCTCATTTTACAGTAACAAAGCAGTCAGGGTTTCGACTCCGCAAAATGCGTTCGAAGTTACCTCGTTTATTACCGTTTTTATTTTTTCAGGTTAGGTTAGGTTAGATACTCCGATATTGTTTGTTGAAGAACTTGACCCACCTCGAACAATTAACCATAGCATTTTGAATCATCGGGGTTTAGAAAAAAATACCCTTAATGGATGCCACTGTCGGCTTATTATAGGTCCCACGGAAATCGCGTTTGTATTAAAAAAATCTCTCATTTCCCCGACGTACCGTTACCGAACTGGCGCACTTAGAAGGTCAAAAAACACAAATTTCAGAAATTTCTGTCCAAAATAAGAAATGTGCGGACAGTAACAAACACGCTGCTATTGCAACAAGGAAACTTAGTAGAAACTATGGAGACAATGAAGCATCGAGAACTGTATAAATCATTAAAATGGTGGAAAATGTTTTAAAGCTAGTTGGACAAAATTCCAGATTAAGTTCAAAGCATTTGGCTAGTCTGCTTAGACATGTGGATCACGTTATAGTATGGAGAATAACACTGCTATACTCTTACCATAATGCAATAAATCAGCATTTTAGTTCTTATATTTTATTTATATATGAAACTGAGATTGCCAGAAATGGGATATTTAATTTTCATAATAAGCAAACTAGAGTAGAAGAAAACCCACACACTATTTATCAGTCAAGGCACCAGCAACAATTTTTTATACGGGTGGGCTGAGATTATTGAAAATCATCTAATTGAACCGTCTAATTTAACAAGAAGGTAAAAAGGTGACGTGTACTGACGATTTCTACAAGAGGATATGCCTGTCCTTTTAGCGAATGGTAATCATCAAATTTGATCAAATTTATGATTTATGCCTGATACTTCAGCCGTGTTGTAAGCCGTCTTCCTGGTTACCAAGTTCTCCTGATCTGAATCCGTGTGATTTCTACTTACGAGGACCTTAAAACATTTAATGTATTTCATACCGATAGAAAATGAAAACATATTAGTGGAACTAGAATCCAGAATATTTCGTATAGTAAGAAGAGATATGCGGAAAAGATGTCAAGCATGTGCTGATGCACATGGCCAGCCACTTTCAACATCTGCTTTAAACAGCGGTAATTGGCAATATGTAACGTGTAAGTTGTAAGTAAATTATAAACAGTGTAATGGACTTCTTATTTACTTGATTGGTTTTTGTTATCTTATCATATCAAAACAATTTATGTTTTCCCTGGAAAATAAAGCATCGGACGAAAAAAATCGAGATACCTTTTTTACTAAAAATCATTAAATTCAAAAACAAAATTGATTGATTTAAAAAATAGCAATAGAGTTTAATTTTTTCTATTAAAAAAATGTCTAGACTTGCTTGTAGCACAATTCAATAAATATTTTTGGGCAGCCTGTAACTCCTAAAGGAAGCATCTGCATATGTTTACATGAGCTTTTTTCGTATTTTCTGTTCTACATGTCGCCTTTGATTTTTTAACATCTTTTCTGAAGTACCCTGTATATTCTATTATACTCTATTCTAGCCTGTATATCATTTTTTGGTTCTTGAAATTCTTTATCCTCCCCTTGTTGTTTCTCTAGATGAATCTCTGATTGGCACTTTATCCCATATCTAATAATTGCATATGCACTTTTCAAGGGAAAGTTTACAACCCCCCCGAAGCAATGTATATATACTGTTGCACATTTTTTAGCACATTACGATTATCAAGTCATAAATATTTAAATTTGTTTTTTCAAACTTCAACTTCAATAGTAGCAAGGAAAGTTAGGGTGATGACAATTTTGTATCTTAGTTTGATATATGAAGCATTCAGGGCTAAAGTGAATCAAGTCCAGAATTTATTCTTATTCTTCCTTAAATATGTACTTTTTCATAGGGCGATAGCACATCGATTAATTGATAAGTTTCTTAATGAATCGCAGTAGTTCATTCATTCAATTTTGTATTACTTGTAAAGACCGTAATTAACTTCAACATGAATTATCTCAAAAGTATTATAGACTTGATCCAGTTTAGCTCTGAACGCCTCTTATATTTCATGGGTTGGTATATTCATTAGTTATATCATGATATTGCTCTTAAAAATTTGCTGTTTGGATTATTATAATCAGTAAACGCTGTGTTATTTTGCCAAAATGGGTGAAAAGCATAGCGAAGGATATTAAAACAAAATAAATGGAACCGCTTGAAACATTTCAACCTGTCTCAATGAACCCTTTTACCATATAATTTCTTAACTTTAGTTAAAATCCTTAAAGCAATTTCGACGATTAATAATATTTAGCAACACTGACGCTGAAAAATCATCTGAAACTATAATTGAAGAATAAAAAGCACGCCAATAAAAGAACGCACGAAACCGTGCTTCGTCAATTGCGCACATCAACAGGAACTTGGGACTTAGCTACTTAGCTTTTCTAGTTCACAAGCTCAACGTGGTGTTCTTGCTACTGCTAGTAAAAATTTGAGTGAGGACTCATCAAATTCGGAATGACGTTTATAAAAATGTGCAAAAGTTTCAAACCCGCACATAAAGATGTTTGGTATGTTAACCTTTATTTCGAGATGGTAGAATGCCAGCTATTTTTGACATATCAATAAACCCAATTTAGTTTCACTTATAGACATTTATTAACACATGTTCATTCACTGTCTCTTCAAACAATTTTATTGGGAGCAATATTTTACTAGTTTCTACCCACGACATACATGATTTTTGGACATAATTTATAAAAGGTTCAATAAATAGTTTTTATGTTGATTTTTCTAAGACCGCTATTTTGTTACGTCATTTTGAATTCGCACCAGTTTGTTCTTAGATCATATTTAATTTTTTTGAAAAATTTGGCGTCATTTAAATAAGAAAACTTTTTAGGTCAATTTTTTAAATATTCCATTTTGTATTCTTACCACAATTTTACTGGTTTATCTCTTTATTACACTTAATACTTGCACAAATTTAAAATGAATGTAATAAGTAGTTTTTTCAGGTTGATTTTTTAACTATTTTATTACGCCGCGTTCTTGGATTTAATTCACTTTTAGTAATACTTGATTTGTGGTCAGATTTGAGGTAATTTATATAATTAGTTTTTTAGTGAAATTTTTTTTAAACATTTCAACAGGCTGCCATTTTGTTCCGCCATATTGGATATTTTCAAAATGTTAACAGGTCATTCTCATAAGACCTTTCATTTTCCATCGGGTCAGTAGTTTTTTAGCTTTGTCCCAAATTGACAGACAGACCGACAAACAGGGAACTGAGAAAACAAGTTTTTGGGCTTCTAGAAAATTTAAAACTTGAAGCTAGGTAGCACCTTGGAGGGGAACTTTTGTAAGATTACAAACAATTTAGTTGATCGCCATTTTCTTCCGTCATCTTAAATTCGTACCACAATTTTACCAGTTCATCTCTATATCACATTTAATTCTTCTACTAAGTTTGAAATCAATCTAATTTAGGTTAAATACAATACTTTCTTTTTACGAGGGAAGTAAAAGGTAAAAGAACAGTTTCACATATTTTTGTTTCATTTAAACATAATATTTTTAAGCAATGCTATGATTTTTTTCTTTTAATTTTCAAATGGTTCTGCTTTAAAGTTACCCAATTTAAAATATCCTTAATTTTAATTTTTCAACTTCTGTCTGATACTTTATGATTTATTCTGATAAAATATATTGGCCGTTCAGAAAAAACCTTCTAACTTTTGAATCTGAATTTTTTCCATAAATTTCCATAAAAAAACACCGCTTTGTTTAGGATATAATACGGTTAGAAACACTAATTGCTGCTAAAATAAGGTTTGTTTAACAAATATCATTTAAAAGCACGATCATTTTAAAAGCGGATATATCCCAAAAGGGTGTCTTCTCAACGAGGGAAGTCCAATTAAATTAAAAATCCAAAGCCGGTGTTTTTAAATTAAAAGTAACGGGCTTAACATTGATATTTTCAGCCTATTGTGAAATTATACCGAAGTAAAAAAATTCTGTCGGGCCTCAAAATTATTTTTCTACGCGAAAAGACAGAGGAAAACGGGTAGCAAATTTGAATGTAAATGTACTGTTGCCGCTTCTTTATTATGGAAATTTGTTGATTTAGAAATATAACTTGCTCCCTTAGCGCGTCCCACGTGAATTTTAAACAGATGTAGATCTAAATGTGTCTGAACACATTGTCACCCTAGAGATACATTTCGTTTAATTTAATTTATATTAAGGTAAAATTACTAACTAGAAAGCTAATAACTCTTTACGCAAATGGATACAGGAAATATTCCTTAAGGGTCTATTCATCCATATCAGCGTTGGTTTATGAGCATACTGACATATGGATATCCCGAAATTAAGGGTCAGTATTTTTACAGAGTAATCTCTACAGGTACATCTATAGCAATGATTGTTAAAATTATGCAGTTGCCATTTAGACATAAAATAAATTTTTAAATAATTATGTCGCGCATCTGAAACGATTCCTTAGCTTAATACGAAAGATTTTACCCATATCACCAACAACACCATGTCACCACCACCCCCTCGCGGGGATCAGTTCCAACTCCAGAATCTTAAATGGGAATAGGGACCGAAAGATACCTATTTTAAAAGCATTCAAAAAATTAAAATGGGATTAAAGTTCAAGTGATACCATATTTCAAAAGTCATTAAATTCTCTTTATAAGGCCTAGCAATTTTTAAAAATTAAGTAGATAGTTAAGTAGTTAATAACTCAACACTGATAAAACCATAAATTTGTATTGATGTTTACGTTAATTTTATGTAATGATGTAATTTTTCTGGAAAAAATAATTGTTTTTGAGCTTAGCTTTAAGGTATGGATATGGTTTAGGTTTACAAAGAAAGATGAGACACAAGATGTAAATTTTGTTTATTCATTGTTCATGATAATAAGTGCTGAAAGTGTTGGTCTCCTGTATCCATACAATAATAGAGATTTTGTTTAAAACGGTCCTGGACATTATGAAGCATTTCTAGTGTAATGGCCCGACATTCATCAATAATCCGCTGACGTAAATCATTTTATGATTGTGGCTGAATTTTATAAATCTTGTTTTTTAAGAGACCCCATAAAAAAATTTGAGGGTATAATAAGAAGGTGCGCCATCTTGTTAAAATGTCAACTCATTGCCATTATAGTTCTTATTATTTTCAAGCGTTTTTGTCAGTGCAGTAAGTAAATTTAGAACTTGTTTTAAAACTTTGGTTTATACTGTTTCTACTTGAATATAACATAAATACTCGCATAAATTAATTATTTCTATGCATCTGCATTCTTATATATGGCTGTTTTTCATCTCAATATCTCTTAACTTCTTTATTAGTCTAATGAAAATTGAATTAACTCTACTATCTACTCCTTTTGCGTTAGTTGCAATGCTGTGCAAACTAGCATTGATGCCCCCCATAGTGGTGAGAGAAAATCTAAATTGAAGCTTAGGATTGAATTTATTATAGTTATAAAAAGTAATGTTTTCATCACATTTGTTTGAAACATTCTGTAATGTAAAGCGGAAAATATTTGTTAACTTCCTCTGGATTAGAAGGAGAGATAGGCAAGGTGTTACATTTTCTACATCGAACATTAAGATCTCTCAGAGTTGTCCAGATTTTCGTGGGGTTATTTAGGTTTACTGTGTCTATTAAATAATTCTTTTTAGATCGTCTTATAGAGGACATAAAACTATTTCTAAGAGATCTATATCGGTTTCGATCTACGTTAGATCGTGATTTTTTGTATTTTTGCCAAGCTTTTTTGAAGCTCCCTAATCTCCTAATTTCTCTAAAAAAATATTTTCGTTAAATATTTAGTTTAATTTCTCTCTCCTGTTCGTTTGCTAGCATTAACCTCTGTGTTCGTCTAAAGGGATTAGTTGTTGTCACTTTGTTATATGTCCTTTTAAAATATTCAACATGCCCTATTTTATGGTTATAATCATAATTGATGAAATGCCTTTTTGTCCTCTTCGGAGTAAACCATATTTTAAATTTAGAACGATGTATTTAAAATTTAACGTAGAAACAAAGAAAATAATAGCTACGCTTTATTTTCTTTGGTAGCAAGTAAATAAAAACTAGATATTTAATTTTCATTCTTTATTTCAGACAAGTGAAGTCCTTTGTTTTAGTTTTGTCAAAGCCAACTATGGGGCATGAAAAATTAATGCTTGATGTATATTATACTATTAAAATTAAAATATTAAAACCTGCTGAAGCACATATTAACATATTAACGAGCCCCGTATTTAACTTTTTTTTGTATCTGTGAAAATGTGAAAGTTAATAGAGGGATGCATTAAATCCTGTCCATACCTTATTAAGTAACTACGCCTTGAACTAAAATGGGCATGCTTGACTAAGGAAAGAGAGAAAACTGGTAACGCTGACTTGTGAGCAGTCGCAGAAGTTTGACTAAAAATCGATCTACGCCATTGTTTTGGTGGCAAATAACGAAGTTGGATTCAAAGTTTGTTTATTTGTTTTACAGTATTAAAAGTGCGTTAAAGACTTTGATTGTTGTAACTATTTAACAATGGTTAATTGTTCATCTTATAACAGTAAGAGTCGCAGTGAGAGAAAAGAACCCGGAATTACTTTTCGCAGGTAAATAATGCCACAATTAATTTCTGCATGCTTACTATTTTGATTATTAGTTAGTGTATAGTAAATAATGAGTGCTATTCTTTTAATATGATTCGCGGCATATATCATAGCAAGTGTTTCTTGCTGATCGAGCACAATTTATCCTATTTTTCATTGATGACTAAATAAATCACTAGAGGTGACATTTTTTCCAGTGACATTCGTTATCATTAGTTTATAATGACTTAATTCAGATTGATATTTACATCAAATTAATGCAACGTTAAAGGGGTTTTTACAAACTGTAAAAATGTAATAATGTTGTTATTTCAGATTTCCAACAAATGTATAACAAAGAAATCTTTGGGTTCACCAAATGAGGATTGCAGATTGGACTCCCAACCAAATGAAAGAATTTGTTCAAAACATTTTGAAGCAAATTTCTTTTATCATTCTGGAGATAAACGGCGTCTTTTGAATGCAGCAGTTGCCACAATATTTTCCGAATTTCCTAAGTATATTCAACAAAGAGAGGTAAACACATTTTTATATAATATACCTGTAACTTTTAATTTAGGCTTCACACTTATAAGATTTTGGGGTTTAATATGTATAAATTAAAATCATTAGCAAGGAACAAGTGTAATAATATATATTGAGATACAAATAATGTTCTAGGGGTCAAAGAGGTCTTTTCAAGAAATTCTGCCACTAATCTCTTCTCAGCCAAAAGCTTCAACAACAAGTAGCCAACCACAAGCAAGAGACTGCAAGGAAGAAGACAGCTTTTCCAGGAGGTCAGAAAGTCCAAAGAAAAAACCAAAAAATAAGGGTTTTTAAGTCAAAAACTGAAAAGTTATAAAAAAAAGTGGTCTCCTTAAAATTACTTGTAAGGGATTTGAATAAAAAGAATTTAATGTCATCTGAAAGTGGACTGCTTTTTGAAAATATGCCGGATATTACTACAGAATTGCAAAAACGCAAATTTAGAATAATTAAATATTCACCTGAGTTGCGTAAATTTGCAATAACATTAAGGTTTTTCTGGCCTAAGAAAGCGCATGGCGAGGATGATTAATCTCGTCCTGGTGGAGATTCATGAAATCTACACAATACAGGTCTTGCCTTTGAAAATGGGAGGCAATGTGAAAAATAAAGTATATGATTATCAATTTATGATCTGTATTTAAGATCTTATAAGAGTAAGGAAAGCGGAGCTTCCATTGCTTCCATGGACCGCACGCCACTGGGCCTAAGGCATATGATTATGTAAGACAAGTGTTTGATATGTGCTTACCTCGTCGAAGCACTATCGGAAAGTGGTTTAGGAATGTTAATGACGAACCTGGTTGCACCCGAGAAACCTTGGATACTTTAAAAAATATGTTGACTTGTCAGAAAAAACTGTTATTCTATCACTTATTGTGGTGGAATGGGACGGTAAAATTTTTCATGGATATGTGAATTGTGGGGTTGACTTTGATAGTGATACAAATGACATGGCAAAAGAAGCATTTGTATTAATGGTGGTGTGTGTAAACGGTGGATGGATGTTGCCAGTGGGATATTTTTTTGTTAATGGACTTAGTGGAAATCAAAAAAATGCAATTGTGAGCCAATGTATCAATTTGATTTTGAAAAGCTAACCTGGCATAATAAAAAAAAGTTGCAACATGGTTAGAAAACCAAGTTAAATTTTTTTCAGATTTAAAAAGTGAAAAATAGCAGCGCCCCCGCGTTGAAAAAATTTTTTTTTATTTCAATTTAAATCTGGAATAGAAAAAACTTATAGATAGTAGCTCCCATGTAACAGAAAAAAAGTTTCGTGTAAATATTTTGTTATTTAGCCCCTGGTGTGTGAATAATTCTAGCTGCGTAGCGCGCTTTGTATTTTTGACGTTTATGACATAAGATAATGCGACAGCCATAAAAGAAATACTTCAGTTCTTTCTAAAACAAATTGTAAGTTGACAAATAGTTCGTCGCGTGTCGCGTTGTGTATAGAATTGTTTTTTATCAGTAAGATAAAAATGCGTTTGTTTTTGTTAATATCGAAGTGCAATAAACGTTATTTTTACTTTAAATGCAATTTGGACAGAAAGTTATTATATTTTATTTTGGTTTATTATAAGAAGTAGTTTTAGTGTTTTGGGTTCGTATTATTTTAAGGCCAATATCAATAAAATAAAAACTAGAAAGACATATATTTGTCCAATATTTAGTACAGATTGTGAATTGGATTTTAAAAATTGCTGCTAATTAAAGAAGATATATTCCGTTGTTATCTATTCACAAGACCTGAATGAAAAGTTGCTAAACTGGTTGCTAACAAAATAGAAGTTATGTGGAAACGTGCTTCACTTCTGACGGTTAGTACCAAACCGTCATAGCAATGTTATTAGCGTATCATAAAAAATACCGCAATCTAAGAAAACCCTAAAAAACGAAAAAAGAAAAGATATTGAAGCTATTTACTTTGATGGCAGAAAAGATCAAACAATGGTGCAAATTGAAGGACGCCGTGTTATTAAAAAAGAAGAAGACGTAGTCTTAATAGAAGAGCCAGAAGGAAAATATGTTAGTCACTTATCGATAAATTCACCAGTTAGTGCTTTAAACATCGCTAATAATATATTATCTTTAATGGAGGAAAATTTTGTTAATCCAAAAAATCTCAAAGCCATAGATTGTGATGGCACCAGTGTCAAGATTTGGTTGAAAAAGCGGTGTAATAAGAATAACTGAAGGTCAAATTGGCAAACCACTCCAACGGGTAATTTGTTTGCGTCATGCTAATGAATTACCACTGCGTCACTTGCTTCAATAACTAGATGGACAAATGAAAAGACCGAACTCGTCTTCGGGCCCAATTGGCTTATTGCTGACATCATGCGGCACCAAACATGTGGAAAAATTTTAGCCAATTGATGTTCAATTACCTGAGGTAAATGACAAAGATTTAAGTACAGATCAGCAATATCTCTATCAGACTTGATGTGCAATAAGACACGGTTTCTATTTCGAGGCTCTGTCTAAAAGGGATCCTGCAAAAATCAACCATGCGCCATGGTTGATCGCAACCAATCGTATACTGAGACTGCATGAGGTAACTTGTAGTCCTTCGCAAAACCTTCTTTTGTTATTGGAATTTATAATGGTTCCAAATAAAACTTAACCATCGATTGAACATGGTTCCGTGCATCTATGGAAAACTAATAATGTGTCCAGAGATCTTCCTAGAGAAGTCAAAGCAATTATTGATAATGTCATTACAACTAATGCATATTTTGCCCACCCTGAAAATATATTGGTAGCTATAATTGTCAACGAGAAAAGTCATGTGAGGGAACTTGGAATTCCACGCATTCTAAAGGCTAGAAATCAACCACCAACAAACGTGCGAATATTTAAAATTCCCGCTATAAATTCGAATGCCAAAGATTACACGGAGTAAATTAACTGGAGCGAGTGCACTATCACAGAACCGTCACTAACAATGAAAATAAATTATGACGATCTGTTAACATGTCCATGGTGAGAAGAAAACAAGGTGTGCCTACGAGCAAGTTTTGATGACATATATTGTGAAGCGAAACCATGGCCGAATAAAATGACAGGTTAGCCATGTTTTTATTGTGTAAAGGACTCAAAATCACAGTACACCTTTGCTAAATTTTGTTAACGAGATTCATGTACCGGTCATAATTCTGTCTTCTTTTATGATTACGGCGAAAACAGAGACGGAAATATGTCTATCGCTTAAAGAGCTGTTAATTATAAAATCACCCTAGACCTTGTTTATCAGTTTTGTTTTTTCTGGTTATGAGCGAACGTTAATTTGAAAAGTAGATGTTAAAATATATTTCTAATTTTTTTTCATACATATTTGTGTATTTTCGTCGAATTTTGGACGTATGAGTTGCAGATCGTTAGGTTGTTTGTTGGAATAAACTTATATATCGTTTGAAATGCAGGTATGTATTATTTAATTTTCTTAATTTAATTTTTTAACATATATAATGAGGAAATTATGTAGTTCCTTAGGATTAGCATACCAAACTGCTCACTTGAAAAAATTCATAAAAAACTAGATGATGTATGTAAATACACAAATAGATATTAGACTGATGTAAAAAAATTCAAGACAGTATATAGAAATATTTTTATTTGGACTAGTTCAAGCTATATATTTTAAACTCAGTATTTTAAAAAATATGTTTGGTTTCAAATGGTATAGTAAGTAAAATATCTTGTGTAGCTGAATATGATACTTAATATTTATAAGTATTTGAGTAATTACCTTGACAAATACTGAAACCAGACCCCTGAGGCCTTACATAACACAATTGATAGTAAATAAAACACATTTTTGCTATTATGTTGATTATAATATTGGTTAAGCATACATATTATATATGTTCCAATAGTTTTTATATATACTTAACTAAATATTTTTGTTTTAACATATGGATGCTGACTAATGAATACATTACGGATAGCAAACAACATACATTTCATGATGGAAATTACCAAAGGAAAGAAAATATAACTGAAAATCTTTAACAGTTACCTACCCTCGAGCCTACCCCTCATTCAGAAGGAACTTCTAGGCAGAATTACTCCAATTACCATAATAAGTATAATTTAAAAGTCCTACTTTAAGTCTTCTGTGTGAATTTGTATACTTTAAACTAGGAAGTGTTCAGCTACTGTATAGAAGAATTTTAGCACTGACTGCACAAACCTAAATATGTTTAAAGAAGATATACCTAATGTGAAAATGTTGATATATGCTTGTATAGTGTATCTAAAGTAAATTGAGACAACATAAAAACTAAATATCAGTCAACATTCGGCAATTTCTTTGTGAAGCATGGGCGGCGTGATAGAAATTTAAATTTACTTTTGTTAGCCGATTAACTGAATAAAAATAATCTTATTTGATATACCTGGTGTAGTAAATTGAGCGCACACCAAATACCGTCATAGTAGAAATAAACACATATTATGTCTCTGCCAATTGTGTATTAAATGGTATTAACTAAAACTGTATTCAATTTGTTTTTAGTTGTGTATCTGACGGTATAGAAGTTTTCCAGCATCAGGTTTTTTTTTCTTGTTTCTACTATTTGTAGCTTACCTCAAGGCCTCCATCTACGTATATCATTCTAGGAAGTTTGTAAGCCACACGTTAAGTCTATTATAGGTAAAGAAAATGAGTAAAAATAGGGCGGTTTAAAAAACATAATTTCCATAAGCATTTAGTTGAACTTTATTCCAGTTCTATGTAAAATTCTGTAGAAAACATTTACACAGTAGAATATACTTATTTAACTTGGGCAGTAAAATGGTAATTGTTTAAGTAAAAGTGTACATTTTTTAATTAATAGTGAAGCGACACAATATCATTATTGGACACACTTGATCCCTCATGTGTAAGAATTTTTTTTTTAATACTGATATTTTTCAAGTCGCTCAAAAGCTTGTTTACTTCTGCTGTGTTACAGTCAGATGTTATAGATATATAGCCGGATTGAGATTGAGTAGATGCTGCTTGTAAAACTACTGCTACGGTGTATCTGTGTTGTATTTTAATGATTAAGGATATCTTATTATAATGATTAGTTTTCCTAACCTTTTAGATTTAAGATTAAAATATTTTTTATTAGACAAACCTAAATTTATTATTTAAAGTATTATTTTTACTAGATTTATAGGAACTATGACAATTACCTCATTAAAGTAAACATTAAAAATAAATGAAAATGGGTAGGTTAAATTTATTTTACTTTTAAAAAATATCAGCAAAATATTGCATACAGCAATGTCTTTTTGTTACACATGACATTTCTAATTTGTGTCACGATCTGAGGCTGGGAATACCTGACACTTTAAGAAACCTACACTTAATAGTTATCCGTTTAACTAATGGAATTTGTTAGTAGTTAACATTACACGGTACAAAAGTATATCTAATTTAAGAAGTACGTAACTAGGTGTCGAAAACATTTTATTAAAAGTGAAAATCATGTCAAGTTAAGAATTACCCACCTACCTACCAAATAATAATGAGCATAATCTTTCCATGTCTGTTAATGCTGCAGACTTTTGTCTCATTACCTTAAATAATATGTGAGAAAATCCCGGGATTCAGCTGAATGTTTAAAGCCGACCTTCAAAGGGTACTTAAGGCTGGCAACAGATTGCTATTTCTTTTTAAATACTGACATGCCTTCGAGCTGACACTTTGAAATGAAATTGCAGATGCACTAGCATACACTAGTAAAGTTGACGGTGAAGTTGTATAAATTTTAACACTTAAAGGAATCTTTAATTCATTAATTATAATATCAAATATGGGATATCTAAGAAAAAATGAAAACCAACTGATGACCAACAAAAAATAAATACGGCTTAAATAATCAAATGAAAAAAGAAAAAGGAAAGAATATGTTAATAAAATGATTATAAATAAAACAGTTTAAAAACAGAATGTTAAAATGTATTTTTTTGTAACTTTCTTTAGAACTAAAGACTTAGAAGTTAATAGACTCTAATAACTTCCAACGGACAAGTGTTTAAAATATTATCTACTACAGCACAATTCCCTTAATCTGATCCAACAAATGACTAGCAAAAGATCACCCCTTTTGTATCTGAGTACTAATCACTTTGACCTAAACCAATGACTAAAAGTAAAGGTCCTAACTTTTTATTTCGGGTGTAAAAAAATAATTATATGATTTTTTTATGTAATTTTCATTAACAAAATGGGAACAATTCGGATAAATTGATTGCAAAACATATACTAGATGCCTACACACATGCTTATAAAGAGGACATCTGGTTACAGTAGGTATGTGAGGATATCAAGTATTTGAACACCTTAGAAAAATGTTTAGTCTACTCAAATTTTCTGTTATCAGGTAAACCTGCCAAAATCCGATCTGAACTGTAATATTTTTTTTATTTTTTCAATTATTGATTTTTAAACAAGTCTGGAGCAGGTTGCTCTCTGTAGCATCATTAATTTTTCTTATTATTTTCAAAATTCTTAGCTTAGCATATATCCGCTAAAAATCATTTGATTTAGAAATGTTTAACCAAATATTTATGGTTATTTAAGTTAATTTTGTCATATTTGTGACAAGAATAAACCCTCTGTACTGTAGAAATCGGGGTTTTTAGGAAATTTATGGGACCTTATATTACATTTGTCCTTCGTTTTATTATGGCTGAAGCAACCAGTAACCTCACAAGACACATTGTTCTTGATTCCTATTACCCAAATGACTAACAATAAAATTCTTTTTTTTCCGAGGTAAAATTTATTTTGCACACAAAAAGTAAAAACTGTTATTTACCTCACGTCTGACGTAGATGCGCTGGCGGGCGAGCACACCTTGTTTTCTTCCCACCATGAACATGTCATACTCAGCCATAGTGAGATGCATTAAGATTGTGACAGAAGCATCCAACAAAGTTTGTGGCCACTCAGCAAAGGATGATTTTATAAGAGTTAGACCAGGTTAGACTAGAAGGAAGAGAAAATTTACCTTCGTTCGAGAATAAAAAAGAGTATTTTGAGACAAAGTAAAAGCAGCAGATAATATTCGCGTTAATGTGTATTGTGTGTAGGGTGCAACTCGACATGCAGCCACCTCCCCATGGTGAGTTGTGGGTTGACTAAACGATGATCAAAATACAGTTTGGTTGTGTTTTAAATAATTAATTATCAATATTTGTCAAGCGTCAAATAAATAAAATAATTATTTTAAAGCCCCAGGGGCGCGGCTAATTATTGAAATACTACTACTCTAGACCCCGAAAAATATATATTTTCATTTAAATTATTGTTAAATATTTGCAAATGCGCAACGTGACTGTTCAAAAGAACAGTAATTTTCGGCTTGACAATTACATCATAATAATGTAGCAAAAACGGCTAAAAATATGTTCTATCAAGAGAAAGAGAACAAAAAAATCTACTCGGAGTCTTATAACTCCCTTTAATAAAAAATTGAAATATAATTATTAAAATTATATTATTCATAAGGTTACTACCAATAAATAGTTACAAATACAAACTATGTTATCTGTTTGTGGTGAAATTCGTTACGAGAGAAGTTCCGAGTAAATACCAATTTATCATTTTTTTAAAATGCTGTAAGGTAGTCAAAGCTTAATTTTTTTTCACTAGTTTTGAAATTATTTTTATTTAGGTACGTGTACAAAATTTGAAAGCAATAGATCAAGTGGCAGTAGTTGAGAAATAATTGAAAAGATCATGAAAATTTTATAGTCATCGTACATCATATAAAAGAATACGAGGTAATGAGTAATTCAACATAATTGACGTAAAATGATATCAAGTTTAACATCACCATATTTGCATAGTTTCATTGGACCTAAATAGGAGCAGAATATATCAAAGCAATAGTTTAATTGATCAAGGCAACGGTTAATGTCAAGGTCACTGGAGTCCTTTAAGCGATTTTTTTTATAGAAAGTGTAAAAACCATTTAAAACCAGATTTCATTGCTTAATGTTTTTATGCGATTCCCTAAAATTGGAACAACAATATAAAACCTCTTTTAATGACACAGGTATTTTTTGAAAATCAATTAACAACAATATGTACAAGAAAGCAATAATTGTTAAAAATCATCAATATAAACAAAATTTTTCATTTTTGAGTAGTATGTAAAAAAATCGTTAAATATAATGTAACTTAATTTGACTCGCATGCTTGCAATGCCTTGCAAGAATATTTACTAAGAATATGAGTATTTTGGAAAAAAAATCAGTAATATAATTTTCGAGAATATTGAGGCATTTTTTTGTTTATAAGCAGGCTCGCTCATTGCAATTTTTAATTCACTGATAAACCATACTATACATCCTCCAAAGAGTCAGACGAAATAATTAAAACTTCCCAAACAAATATAAATAGCGTAATCAAAGGCAGTGGCGGCTCTTCCATAGGGTCATTTGGTCAATGATCCCTCAAAAATATTTCAGAAAATAAATTATCTGTTTGACCGTCCCTTCTAATAGTTGTAATAAAACGCGAACCTTGGGAAAAGTTAAATACGCTACACTATTAGCCGGTTCGAATGGTCTCGTAGGCATAATAAAATACGCTATACTAAGCTAGGCTGGGCAGTCCAAATTGCTCTGATTATTCTAAAGCTTGACAAAAGTAGCCGGTCTCTTCTCATAATTCAATTTGTCCCGGCATCACGTCGGCATGAGGAAGTTCAATTGTTCAGAGGTCGCGCGGTCGACATTCTAACTCTATATCGTTTCGGACGTTTTTATTCGATGAAAATTGATTTATATACTATTTTTTGTAATATATATTTTTTTTAATTTTTCTGATCCATGTGTTTTGCAACCCTTCGCATCTTCAGTAATAACTAATCCAGTTAAGTGGTTAAAAAACATATTGTGAACATAAAACAGGGCTACAACTACCCCTTAACTTTGACATTCAATTGTGATCAGAATGCTTTACAGTATGTTTGAAAACTAATTATCGTTCGGATATTTTTTATATATATCTAAACACTCTGTTGAGTAATCTGAACAAAATTCATTGCTTCAGACAAGAAGCAGTGGTAGCCCTGGTTTTCGTTTAGATTATGTGTTTTTTAATCATTTCGCTGGATCAGTTATTACTGAAGATAAATGGTCTCGAGGCAGAGTATATTTGCACTGCATCTTATGAAGGAGGCCAAGACTTTTGATGTGTTTATTTAGAAACGTGTTACGTTTATTATTTAGTATCCCGGCACTGATCTGTATAAATAGACCCTTGTAGAAGTAAATCCGCAATAATAAAGAAATAACGGCCACTACAGGTGCATTTTCACGTGAGACTAAATCATGACTTTTGAAGTCGTACGTTCAATGACATATAATAATAATAATAATATTAATCGCCTTTTATTAGAAAAAAAAGTTCAGAGATTTTTACAGACATAAATGTATAAAAACATATACAATAAACATCATGTTAAAGATAATAAATAAAGCAGAGAAAACATGTGTTACCATAAAGACTGAAAAGTCGCCTTGTCACAAATTTTAATTAATGTCGTGCTTCGGGTGTCACAAAATCAGACGTGTTCGATTTCAAGTAACATTTTGAATTCAGTGCCACGACTGGTGCGCCCTAAAAATATTAGATCTCGCTAAGTTCCGATATTACTAACGTTTTGTTGGCATGTTGTTATTTGTATTTTAACCTAAAATCAATAAGGTTTTATTATTGTCCTTAAACATTTCGTGTTCGTATCTTAAGCTTAATAGCACACCGAGTTGAAAGGTAAGATGTTTTAATATATCATAATCTATTTAGTTCATTCGCATCTGTCTAGTTGTTTTTTAAATTTTCGGAACCAATCAGTAGGTTATTATAATATCAAAGTAAGGAAGCGAAGACGAGGTAGAGGGTATCATATTCTTGTACATTTTGGACATTGGAAATTGTCGTGACATTTATTTGCGTGAAAAAAAAATGTCGTGTGATCAAGGCTTAAGGAGGTGATGAAACAAATATAAGTTAACATTTTAAACTACACATTAAAGTCGTAATTATATTATACTTATTTAGGAGAAGTGTTGTGATCGCGAAAATTTTCTAAAAATGTATGTTGAATTTTTTGATGTTTTAAAGGCGTCTGTAACGTTTTGCTACTTTTTTCCAACAATTTAACATGTCTATCTAAGTTAAATATATCAATACTTTTAAGGGAATATGTATACGTATCAGTAACATATAAATGTCGGATGTGTGTAAACGTTTTCATTTAAATTATTTACTTTTTCACGGACACTAATACATCGTGACAGAACTGAACTGACCCGTCACTGATATGTATAAATAGAAACTAAGGTATTTTATTACGTCACAGTTTTATGCGAAAATGGTCAAAAATAGTACTGTAGGAGAATTCCAAGCTAGGCAGTAAAGCTCATGTTGAACCGATTATTCTACTGGCTCATAGATGACATAGATATTTATCGTAAGTTTAGTTATATTTAGCTTTTTAATTAAATAATTTACAGGTTGCAGTTATCTTATTAGTTTTCACTAGCGTGCATTGAGGGTAGGAACCTGTAGATATTCAAGGTCGTTTCTAAAGTATTTCCCAAAAAAAACCAAGGCGTTTTTTTTAGTATATATAACAGAGAATCAAGTTTGATAAACTAAACATTTTAAATAAAGTTTATAAACCCACAGAAAAATACAAAACTTCTTTCAAAGTCGATCAAAGACCGTTATCGATACTTTGTTTGGTCGCTGCGCCAACTGAACCGTTATTTGACTGTTCGTTGGATTGCCTAATGTTTGACTTTTTAATACATAATGTTAACAGATGGATTTCTCCGGTGTATATAATAAAAATTTTGTATATTTAATATTTTTCATTTTCATTTACATCAATTGTCATTAAATTACCGTATTTGAGAAATACGGTGCTTTCGATTGTGTAAGACAAACCGGTAATGTAGGATTTTAGACTGAAATTATTAAATTACGCCAGCTTCAGCGGGTTGGACAGCTCATTAATTAATTTACTTCCGAAAACTTTTTGCATCTGTAAAAATTGTTAGTCCTTTCGTTCCATAAAATGAAGTAAATGTTAAATGTATATTTTTATGAAAGTATTTTAGAGTATTTTTACTTCCCTCTTAAGAAGAAAATATTGTAAATCTGAAAAAATCATCCTCCAATATTTTTGCAGATCTTTGCGTTTTAGGGTTCTAGATCCCGAAAAACATGTTCTCCTACTTCCCTGGGTCTGTCCTTTTGTCGTTCTGACTGTGTGCGGTATAACTCAAAACTACTTATTTGATTGACTTTAGATTTTGGTTAAAAATAAAAGTTTATATGGGGATGGAATGATAACATTTTGATAAAAATAATGAAATGTTTTAAAAAAAATCATTAAATTTTGCACACAAATGAAGTCTGATACAGGGATAATCTGAAAGTTTTAGTTCGACGCCTTTATATCGGAACAAAATGGCGATCTGTTCAAATATTTAAAAAAGACTACTTAATCAATTAACTTTAAATTTTGCACAAAAATGAACAAATGAAAAATATTTAGTGTTTATCCTGCATGGTGAAACAAAATGGCGGCTTAATAAAATATTAAAAAATTCGAACTGGAGTAAAACTTTTTTATGGAAGAAAACCATTAATGACATAAATTATTTCTTTTTGGACTACGTAAATAAAGTTATTAAAAATAAATATTAATAATGATAACAATAATATAAAAATAAATATTAAAAGAATATAAAAACTAGATACAAAAAATCGGTAAATTTCCCTCGTTTTCCCTAATTTTTTTACTTCTATTAGGAATAGTGAAGTGTGACTAAACTCAGTTCCGCACAGCGTCATTAAATAACACATATAATACAACATTTTTATTTTTGGGCAAAATTTGAGATCTACTCAATAAAATATCGTTTTACGTTGATTTTGTAAACATTTTAGTTGGCCGCCATTTTGTTTACAATTTCACACCACAATTTTACCAGTTTTTTTCTATGTTACACTTAATGCTTGGACAAAATTTGAAATTTTTTAATAAATACTTTTTCAGGGTGTTTTAAACATTTTTTAGACCGCTATTTTGTTTTGTTATCTTAAATTCGTAACAAAATGTTACCAGTCTCTATATAAGACTTAATTTTTGTACAAAATATGAGGTAGATTTGCTAATTAGTTTTTAATAATATATTTTTTTAACTTTTCACTAAGCCGCCATTTTGTTCCGTCACATTGGATTTCTACCCAAATATTACCGGGTTATCCCCACGTGACCACTAATTTGTAACCCAAATTTGAAGTCAATCGGGTAAGTAGTTTTTTAGCTATGCCACGAACGGACAGACAGACAGAGAGACAGACCGAGGGAATCAAGAATACATGTTTTTCGGTATATAGGCACGATTACAATACTTTCCTTTTACGGGGGACATAAAAAGATTTACTGGAATATCGAAACAGTGCTTTTGTGAGTAGGTATCGTAAATGGATGAATGTATATAACCTAATGATTGTCGGTGACGAGATCGAAACATATGTATTATCATATTCGTATTTGCGCATTGACATGATAACTATTTAATAGAACAATCACTTTTGGCTTGACAATCACAACATAAAAATGTAGCAAAAACAGTAAATATATAAAATAATTATTAAGAAAACAAAATGAAAAAATCGTTAAATTGCCCTTTACCCGAAACTTTCCTCGTACGAATTCCGTCACAAACAGATATCAAAATGTATATATTTCTGTAGTTTTTTGGCAATAACGGTATACATATTATATAAATTGTAATATATTTCTCTTTTATAATAAAATGAGAATATTTTGATAAAAAATAGGTAAAGTCTTTAATGAAACTTTCCTACCAACGAAACTTATTATTAACGAAATTAAAACATACTTCATATACATATTATCCATACACTTATTACCAAATAACTATATGCGTATAAAAACTGTATTATTTGTAAAATTTGGCAGGACATTGGTATGATGGTATTATTGTGCATAGATATTATCTTTTAGGATAATATAACGGTGTAGAAAATTGCATCAGTTGGAAACAAAAAAAAAACCAAGAAATATTATTTGAACATTTTAAAACTTTAAAAATAATTTGTAGCAGATGCCATAGTCGAAAAATTTCACTATTTTTACGTTTTAGTTTGATGAGTTTACAAAAAGAAGTTTTGTTTTCATTTAAGCAGCAAAAATGCATTTTTGGTTGTTACTTCACATTACTTTGTCCAAATATACAATTGTAAATCCTCTGCGCCAAGTAACAGTTCAAGTATTGTTATACTACATTTTTCACATGGTGTGCCTTGCATCGTTTTTATACAATGCACCAAACATAGAGATAAAACCGAAATATTTCAAAGAGTTTCGCAATTCGCAGCGAAAACTCAGCAAACTATATGATTTCCTAAGGGGTAACTCATTTAAAATACTATTTTACAGACGTAATATAAATTGTGACACTGTTCACCTCCCTATTTCAAGTTGACTCTTATATTTTACGAATTCCCCATCCGTCTCGCCAATATCAGAAGGAAGGAGAGGAACTTATCCTCCTACAAAAGTTCTGAAATATTTTTCCAAAGAGAATTCTAAAGGAAATTTATTGCAGTTCAAAACGCAGAATTTATAACTATATTTACTTAAAATGGAGTCGGTAGTAATACATCAAAAATAATAATAAAGGCATGAACTGAGTATGTTTGGATAAAGTTGTTGTTAGTTTATTCGATTATTTTTGTAAAATTATAGTGTGGTCCAAAAATTTATTTGAAATCGCTAAATACTCAATTTTTACTATTTCCCTATAATTACTAAATTTATATTATATGTTTGAAATCTATTCCTTGTATTCTTGGTGTGGGCATTGTAATAGTCGTTAACTGATAAACATAATTTTTACTAAATACCAATAGAAAGTATAAAGAGATTCAAACCTCCTCCCCTTATAAAATGATGTATTATACTTTGAAATAAATAAACTATAAAGAAACTCATTATGTTTGAAAATATTAAAATAATACTTCCTCGTTTATGCGGTCTGGCAGATGTTTAAAACTGTAGCTTTTAAAAATGATTTGTTCATTAAATATAGGGTGTCCAAAATTAAAGTGTAATATATATATATATATATATATATATATATATATATATATATATATATATATATATATATATATATATATATATATATATAAGTAGGTATATATATATATATATATATATATATATATATATATATATATATATATATATATATATATATATATATATATACATTTTTAGGTTCACCACCGTACTAAGATAAATAGAGAATCTAATATCGGGTATGCGGTCTGTAGGTCAAATAAATAACTAATTTACTTCTGACATCCTCTATATTTCGTCATTTATTTATGACTTCATCAGGAGGAAACGCTAAAATACACCACAGATTAAAATACTAATTAGGACTGATACTAACAAAGTTATTTTAAGTTGGTACCAAAAACCGACGTCCTCTGGACGATATATTAATTATTTTTCGAACCATCCAATGAGCCAAAAATTCAACACAATTATTGCTCTAAAAAATCGTGTCACTCATATTTCGGACAAAAGGTTTTTGAAGGAAAATTTAAAGAAAGTATATACACTATTTCTAAATAATGGTTTTCCAAAAAAAATACTAAACAAATTAATTTATCATTCTGGGTTTTTTGATGGTCCGACAGAAGACCAAGTTATTGCACATTTCAAATATAAGAAATTGCCCTACATTCAAGGTCTTACAGATAATATTACTAACCACCTTAAAAGAGATAATTTAAAAATAGCTAAATATAATACAGTCACGATTGGCAAAATGTTCACTAAAATTAAAGATAAAACTCCGATCCCATTAAATAATAATGTTGTATAAAAAATTCCTTGTAAACAATGCAATCAGTGTTACATAGGACAAACTTCCCAATTTATTAAAAATCGTTCGACACAACACAAAAGCGACTGCCGTATTAGGAAAAACTCATGTGCTTTGGTTGATCATTTTCAGAAAGAGGATCACAATTTTGATTACGAAAACATACAAATTCTGGGCTATGAAAATAATTACAAAAAAAGGCTATTCCTAGAAATGGTACATATCAACAACGAAAATAATTCTGTTAATTCTAGATCTGACATCCAACAGCTGAGCACCATTTATTGCAATCTGTTAAACAAATGAATTCTTTGCCTTGTTCAACAAAAAACAAATAACTTAAATACCATAATATAAATATTCCACGAACTATGTACATAAAACTGTTTATCAATGTTTCCTTTACCACAAAAAAATAAAATAGTTCTTATTATTCAAAAAAATAAATAAATAAATGTATATATAAATGGCTTGCTAGTTGTTAAGTTCTACTTGTTATCAACATTTTAATATTCATGTGGTTGTATTCGTCCTAATTTAACGTTCTACTGTGTGTTGAAATGGATATAGCCATATTTTTGTAACTTCACTTGTAAGTCTTAACTGTTTTTTTTAGTTTGATATCATTTTAATCTGTGGTGTATTTTAGCGTTTCCTCCTGATGAAGTCATAAATAAATGACGAAATATAGAGGATGTCAGAAGTAAATTAGTTATTTATTTGACCTACAGACCGCATACCCGATATTAGATTCCTATATATATATATATATATATATATATATATATATATATATATATATATATATATATTTTTTTTATTAAACCACACAAAAAGTTTTTATTTTTCTTGGGTATAGGTTTAATTAATGAAACTTATTTTTCTGCACCTAACTCGACGTTTCGCTTCTAGTTTGAAGCTTTTTCAGGAACATTTTATTGCATGTCTAAAAAAATATACAAAAACATATGAATTAGTACTTTTCTAACAAATATAGGCAAATATTTAACATGTAGTATACAAACATTTATAATACCTAACTATTGAACAATTAATATTTTTGTGCAACATTTACAACTTATCTAGATATCTGTCGAAATGTTTATCAAATGTTTCAGGTAAAAACGTTTATTATATAAAATATTCTTTTCTTTCAAAAAGTTTATTGACACGATAAATATTCCAGATAATCATCATCTACTTTTACTGGATGTAATTTCATTATACACAAACATTCGAAATGATTTAGTTAGAGAAATTATCAAACATAAGTGGAATTTAATTAAAGAACATGCTACTCTTTCTTGCAACGACTTTATAGAAGCAATAAACTTAACATTAAATAATAACTATTTTCAATACAAAAATAATTTTTATCAGCAACTTGACGGCTGCGCCATGGAATCTCCAATATCGTCAACCGTTGCACACTTAGTAATGGAAAACTTGGAAGAACATGTCATAAAAAAACCTAGATTTTCCAATTGTTTTTTTCAAACGTTTTGTAAATGATTGTCAAACTACAGTTCCATCAAAGAAAATTTAACATAGTTTTCATCCAAAACTACAATTTACTTTTGAATTATAACAAAATAATTAAATTAATTTTCTTGACTTAACATTGATTAGGGACAAAAATAACATTAACACAAAATGGTACACAAAGGAAACTTGGTCAGGTCGATACCTAAATTAGTTTCCACCACCCAAACAGTCAAAGAAACAGTGTTATAATCGGGCTTACCGATCGAGCTAATGCTCTCACTTCTCCAGAATTTAGGCCAGATATTGCAAAAAAAGGTCAAGACATCCTAGAAAAAAAACTATTTTCCTACAGAACAAATCAAACGAATTTTTAAACAACGAACATATAAATTCTATGATAGCCAGAAACATAGTAACAAACATAGCATCACAAACAACACTAAATAATATTAATGCCATACACAGATGGTTTGTAAGGAAAATTAAAACACACTTTATCCAAATATTACATAATTATATGTCATAATTTCTTAACATATTTATACACTCCTCTAAAAACTGAAATTCCAAAAAAGTAAAAAGCAAATGTAATTTATTTTGTGGCTGGCATAAATTGTCCCAAAAACCATTTAGGTATGACCACACAGTACTTAGAAAATCGGTTAAGGGGGAACTGTACGCAGTATTATGGATCATTTGCAAGCCTTCCGCTGCTGGAATATATTGTTAAAGTTGTAAGAGATATTTATTAGCTTCTATGTAATTTAATTAGGGAAATATGTACAGTTAGGCGCTAAATTCGAATTTTTATGAAAAATTTAAATCAAGAATTATAAACAAAAGTAGATTTGTCCCTTTTTGACCACTTTTTGACGCAAATGCCGTCGCATATAATTTTTTTTCTACAAAATAGCTCTTTACCGCCTTGCATTGATTCATTGTCTACATAACTGCACAATTTGAAATGGTAAATCGTACTCATGTCTTTATATTTCTGCAGTGCGTGAACTCTTTTGAATCCATTTTTAACCGAAATGTAATTTTAATTGCCTATACACAACACATTTTTTTTAAAGTCGGACGTGCAGAAAGTTTTTTCTAATACGTAGGCACCTTTTCATCTTATCCCGTCGCTGATTTTTCACTTTTTGCGTGCAGTTCTCCCTTAAACGGCTATAAATATACAAAGAACGCCTGGACAGCCTTACATAAACACGAAAAAAGTGAAAAACATGAATTCAGTAAATGACAAAAAGGACATACAAAATCTAAGTCAAATTTATCACAACTTAATTAAATTTAATAATAAAAAGATAAGCTAAATTGATATAACGATTTTCAAAACACTAAAATTCAATTTAAATAACACATGCAAATAAACAATTATACATGTTTTCAGCCATTCACTGTATACCAGAATACATATGTTTTTAGTAAAATAAAAAATCGAGATAATGGGTTTTTATAATTACGTAATTTATATAGATATGGCCCATCGGTTAAAACATTCATAATATCAAAAATGTTACTGTAAATAATATTGTCCTTTCCAAGGCACATATAAAATTAATAATTTTAATTATATATATCATGTTGTATAATACAGTTGATGAGCTTTAGGCAATTTCAAGAAAACATAACTTGGTGATTAACCTCAAGATATCCGTGGTTATTGTCTCTGGAGGCAGAAAGGCAAAGTTTTTAGCAAATCAATTTAATTTAAATATTGATGGTGAGAAATTCCCAATAAAAGAATAGGCCAAATTACTAAGTATAATTATAAACAATTACCTGAAATTCACTGAGCATATCAGATTAAAGAAATTGCATTTTAATTTAAAACTTTTATATAGCAATTATAAACTGATGCTGTAGAAAAACTTGGCAAGTTTCTTGTGAAATCACTACTTCTGTTCGCATTTAATTAAACAAAAAAAGGTTTAAAATTCAGGCAATCATTTTATTTTTGGATTGTAGAAAAATAACTATATCTCCTCATATCTTAACTTGGTTAATTATAGCCAACAGAATATATTTTGCTTTAATTATTTTTTATTTTTGCAATTTGCTGCTCATAAAAAAACTGTAACTATCACATATAACGCTCCTTTAAGGTAATACATTTTAAGCTAAAAACACAAATTAGTTTAGTAATAAGCTGTTTATTTAATAAGAAACCCAGTTGAAATAAAAAAAAATATATATATATATATATATATATATATATATATATATATATATATATATATATATATATATATATATATATATATATATATATATATATATATATATATATATATATATATATATATATATACATATATATATACATACATATATATATATATATATATATATATATATATATATATATATATATATACACTTGTTTGGAAATTTAAAAAGTATATATAGTTTTAGTTATGTTTTACTATCCCTAACCACTAAACATAATTTATTTTATTAATATAATAAATATCCTTATTTTTAATTAATTTTATAATAATAAAAGAAGAAGAATTGTGTTTGATATTTATTAATAAATAATTCGTTTTTTTACAATGGTTTTATATTCATTTTAAAGTCTATGTATTCTAGTATAAGTATTTAAATTTAAAACTAATATGTCAGGAAACAAGGACATTATAGATTTTTGATAGCGAACGCAACGTTTGGCTCCGGCCAGGCCGAATTAAGGAAAAATGCAAGGGGAAATACAATAATACCATTTTATGCGTATGCGCATTGATAGCGGATAGATGTGTGTTAATTAGGAGGTATATACAGCGTGGTTATTAAGATGTTGAAGATTCTCTATCATTAAGAAAATATAAAACGAGTCTACATTTCAAACAACGTGACAACTTGCATTTCAGTATCAGTTTGGATAACAGTATCTTTAAAAATAAACGAGAAAATTGAGAAGAACTTGGTCATAGACTAAATGTGATAAAGAAAGAAAGATAATCTTTTGTCAATTTATTTTATAAACACTGACATTTTGTAAATTAGCAATTTTTTAAATAACGTAAATAGAACGTTTACCGTCGGCACTGTTTGAATGTTGTGATAAAAAATGACGATTCTTTTATAAATTAAATGTTCAAGACATCAGCATCCAGGCATGTGCGATAAAGTATCAATTTGTAAACGCGGGCAGTTCGCTGATATCCTGTGAGTATTTATAGCCAAAACTTCATCTTTATTGAACATATCTATTTCGCCTTCAACCTGATAGTTTAATATACTTAAAGTCGAGACGAGATGAACCTTTAGTCTCGTCTCGTCTCGTGGCATCACTATTGTCAGAATTAACCGATCTGCACACCACAAAAAACAATACATTTGTTATAGACATAGCAAAGAAAAAACAAATATAGAATACTTATATTATGAAACTTAAAAATTGTTACCTTAAAAGAGCGTTATGTGTGGTAGTTACATTTTTTATGAGAAGCAAACTGCAAAAATAAAAAATAGTTGAAGTAAAATATATTCTGTTGGCTATAATCAACCAAGTTAAGATATGGGTAGATATGGTTATATTTCTACAATCCAAAAATAAAATGATTGCCTGAATTTTAAATCTTTTTTTGTTCAATTAAATGCGTACGAAGGAAGTGATTTCACAAGAACTTTGCCAAGTTTTTCTACAAAATCAATTTATAATTGCTATTAAATGTTTTAAATTAAAATGCGATTTCTTGAATCTGATATGCTTAGTGAATTTTAGGTGGATAATTATACCTATTAATTTGGCCTATACTTTTACTGGGAATTTGTTACCATCAATATTTAAATTAAATTGTTTTGCTTAAAACTTTGCCTTTCTGCCTCTAGAGACAATAACCACGGATATCTTGAGATTAATCACAAGTTATGTTTTCTTGAAATCACCTAAAGCTGACCAATTGTACTATACAACATAATATTCATAAAATAAAAGTTATAACGTATTTGCCTTACATCTGCAGAAACATTGCCTGTATATGCCTCGAAAGTTACTTACGAGAATTCACAGTACTTTAACTTGGCACACAATAAATCATTATTTATGATATTAAATTTTTTGGAAAAATTATGCAACACTATAACATATACCTTTTCAATATCATTGGAAATTAACTTTTTTATGTTTCTAATGTCACGGAGTATTTGATAACAAAAAGGACTGTCTGTCAAATTCCAAAAAAATCACAGCAGTGCGCTTTCCACTAACAAGTCATCATCAATGCTACCTGCAAATAAGTACATCGAGTAATAAAATCCTTTATTTATAAAGATGATCAACAGGGCGAGAAGCAGAAAAGAAAAGAAAAAGTTTAAATCATATATACTTACTCGTTAGTGAACAGGTAGGAAGATACTGGTACTAAATCAATATACTAAATACTTTCTACATGCAACAAAGACAAAACAAAAGTTGACGAACATCAACTTACATGTTTAAAAATTTTGTTTAAATTTATTTCTTAAAAAGCAGCCATCGCTCATGTTGACATGATGAAACAGAGAAATAAGAGAATCTCTTTAACACAAACCAAAAAGAAAATTGATAATCGATGGGGTTGCCAAATTTATATGGAATTAAAACTACTACAACTGTAAAGAAAAAATTATGATGATGAAATCCTTATGTATAATAAGTAATTATTAAAATTTGACAAGTTATCTTAACGAGTATAACCAGAATGGAAATTAAAATATAGAATAAATTGTAAACTGGTGAAAACAGCAAAACAACCAATAGGAATTAAATACAACTGAATGGAAATCCCTTTGAATAAATAAACAACAGGAAAGAGCCCCATGCATTATTTTAAATTAGCAGGCTAACTACGTCATTTTCGGGACCTTATTTTTCTGATGTTTACGTTTTGGTTTGTTGACGTGTGTTGTCAAACCGTCGCGGTCGTCTTTACAAATTTAAGCTTCAGTTTTTGCAGTTTATAAATAATACACACATCGAATTAATACAAATGTTGATTAATAAGTTGTGTTGTTTGTTATAAAACGCAACAAACATATTTTTTGGTCATTAGCATTTTCCTAAATACAAAAAATGGTCAGTTGTGTGGCGTGCGGTCATACCCGTTTTAAAAGTACAAGGAAGGAAGGAATTTCGTTCCAGCAGTAAGTGCATTTGTATTTTCGTAAGTAAAGAAATTAACTAGACACTTTTAAATCCGATTTAAGGGCAAATATAATTATTACTATAATGAAAATCATAATTCTTAAAGTGTCAACCAGTTAGGTTGGAAACCAAGTGGTATATATAAAAACACAGCAGCGTAACACTCCATGTAATATTTTGTTAGATGAAAACCTTTAAATTACCTTAAGTATGTTTTAAGTTGGAGTCATGAGTTTCTAGGAACAATTTTATGGGTCAAAATAAGTTTTATTATCTAACATTATATTATCCTTTTTTTGGGTCTAGTTACTGTGCTGAAGGGGAAACAGTTTGATTTCTCAACAAATGTTAATTGTTTAGCAGACAGTAAAAGCAAACAAAAAATATGAAATCCTCTTTTGAAGATTTTATTTCACGTTTTTTTTTGGGAAAAATAGAACATACCTATTCCTATAGATACATACATTTTTTTAAATTTCTATAAACACTTAAGATATTTTATTTTTTGTAAAAATATAGTGTTTTTTGTATTTATTTATTGCAGATAACCAAGATCTAACCCTAAGTAGCCCAAATATTTGTGCTTTCATGCGCTATTCTTAGTGTAATACATTTTTTAAGTCTAACCTAAAATGAATTTAAATCAATAAAAAAACTAACCTAATCTAACCTTACATCGTACATAAAATTGTTCCTAGAAACCCATAAGTTTTTTCTTTCGTTTTAAAAAAATATTGAAGGTAATTTAAATGTTTTGACCTAACAAAATATTACATAAACATTTATTTTTGCCTTTAAAATCGCATTCAAAAGGGTCTAGTTAATTTTATACTTACGAAAATACTAATGCACTTACCGGTAGAACGAAATTCCTTTCTTCCTTGTGCTTTTAATATGGGTTTCAATTAAAAATTTACATTGGTCAAACCATCGCGAAATAATCGATGAGTCGGTCGGTATATATATATATATATATATATATATATATATATATATATATATATATATATATATATATATATATATATATATATATATATATATATATATATATATATATATATATATACATATATATGTAAATATTATAGCGTGTGCATGGTTTTAGGTACATAAAAAGTTTTCATTATTAAAAAAATAAGATTTGCCACAAAAAAATATTTTATAAAATATACAAGGTGCAAAAAAAACACGTACACACAAATAAGTAAAATAAAAAAATTGAGAAATTAAAATTTCTAAGATAACCTAGTTAGCGCGGCGAGAGATGAAATAAAAAGGCATTTAAAGTTTTTTGTACGAGGTTTAGTTTGTAGGTAATTTAATGGGCAATAAATAGGTAGAGAATTTTAAACTGAGACATTTTTTACATATTCGCCACTAATTTTCCCAAAAACTGTGTCTACTACTACAGTGAAAATAATTAATTGCGCTTTCTACAAAAAAAATGCACACTGACATCTTATGTGAGTGTTATTGCACTTCGAAATAAGAATCATAATTGACAATAGTACTTTGGTTTATTAAGAGTTTATGCAAACTAGGAAATACTAAATAAAAATGAAAACTTCTGGTACGTATATAACCTTCATCTTACAAACCACACTATTTTACAAATCAGAATGTTTAAAGGTAGTACTTTTAAATCCATTGAATACCTAATATTAATATTTTTCTAAAATATAATAAAGCATTTTTAACCAATAAAATTTATTTGTATAATTAATATTAATTTTACTGAATTTTCTTCTAACCTAATGTGTCTTAGATGTTAATATTTCGTAAATAGATATTTATCTAATGTTTTGTTCTGTATTAAATTTGAGTAAATTTAAATGAAATAATAACACTTATGCTTGTTTTTATTTAAAACCTAATTTAGACTGTATTAATAAAATTATTAACTTTTCTAAATAATTTTAGTTACGTAAAAAAAATATAATTTTCTAGTTCAACTAAAAATAACCATTCTGCTTATTAAAAGAATCATTAAATTTTATTTATTAAATTCAAGTAAAGTAATAAAAAGAAAGCAGAAATACAAAAGGACAGTCGAAACGAAACAAAAAAGAAAAATTCCATGTACTTTATAAATTATGAAAGCCTAATATAACTTTCAAATGAGTTGCAAGTTTTTCCAAATATGCTCTCATATTGTTCGCCGTTAAATTCTTAGTTGCAAGTGCTTTTTAGGAGCAAGCTTTAGATCAAATTATTGTAATTACTGAGGACGTGTCGCGACAGCTCAGAATGCGTTCTCGCTATGTTAATTTGTTTTGTCCAGACAGCTAAATTGCTACATTTCTTTATAACTTTGATAAGTCGCTATTTCAAACCCAATGTCTATTCTAAAGCATCTCTAACAACAAACGTTGAACTTAAACTCCTAAATGAATATAAGGGTATTTATACGAAAAGTTTATAATGTAAAAAGTAGTATTCGGCAATATCTAAAGTGAGCTGTTAAGGACATGAATTTTAGTGTTTCACCAGTTTTTTTTGCACCTAAAATAATGTATCACACTAGTTGGCTTGTTTAATTTAGTCCATACTTTCATTCTAATGCTCTTTCAAAAGTATAAGTTTTCAAATTACTTCCTAAATTTCAAAGTAAAAATCACAGTGGATACGCCGCTGAAAACCGGAAACAAGGTGTTGTCATTTTAATGGGTCATCGTTTTGAATCTTGGGACCTTCCCGGTCTCGTCAAGGTCACGGCTAGGCTCTTTCCTGTACATTTTTTTATTCAAAGGGAAAGCCGCCGAAGACTGACTTGGCAACCTTGACTGAAGAGGCCTGTTAAGTAACAATAAGTAAATACATTGGAGATAAAGATTGAAAATGTGCAACAACTTGTTTAATGTCAATAAACTATACCAATTGTTAGAAGCAACATAAATGTTTGGATTTGATTGGAGATTAAGACTAATAGTTGACTTTCACTGTTTCAGCAAAGAAAAAGACACTAATAATGCGTATGTATCAAAACGAGAAACAAAGACTCTGTGAATAAATTGAGAGAGCCGAGAAATTTAACAATAAAAAGTAGCTTTCAAACAATTGGCGAGTAATAACAAAAACTAGTACAGGATGTCTGGTTATAATTTAAACAGTACCCTAGAGACTTTATTGTATGAGATATCAAAAAACTTTAAATACAAATGTTTTTAATTTTATCGGAATCATTAGAATTTATAAAAAAAACAAACAAAGACGATCGGAAAGTTAAGAAATGAGCATCAGCTTCGTTATTTTAAATGGGACACCCGGTATATTTTGCATTATCTTTAAAGATTCGTTCTTTCTGATTTCAAAAATATATACTTTGGGTGTCCCATTTAAAATAACAAAGTTGATGCGCGTTTGTTAACTTTCCGATCGTCTTTTGTTTGTTTTTCTTATAATTTCTAACGATTCTGATAAAACCAAAGAACTTTTGTATTTAAAGTTTTTGATATTTTAGATAATAAAGTCTCCAGGGTACCGTTTAAATTATCTCCAGACACCCTGTACATTGTTACAAATCCTAGCATAAATTTAAAGTGAAGTTCAAACAAAACTAGAACTATGATAAATGAAAGCAAGGGAAGGTAGACGAAGGAACTAGCTGAACAGAAATGTGTTAATTTATTGTATGCCTATATAAATTAATAAAGGTGAATAAAATATTTTCAAAAAATGTTGGCTAGTAAATTGTTATCAAAAGGCTTGAAAATTACTGACAAAAATGTGTGGTCAATAACTATAGTTATTGACAACAGGTTGTTCTCGTATGGATGGCAAGTTAACTGTTTTATTACTCGATGTACTTATTAGTAGGTAGCATTGATGATGACTAGTTAGTCAAAAGCGCTCTGCTATTATTTTGGAGTTCGGATATTGTATGTACACGTTATAGGGACAGTTCTTTTTGGTTCAGTACTTTGCACGTGTACACAGTTTCCAACATAGTATTTGGTAATTAGATTTTATTCTCTGAAAAAAAAGGGAGTTATAACAGATCTAAATGGTATTGACCATCAATCATGTTCCTCTCTTCTATATCAAACCACCTAGTAATGCAGGCACTTCCAATTTTGAACATACTGTATACGAAATTCTGGTAACTTACTTGTACAGTATCTCGGCTCATCGGATGAATCCCCACAGTCATTTTTGTTATCACAAAAACGATTTGCTGGGACGCATCGTCCGTTGCCGCAAGCGAATTCGCTCAATTTGCACTTGGTCGTTTTGACGGCGGCTTCCAGGAATCCGGGTAGAACACAAATGAGCATTAGTAGTTGGGCCGTTAGGATGGCAGTGCCTAGAGAGGATGGCATGACGGGCCACTCAGGGAATTATCTGAAAATAAAATAATAATAATAATAATAATAATATATAATATATAACAATAATATATAACATATAATAACAATACATAATATAAAATAATTATAAAGTTCTTTTTTCACACACACAGAGTCATGTAGCATAAAGTGAACGCTCCCTTATTTTAGCCTAAAAACAACAATTTTTAAAAATCTATGACTTTTAGTCAGTGAGCTGCGAAAGAATTTTTTTAACGGAATAACTTATATTTAAATACATTTTTCAAATGCCCTCATTTATTCCATCCTATGTATATATAATTTGGTTACCAGGTGCGTAAAGTTAACCCCAAAGTATTTCCGATTCGCTCAAATTTGGTGTCATTCTTTAGCGTTCCTTAATGCTTTATTTGGTTTTGGTTAATGCATTCTTAGTTTCGCAAATATTAGTTTTTCTTTATAATTTCAAGGTCAGCCCTCAAAGTTTTTCTTATCGACTAGAACTAGGCACCGTCGCGTCGTTACTACTTTCTTATTTTTGTAAATATTCGCTTGCTTTTGTTTTAGGGTTTGCCGCAAAATTTTTCTGATCATTCCTTTGATTTCGGAAGCTTTTATTTTTTATTTTAACTTATCATATTTTCAGAAATTTATTTCATTATTATTTTTTGATACCTACCATAGTGGCAATAATTTTTTAATTAATTTTTTTTAATTAAACAAGCTTCGTTAAGTATGAATTGAAAATAACGCATTCGTTGATGAACCACTACTACTACATTCCTTTTACATTTTAGTAATATCAAATCGCAACCAGAAAAGTTGGTGACAACTTTTTAGACGTAATTAGATTTTATTAACTAAAAAAATAAAGCCACCAGAAAAAACCTTGTTACTTATTACGAAATTATGTCTTTTAAAGAAGGGTTTTCACGTCGTGTGTCTTAAAGTCAGTCGTAGCTTATTAAATAAATTATTATTGCATAATCTGATGGGTACTTTTATTAATGTTTTAAAAATACCGAAAGGACCTCGCACATTTCTTATGGACAATGGCTATCAGTAAATTTTTCTGAAAACGTGATATGTTGTAGTTCTCGATCCCCTGATTAAAAGCTTTCGTGGCCACAACTAAATCCTGAGGCAAGTTTTTGATACACAAAGTGACGAATTTTGCATTTTCCGAATTTTACGACAAATTTTTATTTTTCTTAATTTTAAATACTTAATATATATTCAAACAAGTTAGCCGCTTAAGATAATTTTGATTAAAAGCTAATGTATGTGTTTCGTCTAATCGAAATTTAATTTAATTTTCACTTTATAGTTAAGGTATAATTATCTGATATCATCAAACTGATTAGTATATTAATTATTTGTCGCGCCTAGTGCTTTTCTTCGCGCTCATATGACAATATCCATATATTTGGCTGAAGAGAGGCGCAGGCACTTCCCCGATATGTTTCCGAAAAAAAAAGGAACAACTTCGCTTCTTGATCGTCCTTCGGTATTAGAAGCAGCTCCAAATTAAGAATACTAGTTTTGTGCCGGCTTATCTCAAACCAATAAATAAATATCAATATTAGTGCGTGAAAACTGCAATGACCAGGAGAAG
This sequence comes from Kuschelorhynchus macadamiae, assembly GCA_030620095.1. Lineage (NCBI taxonomy): Eukaryota > Metazoa > Arthropoda > Insecta > Coleoptera > Curculionidae > Kuschelorhynchus > Kuschelorhynchus macadamiae. The sequence continues at coordinate 738,312 of JAUTXW010001847.1, forward strand.
GTGATTGAGAACGAGAAAACAAAAGGCGTCAAAGAACAGACGAAAACCAGCAGAAAGGTAGACCAATTTACATCTAGAAAATTGTCATAACGTCGATATAATAAACTACAATCTACTTATGGATACAGTATGTAAAAGTTAAAATAAACTTATGCAGGTTGAAGCTGTATTCCAGAATCCAATCATTTTTCTTTCATATTCGACTGTACCTAAAATATTAAAATTCCAATTTTTACTATAAGCTTTGTTACACTAAAACAAACAGTCAGACTTGTGATATGTTTATCAAAATTGAACGTAAATTGAAGAATTTTGTCGAACATTTTTTAAATAGCTGACGTTATAGTGGCCATGAATGTTAATATACAAGTTTTATAACCTAATGCATTATCCGAAAAAAACCTAGATCTAATCTATTTGTACCTAGAATATTTAAATAGCCAGTGAAATTGACACATTTTAATTATTATCGAATGCATATTCTCAATAGATACAGATTTAATAATATAATTGAAAATAGAATGATACAAGGTGTTTCATATAATTCTAGAAAAACTATGCGATTACTGTTATATCAGATTCACCTGATGTTACATAATAATTCCTCAAAGACTGATACAATTCTATTAATATAATACTAATACACAATTTATTTGATAAATAGTTCCTTTTTTTGTTCTAATAATTTCAGTAATACCGATTATATAATGCATTTATTACGTCTTTTACAATAAAGAAAACAGTAAAATAAGTGTGGATTGTAACGCAAAAATTAATTAAAAGTTATATGCATACATCTATAACATATTATTAGTATTCTTATATTTAGTTAATACATATTTAGTGTCACTTGAATTGTTCCTTTTATTTGAACTAGTCAAGATTAAAAATTAAAATTTGTAAACTTTAATACCAGACTAATGTTCCTCTGTGATGCATGTGTGTTTCGTAATTAAACATTTTAACGTGACGGCTGGCCGTCAACTTCAGAAAAAAATTAATGGAAAAATAGGTCAAGTAGCACATCTTTTGAAAGGCCTTTGCAATCCTAATATATCCTTAAATTATGGAGACATCAACATTACACAATTTAAAATGGTGGCTATTCATAAGTATTTCAAAACCTAAAAAAGTATGGAGAATAAAAATTCTTAAAAACTTAAGGTATTTTATTCCTCACATGATTCTTAATGAATGTTTTCTTATGAGCAGGTGCTAAATATTATACTTTTTTATTGCAGTACCCCGTAAATATACATTTATATTTTTTTAGGTTCGCGTTAACGAATTACCGCCATTTCGAACTGTAATTATAATAAGCGCATATTTTAAAGATAAATTATTGTTAAAAAGACTTTTCAAAAGATGTAGTATCCGATCGCCTTTTCCATTTTGTGTTTTCCTATAATATCACACTCTTAGGAATTGTTATGAAAAAGTAGGTGAATCTGACGTAACCATAACAGCATAGTTAGTCTAGATTTCATGAAACCCCCAGTATTATTTTATTCTTAAGTAAATTATTAAAGCTGCATTTAATGATTATATTCCTTCGATAATTACAATGTGTCAATTTTAGGGAATATCTAAATATTACAGTTATAAAAAATGATCCTGATTTTGAGATAATATTATGCGTTACAAAACTAGTGTATTAAAATTCATTGCCAGTCTAATGTCAGCTATTTACAAAAATTTCCGGTACAATTATTTAATTTTCGTTTAATTAGTGTCAAAAATTAACCAAAGTCTGACTGTTTGTGTGGGTGTAATGTAGCTTTTAATAAAAATTGGAATTTTAGTGTTGTAGATGTAGCCGAATATGAAACAAAACTGTCCGAATTCTTAAACTCAGCTACACCCTGTATAAGTTTATGATTACTAATACATACCTTAGCTTCTAATTCTGAATTAAAATAAAAAAAATAAAAATTTTCATAAAACATGGAAAATGCAAAGTTCCAACTTTGAGACCCTGTATATAAAAAACTAGTGGCAGGATTAAGTTGTGGCGATGAGAGCTTTTGATCAGGAGGCCGAGAACTGGAACATATTAAATTTTCAGAGAAATTGACTGAAAGCCATTTTCCACAAGAAATGTGCGGGGTCCTTTATAAAATATTGTTGCGAATTTAGCCCTAGTTATAGATTTGTTAAGTTTTAAGTGAATTTATTATTTGTTTTTTTAATGAAGTAGACTTACCTTAATTTTTATCCATGTAACGACTATGATAGTGTCAAAAATTGTTCTCGAAGGTTCTGTTAGGCTTAATTCTTTTTATCCTGTAGTATTTAGATTATTCTAGAATTTTCTAGATCATTCCATCCTTTTCTAAAGGCTATACAAGCGCGCCGCGAGGCCACGTTTTGATTAGGTGAAAGCGCATATCTAACTAACAGCTATAGACCAATTAGTCTCCTCCCTGTATTAGGTAAAATCACGGAAAAAAATCATTTTAATTAAACTTCAGGAAGAAGTCGCAAACAAAGGCGTTCTTCCAGACTTTCATGTCGGCTTTAGAAACTCGATAAGCACAATTAAACAAACAACTAGACTAGCAGCTGACGTTATTAATGGTTTTAACAGGAAAAAAAAGCTCTGGCGCCATTTTCCTTGACATAAAAAAAGCCTTTGACAAAATATGGCACTCAGGCCTTGTGCTAAAACTCATTAGAGCGGGTATATCAAACTATTTAGTTAAAGCAGTTCACTCTTTTTTACTCAATAGAACATTTGTGGTACATATAGATGGCTTCACCTACACTTCTAGGCCAATAAGGGCGGGAGTCCCACAAGGTTCTCCCCTCTCTCCCCTATTATTTAACGTGTTTATTTCTGACATTCCGACCAACAATTACACCAATCTCTATCTTTTTGCAGATGATACCGCCCTAATGTCTACAAATAAAAGCTAAAACATATTATCATCCAGGCTTCAAAGGCACATTGGTGCCATTCAAGTCTGGATGAATCACTGGAAGTTGGATCTTAATCCCTCAAAAACTCAAACTATTATTTTCACAAAAAATAGTAGAATCCCTACTGCTAAAAAAGTCAAAATTCAAGGACAGGAGATTAATTGGTCTAAGCAAATTAAATATTTGGGAGTAATATTAAATAGAGGCCTTAGGTGGTCTGCGAATACTGACTATAGTATTAGGAAAGCTAGAGGTGTTCTAGCTCAATTATATTCATTATTGCACCAAAAAAGTAGTCTTAATATTAAAAACAAGATCACACTTTTTAAACTCTATATTAGACCAATTCTAACCTACGCTTCAACCACGTGGAGTACTCATCATAAAAACCAGTCAAAAAGACTTCAATCGCTCCAAAATAAAATAATCGGGATCATTCTAAACGCGGACAGATTCATCAGAAACTCAATTCTCCACAGGGATACAAACCTTGAAAGCTTCATTAAAAAATATAATTCAAATTATTTCATAAGGGCCGAACTTGTTAACAATGTCCTCATTACCAAAACTCATGACTTCTTCAAACTACGTAACAATACAAGCTCCCTAAAGACTGTCTTTTACCTAGAATTTAAACTACCCCCTCTCTAACTGGGATCCCCCTCCTATGACTTTTTCCCCTATCCTTTCAATTTGATTGTTTTTCCGAGGAATGAAGAGACGTAATAGCCATTCGGCTGACTTAAGAATCGACGAGGACGCCGAACACGTTTTGATTCAGTTTAGTTTGAGATTTCAAACTGTAAACAAGTAGACAGTGATAGTTTTAGGTTACCTTAGTTACGAGTGTTAGGTATAACCACTCTTTAGCTGTACTACCTGTAAACTGTGTTTTGAATAAAAGGAGTCCATTCAGAAACTACGTGTTTGGTTACCGGCCAATCCGGGACATTTGGTGTCGGACGCGGGATTAGGATCCAGTTGAAGTTAAAGAAGTAAGAAATAGTTTCTATTATTAACAATAATCATGGCAGCAAATTTGGATTCGTTGAAGAACTTGATTATTGCAATGCATAATGACATAGAGGAAAACCAAGAAGATGTAAAACAAGAAATGAAGAAGAACCAAGAAGACATAAAGAAGACCCAAGAAGACATAAAGAAGACCCAGGAAGAAATGAAGAATGAACTTAAAGAAGATGTGAAGAGAAATCAAGAAGATATGAAGCAGGAACTTAAAGAAGACATAAAGAAAACCCAAGATGACATGAAGAGGGGTCAAAAAGACATGAAGAGGGGCTAAGAAGACTAGGCGACCTGAAGAAAAATCAAAAAGATATGAAGAGGAACCAGGAAAAACTGAAGCAAGAACTTACAGATGATATGAGAAGGCGCCAAGAAGACGTAAAACAAAAAATGCAAGAAATGGAAAAGAATCAAGAAGAAATTACTAGAAAAACGTTGCTTGAACTGACACTAACCAAGGAAGATTTAGAAGAGGAAATGAGACAAGTGGAGAAGAAAGCGCAAAAGCAAATTCAGGAGGTTCGTAACCAAATGCAGCAAGAAGTCCAAAGTCTACCTTCCCAGATGCAGAAATTTGGAAACCAAAGTGAGTTCAAATCCGACGTTGTCTCTTTATCACATGTGATAAAGCCACCTACGTTTGATGGTAAGGTGCCGTGAGTTACTTACCTGAAACAATTTGAAGCTGCCGCAACTGGAAATAGTTGGGATTACACCGAAAAGGCACCAGTACTGGTTTGTTCCTTGCATGGTCAAGCAATGGAGGTGCTAAGGAACATACCCGAAGATAAACAAAATGACTGAGATATTAGTATGGCATCTAGAAATGCGTTATGGGGAAGCACATCTACAGGAGATTTATAAAGCGCAACTTCAATGTCGAAGACAAAAATATAACGAAAATCTTCAAGAGTATGAAACCGATATTGTGCGACTAATTAATTTGACTTATCCATCTCGCCCTAAAGAGATCAAGCAAGAGTTGACAGTAAGCGGTTTTATTGAAGGCCTTCGTGACCCTGATACCAACCAGGCATTAAGAAAGGCTAGATTAAAAAAGATATCTGAAGCTCTCGCATATGCCCTTCAGTATAAAACTGCTAAGCAAACATCCAGAAGTCAAGGAAAATTACGAAGGTTGAATTACATTTCAGAACAACACCCCACAATTGAAGACATGAAGGATGAAAGCAAGTATTTATCTTTCCGGGAAAGAAAAGGCATCCGTTGTTGGAAATGTGGGAAAGAAGGACATGTGCAAAGCCGCTGTACCAATAATGGGCTTCCTGAAAATAATCAGCCCTTAGCCAGTTTTAAGGGGCAAAAACTGGCTAGGTGCTACCAAACCCCATCAACATCGATCAAAATTAAAGGATCCTAGCTGCAGAATAATGGCTCTAGATTGGTAGTACCAGGGAAGATATGCAGTCGGGACTATGAAATGGTACTGGATACCGGCTCAACCCACACTATCGTAAGGCCAGACGTTATAGATCCTTGCAAGATAAAAAATCTATACAAAAAATATGGAATCTGCCAACGGTGAAATTATACCTGTGAAAGGCATCCATGAAGCTGAAGTAATCCTGGGAAACACTACCTTCAAACATGCTATTTTCGTCGCAAATATATTGGATGACGTCATACTTGGTCTTGATGTTATGAATAAACATAAATTTGTCCTTGACATACCTCAACGAGTCCTCCGTACGAAAAATGAAGAAATAATTACGAGCCTGCCACGAAGAAATAATTCCACTATCCGAGAAGTTATTTTGATATCGGAATGCGTTGTGAAAACAGTGTTTGATAACTTAGATGAAGAAGTTATTTTGTTCGAATCAATTTAAGACTGTCCGCTATATGAAAAGGGAATTTTATCAGCAAGAACCTTAAGTCGATGTAGAAGAAATACGATATTTGTAAAAATGATGAACATTAAAGAATATCCGCAGCAAGTCCAAAAGGGTGACAAGATCGAGACCTGTCAACCTGCTAATACAATATTTACCTGCACAAACTTGCCACATTCAGAACCTGCAAATACTTTACCTAAGATACTTCATAACCTGGTGAAAACACATTTACTGAATAAAGTTCAGGTGTCCAAAGTGGAAGAACTTCTGAGTAGAAGTCAAGACGTCTTCTCTTTGTCTGACAGCGACTTAGGAAAAACCAACCTAGTTCAACATCGAATGGTTATGCAGTACCGATAAAACAGCCCCCTAGACGAATACCTTTGACAAAGCGCCATGAAGTTGATCGGATGCTTAAAGATACGGAAAAACAAGACATTATAGAGTCATCGCAAAGTCCCTAGTCATCACCAGTAGTTTTGGTTAAGAAGAAAGATGGTTCCACCAGATTCTGCGTCGACTTTTGCAGGTTGAATGACGTCACAAAGAAAGATAACTTTCTCCTACCAAGAATTGACGATACCTTGGACACTATACCAGGATCAAAATGGTTCTCGACCTGGGACCTGTAAAATGGTTATTGGCAAGTTAAGCTTAATCTAGCGGACAAAGAAAAGTTTTCTACTGGGACTGGACTGTGGCAAGTTAAAGTTATGCCTTTCGGATTATGCAACGCTCCAGCGACTTTTGAATGTTTGATAGAACTGACATTACATGGAATGACATGGGAAACATGCCTAGTATATTTAGATGACATCATTATTCTTGGAAAAACATTTGCAGGTCATTTGAAGAATATTGAAGCTATTTTCCAGAAACTGAGAATGGCTGGAATCTCAGTCTCAAGAAATGCCAATTTTTCCAAAAAGAAGTGAAATATTTAGCACATGTTATTACTGAACATGGAGTAAAAACCGATCCAGAGAAGACTGAAGCCATTTAAAATTTGCCAATACCAAACGACAGACACAAACTAGGGAGTTTTCTGGGATTTTGTACATACTACAGACGATTCATAAAAGGTTTTGCTAATATCGCTAGACCGTTACATCGACTTACTGAAAGCTGTAATTGCTTTCAGTAAGATGCTATGTATGGACCGAAGAATGTGGATAACCATGTAATAGCTTGAAGAAAGCCTTGTGTAATCCCTCAGTGTTGTCATATCTTGAGCCATCCCAGATGTTTATCGTAGACATCGATGCAAGCAATGCCGCTATTGGGGGTATTTTGTCACAAGTACAAAATGGCGAAGAAAAAGTAATAGCCTATTTCAACAAGGTTCTTTCTAAACCTGAACGCAACTACTGTGTGACAAGGAAAGAACTACTGGATATTGTTAAAACATTGAAGCACTTTCATAAGTACTGGCACGGGCAAACATTCCTTTTAAGGACGAATCATGCATCACTCAAATGGTTGCTACAATTTAAGAATCCCAAAAGACAAATAGCCAGGTGGTTGCAGCGCCTACAGGAATATGACTTTAAAGTTGAACATCGCAAAGGGTTAAACCATAAAAATGCTGATGCTTTATCAAGAAGACCATGCACAGGAAGTTGCAAACATTGCAGCAGACACGAGGAAAGAGAAGATCCTGACGATTTTGATTGCCGAAGAATAGCACTTCAAAGCTCTCGAGAGTGGGACCCAAAAATAGTATCCAAAGATCAGCAAGAAGACCCAGATATTGGCCCTATAACTAAACTGAAATTAGAAAATTCACCAAGACCTTGTTACCAAGAAATTGCAGCCAAATCCCAGAAATTTAAAGGATACTGGGCTTTATGGGACTCCTTGGTGATAAAAGACGGTCTGTTGAAAAGAATTTGGGAAAGTTCTGAAAAAATAATAAATATCAAACTATTTTGCCCTCAAAGAGAATTCCTAAAGTTTTACAAGCCGTACACAACGGTGTCGGCGGAGGATATTTTGGTGTTATGAAGACTTTTGAAAAAGTTTGAGAAAGGTTTTATTGGTTGGGAAGTCGTGTAGATGTGAAAGATTGGTGCCGCTGCGAGGACTGCGCCGCCAGTAAAGGGCCACAAACTCGTACTTGTGGCAAAATGAAGCAGTACAACGTGGGAGCACCCTTCGAACGAATTGCTATAGATGTAGAATTTTCTAGATCATTCCATCCTTTTCTAAAGGCTATATAAGCGTGCCGCGAGACCACGTTTTGATTCAGTTTAGTTTGAGATTTCAAAGTGTAAACAAGTAGACAGTGACAGTTTTAGGCTACCTTAGTTACGAGTGTTAGGTATAACCAATCTTTCGCTGTACTACCTGTAAGCTGTGTTTTGAATAAAATGAGTGCATTCAGAAACTATGTGTTTGGTTACTAGCCAATCCGGAACAATATAGAGCCGGAAAGTGAAAATTCAATATGACGGCCAGAATAGCCTCAATTTGAAAAATGATTTTTCTCTTAAGTACCTGTAGAGCTCTTCGTTTGTCTTCAAACCCTTGGCTTTTTAGATACGTCCAAGGATAGGAGACCGCAACTGTCTTATAATATAGAAGTATAACCTAGGATGGCCAGGGAAAGAATTATTTAGATATAAAATGTTGCGGGCTTGTTCTAGGATTCTCACAGAGGCTCTAGCAATAGGAATGGGCGACATTAGATCGTACTTATCAATAAACGATAGCAATTTGCTTATCGATAGTTATCAATATTTATTTAAATTAGTTGTTGCATAAAACGAATATTAGTATACGGCGATTTGAAAAAAATATATAATTTTTTGTTAGGTAGGTAATTATACTTTATAGCTATAAATTATTATCCACCTATGGGTTATCAATGTGGTTCATTTTAACCATTCATGATTTAAGAAGAAAACTATTTTTGGGTTCTACGCCACAATTATAAAACAAAATTAAAATATTAAAATAATTTTTTCTATTTGTGTTAAAATTCTAATATGTAGTCTTTAGTTCTGGGTCCACCATGAACGTATCCGAGGAACGTCACTGAAAAATGTCTACTTTTTTTGGACGTTTTGGGGGAAAGTCTACCCACGTCTTCAGCAAACTAAAAATAAAAAATGAAAAGCAGTGTACTACTTTTGTTTTATATCAGATATATAACCGGAATAGCTAATCTCCGACGGAATGTCAATGAATGTAAATTTAAAGGTATTATTTTTAAATTCCCTGTTATTGATGTAAGTTTGGTGTTCTTTAATTATTTTGCTTATGGCCTGGAGGTTTCACCTTTGTAAAATTTATTGAATTGACAACAAATTTTATAAATGACATTTTTTGTATTTTCTTGTTCATTATTAACTATGTTTATAAGTTAGCTTTTAAGCGTATTTTGTATCCTAAAGATCATTCTTACGTTAAAACGTATACTTATTCGTTCTATTTTATCTGATAAGTTAGGTATGTATGGTAATAACAATCATAAGATTAATTGGAATACTTCTAGTATTTTCGCGAAAGAACCACGTTCCAAAAATCGTAAAATAAAAGAAAGTGCCTTAATATTGTTAAATAAAGATAATTGTCTAGCATCTTATTCCACACATGGTTAAATTTGCTAAATACTAAAATAAAAAATAGGTAAATTTTCTTTACCCAGAACTTCCCTCGTGATGAATCGTTTCTTTTATTAGGAGTAGTGAAGTGTAGTGAAAGTTCCAATTTAGTTCAGTACATATTCATTTATATACAAATATATACTATTTTTTAAATAATTGTATTGTGCGCTATTCCATCATATTGGATTCCTACCAATATGTTACCAGTTTCTACCCTTGCCACACTTGGTTTTGGGCATAATTAAAAAAAAATCAATAAATACTTTTTACATTGACAACACCGCCATTTTGTAACGTCATGTGGAATTTGTGCAAGTTTATCCTTATATCACATTTAATTTTTTTGCAAAATTTAAAATAAATTGAATAACATTTTATTACGTAGATTTTACAAAAAAATATTTGGCAGCCATTTTGTACCGCCATCTTGAAATCGTACCACAGCTTTATATATAGGTTACCTCTTAATCACACTTAATTGCTCAACATTTGAAATCAATCTAATAAGAAGTTTTTTTCAGGCATATTTTTTAAATATTTTGTTAGGCCACCATTTTTTTTTATCCTATATTCATACAATAATGTTACCAGTTCATTCCTATGAAACACTTGATTTTAGTGCAAAGTTTCAGGAAATTAGATAAATAGTTTTTTTGGTAATTTTAACGTTTCACTAGGCTGCCATCTTGTTCCGGTATATTGGATTTTTACCAAAATATTACCGTATCATCTCTATATGACCCTTAATTTTTGACTAAAATTTTAAGTCACCCTGATGAGCAGTTTTTAAGCTATGCCGCGAACTGACAAACAGACAGACGGACCGACGGAATTCATAAAAATATTTTTTGCCATCCAAGGATGCTAAAACCTGAGAAACTGATTATTTTCACGATTGCAAAATATTTTGTTTGACCGCCAGTTTGTTCCGCTGTGTTGAATTAGTACCCCAGTTTTACTAGTTGATCTCCGTACCACAATTAGTTATGGCACACAATTTGAAATCAGTCCATTACAAGCTGAATTTTTAAATATTTTTATTTATGCCATCTTGGATTCGTACTAGTTCATTCCTACATAAATTGATTTTTGTGCAAAATTTGAGATAAACTGGATAAGTAGTTTTTTACTAATAATTTGTTTAACGTTTCACGGGTCTGCCATTTTGTTTTGGCATATTGGAATTTTTACCGAAAATTGACCAGATTATCCCCATATAAGCTTTAATTCTTGGCCGAAATTTAAAGTCAATCGAGTAGGTAGTTTTTTAGCTATGCTGCGAACAGAGAGACCGACAGACAGGCAGACAGACCGACGGAATTGAGAAAACATATTTTTCGGCATCTAAGGACCCTGAAACATAACGATCTGAAAAAATCTCGGGGATATTTTTTTACGATTACAATACTTAATTTTTATGAGGCAAGTAAAAATTATTTATCCGCCATTTTGTTCCGGCATCTTGAAATCGTACCACAACTTTACCAGTTTATCTCTACATCACGCTTAATGTGTGCAGAAATTTTGAAATTAATCTAATGAGTAGTTTTTTCAGACCGATTTTCAAATATTTTATTAGGCCGTCATATTGCTCTGCTATCTTATAATCATATCAGTTCATTCCTATGTAACAATTGATTTTTGAGCAAAATTTGAGGAAATTGGATGACTAGTTCCTTTGTTTGAAAGTTTCACTAGGCCGCCATCTTGTTCCGGCATAGGGGATTTTTACCAAAATATTACCATGTCATCCCCATATGACCTTTAATTCTTCACTAAAACTTGAAGTCAATCTGATGACTAGTGTATAAGTTATTCCGCGAACTGATAAACAGACAGAAAAACCGACAGACGAAACGACGTAATTGATAAAACACATTTTTTGTGGCATCTAGATACCATCTAGGTTGCCATCTTGTACCACAGTTTTACTAGTTCATCTCTATACTACAATTAGTTATGGCACATAATTTGAAATTGAATTTTTAAATATTTTATTAAGCCGCCATTTTGTTCCGCCATCTTCGATTCGTACCAAAATTTTAACAGTTGATTCCTACATAATACTTGATTTTTGTGTAAAATTTGAAATAAATTGGATAAGCACTTTTTTAGTAATATTTTTTTAAACATTTTGATTTGCCATAATTGGTTTTTACCAAAATGTTACCAGGTCATCCCCATATTTTTGACCAAAATTTGAAATCAATCGGGTAAGTAGTTTTTGAGCTATGCCGCGAAAAGACAAACCGACAGACAGACATACAAACAGACCGAAGAAATTGAGAAAACATGTTTTTTTTGTCATCTAGGAACCCTGAAACGTAAAGATGTGACAAAATCTCGAAGGGTGATTTTTTCACGATTCAATACTTCTCTTTTACATTTACTTAAGTAAAAAGGACTCCTCAAAATACAGTAAATTAAAATGATATGATATGATAGGTACACATATTTTTTCACCTTATTTTTAACAATTAAAGTGTTATTACAGATAAAGCATTGGCCAGTTGCTATAATATAGATAGGCAACTTAATATACAAAACCGGTCCCGTATTTGGCTCTCTCTAGCGTTTGTAGTCTTCAAGATTTTTTTAAAAATACAGGTTGTTCTAAATTGATGCTCATAGTATGTATGTTTTTTTAAGACTTAGCAGGTGGATAAGCTGTAATGTTGTAAAATGTGTTTGCAACCTTGGAACAAAAATATTTACTTATGGAAAGTACATACAACTGCAATAATCTGATTTGTTAGCCTTAATATTCGAGAAAATGTTTCCATGCTATGCTCATGATAAATGTGTACGTATTTTGGTTTTATTACGAAGGGCAACTAAAGAGGTTTTATTAGGAAAGTGTTATTTGTTCCAATTTTGCTAAAGCTGAAGTAACAATGTAATTGAAATATGGATTTTTAATTTTAAAAAAAGCTAAATTTTCGAATATTACATGCATTGACATTATGTCAGAGATTAGCCACTCTTGTTACATATCTGATATAAAACATAAGTACTGCTTTCAGTTTTTTATTTTTAGTTTGCTAAAGACAGGGGTAGACTTTCTCCCGAAACGTCCAAAAGAGTAGATAGTTTTCAGTGTCGTTCTTCGGGTACCTTCATGGTAGACTCAGAACTAGACTACATATTAAATTTTTAAGGTAAATAGATAACATTATTTTAATGTTTTAATTTTGTAATATAATTGTGGCGTAAACCCCAAATATACGATTTCGTAATTGTTAACCGTTAATGCCGTAACGTAAAAATAGTTTTTTATTAACTTATATAAGACCAATAACTCAGGGAAGCCTGATAGGCAGGATAGGTCGGTCACCTTTAAAAAATGCCTGAAAACGTAACACTAAAATTGGGTGAAAAAGTTACGAGAATAAGTTTTATTTAGAAAGAATTATTGGTATAGACATAGACAGGTCATGCACGCCCCACAAGCTCGAGTGCCACATAGGTGTCACCAAAGCAAAGCAGTCTAGCGTTAACTAAAGAGTCACATCGACAGACTAGATGCCCATTAGATTTATCTACCTCAGCACAAAACCTGCTGTACGGATCGTTGTCAAGTCCAATCTTATGCAGGTAATATTTAATCAGCCAGTGTCCAGTTAGGACCCCGGTAATGGTTCTAAGATGGCCTCTGTTTCGATTTAGAAGTCTATTAGACTCAGAACGGCTATAAGGGCCTGATATGAAGACCTTAGACTGTCCGAGTCCTGCTAGCTCTTGCCATTCAGCACGGAATTCCTTAACAGTGCGATTCTTAATCCTAGCCTTGACAGCTGAAGAAGCAATTATTCCAAGAGCAGGTTCCGGCCCAATGAAAGCAGTGTTCATTCTTTACATTCATTACTTCCAATGCCCTAATGGCCGGGCACCCAAATGAGGCTCACTCTATTGGCCTCACACAGTCTCTCTAGGGCTCTCCTGCATTCAAGTGTTAGCAGCGAATTGACCCTGTTCGAGGACAGAGCTTTAATCGCTACGTGACTATCACAGCATATATAGATATCCTCTGGAAAGGTTTTCCTGTACGCAGTTCAAGATTGCTGTAATTTCAACCTGATATACAGTCCATACCATCCAAGAGCAAGACTCTGGGTCTCTTCCCAAAGATTCCCGCCCCAGATCCCTCCTTCATTAGAGAGCCGTCTGTAAACCAGACAAGGACCACCGGTTTGAGGAAGGACGGTGAGGAATCTCTTTATTGTTCTCTCTCAGGAACAATTACACAAAACCTTTTACCAAGGACCACCGGTTTGAGGAAGGACGGTGAGGAATCTCTTTATTGTTCTCTCTCAGGATCAATTACACAAAACCTTTTAGAGGCAATTGAAACCGGAATAATGACATCTCTCCTGTCTAGGAGAAGGTCTGATCTGATCAGTTCAGTCCAAACTTGCGTACGCCCAAAATTTCAATTTCTGTGTATCCACCGACCCAACTCGTTTAAACGAAGAAGCCTTCCGAGGCTCTTCCTCTACAAGCAAGTGCAGAGGACTTAATCCCAGAATGGCCTCCATAGACCGAGTCGGTGTGGTTCTTATAGCTCAGTTATGCCCAGACAGGCAAGTCTCTGGAGCTTGTCAAGCATCCTCCTGTATGTCGTCCTGCGAGTGGCGGGCCACCACACAAGAGCGCCATAAGTGATCATTGGCCATATCACTGACGTGTAAAGTCAATACACAATACGAGGTTTTAAACTCTAAGTTGATCCGAAGGACCGTCTGCACGCCTACAGATACGCTGTGGTTCTTTTTTGTGATCCTTTCAATATGATCCCTCCAGATCAGTCGGGAATCTATTAAGACACCTAGATATTTTACCGTCCCGGAAGGTCTTAACTCTTTCCCAAGCTTCTCAAGATCCACTTTCCTCTCGTGGGTTAATGGTACCATTTCGGTCTTATGCGGATTAACAGACAGACTGCGTTTTGGCACCACTTTTCCACCATTGCCAAAGCCCTCTGCATGAGCCTTATAATTGTGTTTGGGAATTTGCCTAATACTATAATGGCAAGATCATTAGCGTAGCCTTGAGCATAAACTCCGCTCTCGTTGAGAGTATGAAGCAGCCCATCCACAACCAAACACCACAAGAGCGGAGAAAGAACTGCGGACATCCTTTGACCACGGACGAGCACACTCTCACGCTCCCAAGAGAAGATGATATGATTCTGCTTTCAAGCATGACGCGAACCACCTAATTACGCCAAAAATTCTCAGCAGCCTCACTAATGGAGTTAAAAGGTGGTGTTGTTAAACGCCACCTCGATATCCAAGAACACACACAGAGCCATCTCCTTGGAGTAAACCCCACCTCCAGTCTACTGACTACACTATGAAGCGCCATCTCCGTCGACATGGCCGTCCTGTAAGCGTGCTGGAATGGATGCATAGGATTTTCCATTTCGTATACTAATAGCTATCAATATATCGAAAAAAAAATCCCATCCATATCCCGAAATACGTAGCGTCATTTGTTGAAGCTAATATCAAAAAATGTTTAGAATGTGTCTTGAACCTTGGACCATTTACACCATAATAAGAATAAGAATGAAATACGCAACATACTGTAATATTTATTGCTCACTGATTCTGGTCGCCTAGTGAAGTCAAAATTTAAGTTAAAATATAAATAAAGATGTTCAATATCTTGCATGTTATTCCACAGGCTTAAATAAGCTTATATGTCCTCAAAAATTATTTTTGAAAAGGTGATTCTCCTTGTAGAAAGATAGAAGATACCAGAATAGTATCCGACAGCTAATCTCTGCGAAGGATTGACCTAACCTATTTTTGCAACAAATCTGAAACAAACCTGCTTCTGAGCGTAAATTTTGCTTACAGTGTTATACGAAATAATGAAATATAAACTTTTTACATCAGGGTAATGCTACTCTACATTTCCTTTACATAACTTATTTACTTTTAATTAAATAGCACATCCTTCCTTATAATGTATAACATAACATAAACCTGTTTACAAAACAACCCGTGATATTCACCTTAATTAGCTAAGAGGGGATATAATACTTTATAAGTGAATAAAGTTTATGTTTGCTTTGTCTTTGTTTAATTCTACCACCTCGTCGAAAGGCAAATTATAAAGTTCTAGCTTATCAAAATGAATCGTTGGGATCCAAGATAGAGCGTTGCCTAAATTATCAGAGTTTAAACACCTCCCATGTGTGACTAGATTAGAGAGAGTGTGGTTTTGAGATAATTCGGGCTGAACTGCGGCTTGCCGGATCCAGCTCGGTCGACTGATTAGTTTGACGACACTTTATAGGGTTCGAGTTATTAATCTCTTTGAAAATGACGGTTGACATGCACCTAATGTCTAGTTTAATGAACTTTAGGTCATATTGGGTATACAGTGTGTCGTGAGATGTAGTTTAAAAATAGACGATTTTCTATCTTAAAAAAAGACTTTATTGGGAAAAAAATATAATAATGATTTAGAAAGTAACAGAACAACTCTAATGCATCTGATTTTCTACAAATTTCAGCAAGATTTTTTTTTATTTCGACCACTATTGAGCAGTAAAACATTTTTTTTTTCATGCTTTGTAAATCTATGTAAAGTTGGCGATACTCGCGAGAATATTACAAATGCTTTGAAATTTCACTAATTAAAATCATTTATTTATTTTATACAAGGTATACTGTAAGTATAAAGAAAAATTTACAGTTTACTTTTTCCCAGGTCGCTGCCACTTTTTGCCCCGAAATTTTTACAACAGATTTACCTGTTGTAATATTTTCTTTATAAAAAATTGTATTCTTTGTTCTGTTCTATAACTTTTTGAACTTCTAAATACTTTCGACATTTTGTATCGTTTAGAAATTGTTTATCAAAACGTCCATTCGTGCATGATCATGTCATATGTAACACGGGCAATAAGATAAAATTGTAATGTTAATGCATTATGATTTCGTAATTGGGTAGACATGAATGGCCCTCTGCTAAATAATCTCTAAACGGTACTAAGCATAAAAAAAACTAAGAAAACCAAAAGTTACAGAACAGAATAAAGAACTTAAATTTGGCTTAGTGGCATCGCAGAAAAATATTTGGAAAGGTAAAAGGGGTCGCGGTCTAGGAAAAGTAGCATGTATTAGATTTTATTATTACAATTTCTAAAAAATTAAAATTTTAACCTATGTATCTTAAAAATTATATAAACTTTTAGCCCTAAAATGAGCTAAAAAATTCCGCCTGGATTTTTAGCCATCAATTATATATATATATATATATATATATATATATATATATATATATATATATATATATATATATATATACACATATATATATATATATATATATATATATATATATATATATATATATATATATATATATATATATATATATATAAGTATATAGCAAATTGACGGAATCGAATTAAATCTATTTAAAAAAAACGTCCATTAAACTATTAGAAATGTTTAATTACTTCTATACGAGTGAATTTCTGTCATATAGAAAAAAAAATTCCCTGATCAACAACGAATTTAAATAGGCCATTTTAATATGAGTCACTATTCGAATGGGTGTTCAAATAAATTTAATTAAAAGTGAACCGAATGAATTTTAATCCAGGGCGAACGTATTTCTTTTCAAATATATAAGACGAAAGCACGGCTTTTTTAATTAGCCAGATGTATAAATTTTAAAAAACCTTCAATTTTTCTTTCACCCTGCTTTGTAATTTTAAAAAGAATATATAGTTAAGCAGGACAGCAATATATCGTTCACTAATATATAAAAGCATACCATTTTTCCACTATGAACCTTAACATTATATTAAGAATATTGTCCCATGGATCCTAAATTTATACTGATACAATTAATAGAAAACAAAATGTTATCTATTAATTGTATCAGTATAAAGACTTTCTGATTATGTGTGGATTTTTAAATATTGAATTGAAAGTAACCATTTTTCTATAAGAAATGCGTAACAATTCGTGTAAAAAATTCAAAGAATTTATTGTTATTATTGAATTGTATCGATCTTAGATCGCCAGCACAATATTTAACGTATAAGTTGTCGGAAAATGTTACTTTGATTCCAAAATGAAGGTTTATATATATATATATATATATATATATATATATATATATATATATATATAATAATATCCCATGTAAAAATGCACAAACAAATTTTAAAATCTAAAATCAAGAAAGTTACAGCGTTTTAAACAGATGGTAATAGAACTAGTAGTTTTTACGACACAAATTTTTGTATTTACAATCTGGATTCTTCAATATGTACAATAATTTATAAACAGATACTGTTCAATCGAGACTTGTCTGTGAGTTTCTAAAATGATTAAAACTAGGACACAAAGGAAATAATTCTAACAAGCAGCAAAACCTAAACTAAAAATATCAATAACATATGTTTTAACAATCTCCATCGTACATACACATTGCAGTGCATAGAAGATAAGATTTATTCATCCCTCACAGTTACATACTTGACACTTGCATAAAAAGTTACATACTTGACACTTGCATAAAATTAGTTGAAAAAATGTTGACAGTGCTTCTGACAGATCATTCCAATGCGGATCATACATTCCATCAGTAGCTTTCTTCCATCCCCAGCTGGTTGGTGAAGATGATCCCTTGATGTACTGCTCTTTCTGCATGGTGTATAAAATCTGCTTTTGTATGAGGAATATTTTGAACATTTGCTTATCTCACTAATAGTTTCTTACATACTCTGGCAACATTATCTTTGACACTGGTCCTGTCATACTATATAGTTTCGATTATTAGAAACAATATATTGAAAATTCACCCTACCCATAAGTTCTTCGATCTACACCCTTTTTAACGATATGTTGCATTTTTTTAGCCGCCATTTTGTTTTTGTGGGTCATTTTGCTGTTATGGACATCCTATTACAAGTTTTTAAAATGAACCTCTACCGCAGCCATTTAAAATAGATACATATACAGAATATCAAGTAAATGAGACAATTATTGGTAACAAATCCAAATTTAACCACCATTTTAACATCAGAATATACGAAAAACCTTAATAGATCTCAATTAACAGAAATAATGCCATAACCGTAAAACTAGGTAGACACTTTCAATTAAAGACAAAGCGAATACTGAGGTTTGTAACGGTTTTTACTTATCTGTGTTAATACAGACAGACATTGAGAACTCTTGAATTAGCCCCCTATCAACTCTTTATAGTGTCATTATGTCATTAAATATTGTTCTATATGTTCTGTCCGTATCAAGTAAACATATTATGAACTTAATGCTTGCACCAATCAACGCAAGAGTCCCATAAAATATAATTTTGGTACTTATTCTATCCTCTCTTTTGTTACACCAATGGTATGTCTTCTTTTACAAGTAAGTCAGCATGCGCACAATCGATATTACTATATATAAATCCTAAAAAGAACGATAGTGGCTGTCTTTTATTAACTATCAAAAATCATAGACTGTGGAAAATGTATCCCACAAATTTTCTTTTAATACACAATATTACCACTCTATAATTAAACAGTTTAACACGTTCACGACAACATTACGTAGACTAAAATACAACTGTAGCCGAGAATTTTTTTTTCGTGGAAATTTTTATTTTAGGTAAAATAAATCATTAAAATCATATACTTAAGTTTTACTTTGATCTTTGTACCCTTTTCCAAAATGCACCATCGGTGCACGCGACGGCTCTAGTAAAAAATGTTTTCTATAGCTCTAGTATATCACCGGTGGCCACTGAGGAAACAAGAAAAATAAGTATCAATCTTTTTCTTTTTATTTAGATTTAATACTTTGTGATAGCTCTTAGAGAAAAGAAAGTAGTTGCACTGGTTCTTTCCGATAGTGGAGTGTTACCGGAATTACAACATGATTTACCAAGATAGATGTCTTTACCAAAGCATGTTCCAAAGAATGTCCCTTCGACTTCTTCCGTGTCACCACGTACATAATATACACCCTCGCCACAGATTAGGCACCTTTTCAGGATTCAGGATTCAAAGCTGGGAAAGATAATTCATTACCAGCCTCGGTGAAATCAAAAAGATCTTCGACATCCTGATTATCATGAGCATATACTATTTGCCACAAATGCGGTTATATTGGTCAAATAATGCATAGGTATTATAACATACTCATTCGAATAATAATGAAGCGTGACAGATTCGACTGCTTGTTGAAATTTTTGCATCTATCTAATAACGAAAACCCCATTGGAATTTTGACTTTTTAAATTGAGAAACATCGTAAACCTTATTTGTGCCAAATTCATGCGTCAAGAACATTGTAAAGTTCTCTATGTGGAGAACAGAACCAAAATGGAATTCGAGTGGTAAAACGGCTTGACAGACATGTTGTTTCGATGATCAGCCACCAGGTTGAAATATAGGAAATAGGACCAAAAAATCGGAAGAGGGAAGACGTTTTAAAACCTCCAGCAGTCATTGATTATAATAAAAAAAGGCGCTGATATGTCGTACCAAATGTCTATCTATTATACCTGCCTTAAAAAGTATCACAAGTGGTATAGAAAAGTATTTACAATACATGATACATGAAATATATAAAACAAAATAGAATTAATAAACAAAAATAATAAACGTTGTATAACCACAGAAGCATGTCTTAAGAATACTTGTGAGTGGTTGACATAATATATAATAGTAAAATAAATAAAGAAGTAAACAAAAAAATAACAAAGTAAATTCTATACAGATTATACACTTTGAATTCCAATCGAGAATATGTATTATATTGAGACTGATAGTTTGAGTCACAATCGAGAAAGCACTCAAATTCGGGGATTAAGATTAGCCAAGTGTAATCATGTATTATTTTAAAGTTTATGTTTATTTTGGTGAGCTTTTTATATTTGTTTTTGATGATACTTCAACTAGATATTTTAAATTAACTAAATTACTAAAAATATACTTGTCACTCTCTAGTATCCATTTCTGAAGCGAATTCTTAATTTTGTTTAAATTTACTATGATTTTCATATTATCATATATCATATTGTCAATGTGTTTTAGGGGCAGATTTAGATACGCAGCCTTATTTCGAGTTTTATATGAGTGATCACTATTGCTAAATTTAACATTGCCCTTTTTTATGTTTTTAAGGATATTTAGACAATATATCTATCGAATATCTAGAAATTTACTCTCCTGATGGTTTTCTGAGACTCCTCTCCAACCTATTATGCCATAAGAAACATAAGTTTGAACCAGGGACATATACAACGTTTTTAATTGATAAGAAAGTCTCTTAGGTAGGTGATTTTTCCCAGAAGTCGCTTTAATTTATTAATGATATTTTTAATTTGCCCTTTTAATTTTTAATCAATTACTATCCCAAAATATTTTATGGAAGTGGTTTAAGGGATTATCAACTTTTGAAGGCCCTAAGTTTGGAAGATAATTTTTGTACGATATAAATGGAATTTATTTTTTTTTGCCAAATTTAAAGTTAATTTGTTATGTTAGTACCATAATTTTAAAGCTAGAATGTCATCAATTACGGTATTATTTAGCGGCGCCAGGTGTTTGCCCGACAGAATAATACGGTGTCATCTGCAAAACTTATAATAGTACCTTTTGTTATTAACTGAAGCATATCATTTATATACTGTATAAAAAGAGCGGGATCATGGACAGTGCCCTATAGTACTCCATTCTACAGTTTTTCATTCCTTAGTATCCCATCTATGTCCACATATTGTTTTCTTTCGGCCAAGTCACTTCTGACCAAATTAAAAACTTTATCCCTCAGTCCACACTTTTGTTTGTTTTCAGGTCGTTTGAAAGGTCCACAAATATAGACATACAAGTGTCACTGGAGCAAAGGGCGTCATAGATATTAGATGTCAATATATAAATGACATCGTCTGTTGATTTACCCTTCTCTGAAACCGTATTTGATTTCAGAAAGTATTTTATACTTATTTAAAAATTTTGCAATTCTAAATTTAATAGCCCTCTCAAATATTTTTGGAAAAACAGAAAGTACAGAAATCGGCCTATAATTCATAATACCGTCTTTTCTCCCCTTTTATATAGTGGTTTGATTATTCCAGTCTTTAGCTCATTATAAAATACAAAAATATAATATCATGGTAAGAATAAGCCTTTCGTACATCTAGTTTTGGGAATTATTGAAACTTTTGATTTTTTTCATCTAAAAAATCGTTTTAAAAAGGATTTCAACTAATTATTCGTTAAGCTTTTATTTTTTTTTGTAATCTTCATGTAGGGAGCCACTGAGTGTTAAAAATAAAACATTATGAAAACATGAATTTTTATGCCAATAATATATTATCATATAAAATTCAAAATTATAGCCGAAAGAGACACAGAATATATATATATATATATATATATATATATATATATATATATATATATATAAGTAGTTATAATATGGGAGCGCCTCCTCCTCCTCCTCTTCCTCTCTCTCATGTCCCTCATTCTTAACTTCCTCCCCTTTTATTCTCATTCGCATCATATTTTTAATTTTTTCTCTTTTGTTCTCCCACATTTGATTTTGCATTCTTAAGTCTTATAAATAGGTGCATCAAGATCATTTTAGTATGTTAAGGTACGAGTGACTGTTAAAAGAAAAAAATCTGTTGAATAAATCTATTAATAATAATATTAAAATAAAATGAGTGAATCAGTTGGAGAAAGAAATCGATCCATTCCGCTTCAGAGCCTCGAAGAAATTATACCAGGAGTTCAAGAAGAAAATATACCATTAGTTCGAGAAGAAAATAATGGGATTGTTTTAAAAAATTTGAACAAAACTGAGAGTGAAGAGAAAAAAGTGTTTTGTGCTATTTGTTTTGAAATAATCGAATATTATGATTCATGTAGACCAAATACATGTTCCCACATTTTTTGTTTAAAATGTATTTTAAGATGGAATGATGAAAATTGTTGTTCTATAATGGTAAACAATTGTCCTGTATGTCGCACTAGATATTACTATTTGGTACAAATCTTCAAAGATGTAATTAGACATCATTTTGTTGTAATTTTAAAAAGAGGATAATATTTTTTTTATAATTTGTGTTTGTGAAAACTCTGGTAACAAATAATTTTGTAAAAAAAGTAAATGTAAATATATATATAATAATTGACACACATTTTTTCCTTTTCCTATATTGAAACGACAACAATGATCTAACAAGTTTTTTAATACATACTAATTTTCACATTACATAACAAAACAATTGTTATGGGTTGACACAAAAAGTGCCACGCCCTAAAATGGCACCACTTTTGCAGATCGAATCTTAAATTTTCTTATGGGAATTTACATGTAAAAATGACGGTTTTGATTGTCGGACCGGCATAGCCTAATCTACTACTTTTTAATTATACTAATAATATTAATATAATTTGCATCAAGTAAGAGAAAACTCAATTGAATACAGAAACAAGCGTTAACAAAATGTTATGCTAATATATGAGTGCTTCTAGTGGCAGTAGACATAATCGACACTTTTTTTACATATGATTAACTATTTCATTTACAAATACAGTGTCAGATGTTAGAATAAAAAGAAGTATTTTGCATATAGCACTGAAAATATATAACCGCTTATAGTAACATTTGACATTTTTAAATTAATATTCTTGACGTATTCTTATTATCTTTACAATTTAAGTTTAAAATTAATATTTTTGACATTATCTATCCATTACGTTTATAACCTATATTTAAAATTAATATTGTTAAACTAATCTACCCATCACATTTACAAACTATGTTTAATATTAAACCTAACCTAACCTAACCTAACCTATATTTAAAATTAATATTGTTAAACTAATCTACCCATCACATTTACAAACTATGTTTAATATTAATATTTAACAATATAATTTTCTATTTCTTTTTTTTCATTTTTGTTGCAGTAAAAGCAAGCATGTTCAGGAATTAGTATAAAAAGATGTATCCTACAAATAGCACAATGTAAATCAGAAGCACTAACAACATAGGCTCTTTTGTAGTGGCAGCTCACGTGATCGGATTCCCCTCTCCGTAAATATCTCATGTGAATTGCACTACAAGGAAGGCAAATAGCAAATGTTCCTAGTCTTCGACTTTCAATTTTAGAGTAGCTTTGTATAACACATACATCTTTTTCTTCAAAATTATTAAATAATTCACTAGCCCTAAACTTGCTTACTTTTACGTCACCCTCGGTTCCTAAATTTAGTAATTGTCCATCCATATCCACTCCTTCGTCAATTTCCTGATCATCTTCCTCCATCTCTTCCTCTTCCTCCTCTTCAATATAATTAATATCGATGTTACATAAGAATGATCTTCTAACAAGCCTAGATGACTTGTCCAAAAATGAATGTTTATAAGTGATGGAATCGCCTTCCAAGTTATTAAAAATCTCTTCTCTTTCTTCAATTTGAGCGGCGATCTTCATATTATTTTCTTCAATTTGGACAGCGTTTCCATTCATATTTTCTGCCATTGTTAGGAACTTTGGATTTAGATCGATTTATTTGATAAAAAATTTGGTTATACGTTAAAATAATAGCGACAACTGATATTACAGCGAATGTTACTGTATGATCGTCGAGTGGATGTTCTTAAGTATATATCCCATCAACCACCACTTTTACTACCTGCAATACATAAGTTTTTTTTTTTTTTTTTTTTATTCACTGTCCCTTTCCCTGTCAGTTGCCTCGGGGGGGGGGGGGGGGGGGCCAAGGGGGGCTTCGCCCCCCTTAAACCCCCCTCACCCTCACCTTACCTTCTTTCTCTCCCTTCCTTCTTTCTCTTTTTTATATGTTTCTCCGTTTTCCTTCCTTCTCCTTTTTCCTTCCTTCTCCTTTTTCCTTCCTTCTTCTTTTTCTTTCCTTCTCCTTTTTTCTTTTCTTCTTTTTTAATCTAACCTAACCTAACCTAACCTAACCTAACCTAACCTAACCTAACCTAACCTAACCTAACCTAACCTAACATAACCTAACCTAACTTAACTTAACCTGAAGAGGGTAGCCCGAAATTGGGGAGCCGGGATTTGAGTCTCGGAAATTAAGGGGTCCGGGGGGAAGGGGGGAAGGGGGGGGGGAGGGGGGAGGGGGGTAAGGTAGTTGATCGGCTTGGGAAAGTGGTTTTTAGAGATTGTCGTTCAACTTTAAGTAGGACACATGTGATTAACTTTTGCATATAAAATCGCCTCAGCGAAGAGACGAATGCAATTGATTTCTGCATTCACACTGTGCAGAGCTCGCGAGTTTTCTGGTGTTTACATTGTGTTTATTTGGTAATTTTTCAATTTTTATTTTTATTTCTAACATTTTTATTTGGCAAGATTTAATTCTTATATATATTGGTGACATTTTTATGTACATTTGTGGCATTTTATTTGTTATTACGATTTTTTTTCATAATGGACATTTTTTTGGCATCGAGTAGCAAAATTATTGACAATGACTTTGACTTATACACATGTACTCAAATGCAGAATTTTGCAAACCAACAAAACAATGAAACAGACGTATTTACAACTAGTCAACAACAAACTATTCAGGACTTGAATGAAATTATTTATAATAGCCAAGTTCAAAATAATGCCAACAAACAGAACAACGAAAAATATTTATTTACAGCTAGTCAACAAGAAACTCTTGACGATCTTAATGACATTATTGACAACAAATCGGACTTAATTACAACAAAAACTAAACAAACTCTTGAAGAACTGAATGACATTGACGAAACTCAAAATTCTAGCGATGAGGATATTGTTTGTTTTCAAAAATCTAATACAAATTATTTAACATTAAAATCGCCAATTAATTCTCCGAGACCAATTTGCTCTCCCTTTTTGTTTAGTGAAAATTCTGATTCGGAAGAAGAACAAATTGATCAAAATTTAAGTTTGGCTATTTGTCCTACTAATTCACCATATGATATTGTAAATTCTGATTCGCAAGAAAAACAAATTGATCAAAATTTAAGTTCGGCTATATCTTCTATTAATTCACCATTTGCTATTGTAAATTCTGATCCGCAAGAAAAACAAATTGATGCAAATTTAACTTCGGATATTTCTCCTAATAATTCACCAGTTGAACAAAATTCAATTTCGAAACCATCATTTATCATTAAAAAAAATTTTAAAATTAATAAAAAAAATAAAAAACAAATAGCAAACCTTAAGTGTCTGGGTTTCGCTATTCAAAATTTAACTAATTTGATCACAATTAAAAAGGGAGACGAAAGTACGGTGAATTATGTTAAACAGGCCTTTGACAAATTAGTTGACTCATTTGAAGAAATGGATTCATAAAGTCAATTAATTTCTATTGCTTTTTTCAAAATTTGACTATAACTAAATAAAAATGCACAATATTAATTTTATTATTATACAAAGAACTTCAAAAATGCAATTGCTTTTTTCAAAATTTGACTATAACTAAATAGAAATGCACAATATTAATTTTATTATTATTATTATCCAGAAAACTTCAGAAATGCATAAGTGTGTAACATGTAATAAAGTCTTCACTAGAAAGGATAATTTATTGCGACATAATAAAAAACATGTTAACGGAAATTCCACAAAACTCAACAGTTGGTTGAAAAAACCAAAGCTTGTTAAAGGTAAGAACATTTTATTTTTCATGTTATATTTTGTAAAATATTTTTTTCTTAATTTATAGATTCTACAAATATTGTAAAATATTGTAAAGAATGCAAGAAAAATATAAACCAAAGTCTATGGGGTGGACATCTTCGATCTAGTGTGCACAAGAACAATTCCAAAATAGGCTTGGAGGAAGGTGTTGAAATTATCAAGTCAGCATTCAGGGAACGAATAATATCTTATAGGATTTCGACACAACAAAACTTCATAAATGTGAAAGAGTATTTTCAACATTTGGAATACAAAATTGCACATCTAATAGATCAAGAACTGCAGAAACATAAATGTATCAAGCTAAATATGGAACTGTTCGGTTTCTATTTTAACCCCAGCAGCGACAGCTATGATGTCAAATCTTTTAATGCGCCGTTCCAAGTCATTTGCCAGGGATATCAGAAAAAAGAACTGTTAGAGAGCAAATCTGCACCATTATTGACCAGAAAGCTGACGAATTTGCAGAAAGAGATTCAGGTAAAGAATTTATTTTCGATTTTACAACAGCAACAAAAAAAGTAATTTTTTAATTTTTACGTTGCAGGATGGGCTTTGATGAATTTACTTCATTTGGAAATTAATGTTAACAAGCACAATCCGCTGAGAGCCTCATCTTTTATCGAACTTCCTCAAGAGATCAAGAGACGTCAAGCTGTGATCAACATTAGGAATGATGACAACTTTTGCTTCGCCTGGGCAGTTGTGTCTGCTCTTCACCAACCAAGCGGATTAGATTTTGAAACTTCATCCTACCCACACTACTCTTCTGTTTTGGATATGTCAGGTATAGAATTTCCAATGTTGCTAAAGAACATTAAGATTTTTGAAGAAAAAAATAACATTTCTATTAATGTATATGGATTAGAAATTATAAATCCTAAAAAGGGGTATGAAGTAATTGGTCCACTTTATTATTCATCGAATAAAAAAAATCAACATGTCAATTTATTGTTAATAAGTGATGATGATGAAAAAACTTTTCATTATTGCTATATTAAAGATTTATCAAAACTAGTTTCTGCACAAATTTCTAAACATCACGGAAAAAAATATATTTGCGATGGTTGTTTACAATATTTCCCTACAGAAGAAAATTTATTACAACACAATAGCTATGATTGTGATCATTTACGAATTAACCTACCTTCTAAAGAATTAATAAAAGATAAGTTTGGAAACTATTCATATGATAATATTTTGAAATTTGTAAATTATCATAAACAAATGAAAGTTCCTTTCGTGGTGTATGCAGATTTTGAATGCATTTTAAAGCCTTTAAATAATGACAATGTTGATAAAAATCCTAATACTTCATACACCTTAAAACAATATGAACATATTCCACATTCATTTGCCTATTACATTAAATGTTCATTCGACGATAATTATTCTAAATTTGAAAAATATAGAGGTCAAAATTGTGATACATTATTTATAAATTCTTTAGAAAGAGATGTGTATAACATATACAATAAATATTTAAAGACTCCTAAAAAGATGATTCCTTTGAACGAACTGGACAAAATTTATCATAACTATGAAACAGTTTGTCATATTTGTAATAAACCTCTTTTAAATGACAGGGTTGCAGATCATTGTCATATAACCGGTCTTTATAGAGGTCCAGCTCATTCACTCTGCAACATAAATTACAGAATACCTAACTTTATTCCAGTTATATTGCATAATTTGCGTAATTATGATTCTCATCTATTTCTTATAAAATTATGCTTAAACAAAGAACAACTAACAGTTATCGCACAAAACAAGGAAAAATATATTTCATTTGAAAAGCTTATTCATGTGGATAACTATTTTGATAAAAAGACACAAAAGTCTAAGAAAAAAAATATATCATTAAGGTTTATTGATTCTTTTCAATTTCTATCCCATTCTTTATCAAAACTCTCTGAAAGCTTAAAAGATGAACAATGTAAGGAAATAAAAAAAATTTTCAATGATGAAGAAAGATTTAAACTTATTCGGCAAAAAGGTGTATTTCCTTACAATTATATTGATGATTATTTAAAATTAGATGAAACAACTTTACCTCAAAAAGACCAATTTTATAATACTTTAACGGATGAGCACATCAGTGATGCAGAATACCAAAGAGCTGTAAAGGTTTGGCAATTGTTTAAATGTGAATCTCTTGGTCAATACTCCGACGTTTACTTACTCTCTGATACTTTACTTTTGGCAGATATTTTTGAAAATTTTAGAAGCACTTGTTTATCCACATATAAGCTCGATCCAGCTCATTTTTACACTTTTCCAGGTTTATCTTGGGAGGCGTGTTTGCGTTATACTGGAATAGAGTTAGAATTGTTAACTGATCCAGATATGATACACTTTTTCAAAAAAAGCGTTCGCGGTGGTGTGAGCTCTTGCATTTGTAGAAAATCTGAAGCTAATAATCCATTTCTTTTAAATTTTGATCCTTTAAAGCCAACTAAATACATAATTTATTATGATGCAACAAATTTGTATGGTTATGCAATGTCACAGCACATTCCAACGGGAGATTTTGTTTGGTTAACAGATAAAGAAATCAATGATTTAAATATTATGAATATTTCTAAAAAATCTAATAAGGGATATGTTTTAGAAGTTGATTTAGAATATCCTACAAGTCTACATTCCTATCATAACGATTTTCCGTTTTGTCCAGAAAACTTTAAACCGCCAAATTCTAAATGCATAAAATTAATACCCAATTTAAATGATAAATCAAAATATGTTATTCACTA
Organism: Kuschelorhynchus macadamiae; assembly: GCA_030620095.1. Lineage (NCBI taxonomy): Eukaryota > Metazoa > Arthropoda > Insecta > Coleoptera > Curculionidae > Kuschelorhynchus > Kuschelorhynchus macadamiae. Next base: position 767,181 of record JAUTXW010001847.1, read on the forward strand.
TCAATTATTAAAACAATGTTTGGAACATGGACTCAAGTTAACTAAAGTTCATAGAGTTTTACAGTTTTCTCAATCTGATTGGTTGAAAAAATATATAGACTTGAATTCAAGATTAAGAAATGATTCAAAGAATGAATTTGATCGTAATACTTACAAGTTGGCAAATAATAGTATTTATGGCAAGACTATGGAAAATGTTGATAGGAGAATTGACGTAAGACTTGTTACAGAGTGGGAAAAAAATAGAAGAAAAGATGGTGCTGAGAATTTAATTGCAAAACCATATTTCAAGGACTTAACAATATTTTCTGAAAACTTGGTAGCTATTCAAATGCAAAAGATTCAAGTTACTTACAATAAACCAATATATGTAGGCTTCTCAATATTAGATATATCTAAAACTGTCATGTATGATTTCTTTTATAATTTTTTAAAACCTCTTTATCAGGAAAATATTTCACTTTTATACACCGATACCGATTCGTTCATTTTAGAAGTCACAACTCCAAATATTTATTCTGACATGATAAAAAATATTCACAAATTTGACACATCTAATTATGAATTTAATAATATTCATGAAATGCCTATTACAAAGTCAGTTATAGGAAAATTCAAAGATGAATATGCTGGTGAACCCATTACTACTTTCTTTGGTACTGGAGCAAAAGCATATTGTATTAAAACGGAAAACAGTTTAACAAAAAAAGCAAAAGGTGTTAAAAAAAGTGCAATTAAAAAGCAGTTGGATTTTATTCATTATAAAGATGTTGTTGAAAATCATTCTAAAACCTTTTGTTCAATGTATGTTTTTCGATCTAGACAACATACAATTTTTACAGAGTTAATTAATAAATTGGCTTTGAGTTCCGAAGATGATAAGCGGTATAAAATTCCCTATAGTTTTAATACATTAGCTTGGGGACACCAAGATATTGCTTTGTATCAATGGAATGCAGAACATGAAGATTTAGATATATTTATGTAGATATTATAAGGTATTTAAATTTGTTGTTTTTGAAACCAAAGTTAGTCTTCATAAGTCTTTCACAAAATGTGCTTAGAAACTTTTGACAAAGAAATTGATAACAGTTATTTTAAAACATATGAAAAACGACTTTCCACTTTTAAAAAATGGAAAGGAAAATTGAGACCAGAAGTGTTAGCTGGAGCTGGCTTTTACTATACTTCAATCAATGATATTTGTAAATGTTTTTATTGTGGTATTGAAATTTTTGATTGGTTAAGTTATGATGATCCTATTGTGGAGCATAAGAAATTTGCTAGGAATTGTGATTTAAATAACTGTTTATGGAAAAATAGGAATCGAATAATTGTAACCATTCAAAATAAGTCTTCAAGCTACACATTTTATATAGTATTATTAATATCCTTATTTATGAACTTTTACATATATTTAAATTAAGTATTTTATTGTTATTTTTTTACAACTGCTTTTGCTTTCGTGGTGAAAGTATCTGCTTAATGTTAATAAATTTGGAATATTATTATTAATTTGTTTTAATGACTATCAGTAGATCTCAATTTATTCTTCTTTATTTTATTTTCCAAAATGTTTTTTATGTTCATCATCCCCCTGGCGTAACACAGTGTGAAATATGTTTTTCTAATAAAACAGACGTCACTCTAAGTAAATATTGTAAATTTATGAAAATTGGATTAATTAACAATAGTACAATTAGTTGGATGGAACGAATAAATGGAAATGAAAATGCAAGTAAATTTTTTAAAATTTTGTATCATTATCCAAATCGATCTATTTTTGATACAAATTGGATAGAAAGGTTAGAGTTTAAAAATAATCAGTTACAAATTTTAACCCCCAACTGTACCAATTATTATGACGGATTCAAAAATTATTACTTTTCCATCATTAGTGTTACATTAAACTTTGCATTATTTTTATACATTACCATTTTAATTATTTATCTTTATTATAAATTTCAAACTGGAAATCTATTTTTTCATTAATCCATTTTAAACGAAACTTTAAAGAAAGTGGGGATGAGAATATTTAAGTACAAGAATAACACAATATGTTTCAGTCTCGTTTAGTCATTATGAACAACGCCGTGGTTCATAAACCTTTGGAAACGCTTCTTAATTCAAAAATTTATTTTTTAAATAATTCTTTGTCAAAATTTGTTCTTGTTGGCATTAGTTTAAATGATTTTTCTCCAAAAATTGTAATTGGTGGAAAAACTGGATTTTCAATCGCACTAACCGAAGAAAATTGGAAAGACATTTGTGTTCATCAAGGAATTATTGTAAACAATTTCTACTTTCCTCAAGTTGATCAAACCAGTGTGAATATAAACAACATTCATCTGCAGGTTCAGAAAATAAATGATACCCCTGTTCTACAAATTACAAAAGGCCCACACTTCATATACTTAGGACAAGAGTCTTTGGACAATTTGTGGCGATTAAAGGAAATTATTGATTATAGATTATCTATACTTAAAAGGCAAGAATTCAATACATATTTCAAAATATTTCAAAATAATATTTCATCTGATTGTGGCGACTTGTGTACGCATGTTTATAATATAATAAGTCCAACAGAAAATCCTAACAGTGAAAATGTTTCAACTATGATGGAATTACTTGCTTTATATCCTGAACAAATGGAAAACAAATTGAAGCAAAATGGAACAAAACGAAAATATTACGAAGAAAACAATGAAAATGGATCAAAAAGAAAATATTACGAAGAAAACAATATCTTTTCTGGAAGAGAACAATAAGGTGCATGTGTTAGTGAAGTGGAGCTTTGCTTACAGACAAGCCCGTAGGAGTAACTTTCAGATGTGGTACTTAGATAGACTCCGTTTTGAAAAAAGAATAAATGATTGTAAACTTATTCTAGATTCGATATTATGTGAGGAACATAGAAATAAAATATATTTGACACGTTTTAATAAAAATTGTATTTGATGTTTTACTTAATAAAATTTTAGTTTAGTAAATGTGAATTTTATTTGAAATTAATTAGCACATTAAGACTTTGTAATTTGTATCAGCTAAAGCATAAAGTGAGGAACAGAAATAAAACAAATTTAACTAAAATTTAATTTCAATTTAATTAAACAATATTTTTTTTATCAATCCATGTATTATATTTTTTATCAAGTCCTAACCATTTCACATAAACTTTGTTTCCTTTCCTTCTCAAAATCTTCTCAATAAGATACACATCGGTATGCTTTACTTTTAGTAATTCTTGCTCATAAAAACCACCCAGAATGTCCTGATTATCTTCGTCTTGAATTAAATATGTCCAAGGGTTTGTCATCTTAACTTCTTTAATGTGGAATATCTCATTTGACCAATTTGGTGTGTAACCTTTTGAAAATGCCTCTCGATGCTTGCTTATTCGTACGTGATCACCCACTTTAAACTTTGGAGATTTTATATCTAACGTTTTAGCATGAGTAAATGCAGATTTCAAGATTCTATTTTCATTTGTTTTATTTACTTGTTTTGGCTTCATTCCTATTGAAGAATGTTTTGTATTGTTATAATCTTTTACAATATCCGCTAATATATTAAACCATTTGTAATTTCCTTGAATGCTAAATATTTTCCACATATTATTCTTTAAAGTCCTGTTCACTCTTTCTACTATACTCGCTTTCAAATTGGAAAACGTGCTATAATGGTTAATTCGAAATTGTTGCATCAAATTTTGAAAATTTACATTGAAAAACTCTCTTCCTCTATCCGTTTGCAAGTTTTTTGGTGGAGTTTTTGCACTGATTAATATTTTTTTCATTGCCGCTGTTACGTCTTTTCCAGATTTAGATTTTAACGGTTCGGCCCAAACATACTTAGAAAATACATTTATGGTAATCAAGATATATTTAAATCCCTTATTAAATTTGGCATAGGGTAACATTTCAACCAAATCAGCTTGAAAAAGATCATTTAACCCTTTCACTACCACCCTTCTGCGTTTGTAGTTTTTTCTAGCAGGTTTATGTAATTCATTAACGACTTGCTGTTTAACGGTTGTCATGACAACAAACTTGTTTATTCAATTTTAAGGAAGTTCACTTTCTATGTTTTGTAATAATTCGAAATATAACTTTTATATGTTTTTTCCCATTCATTCAATTTATCAATTTGTATTGTATAACTTTTTTCATTTAAAATTTTACTAATTTTAGTAATCTCCTTTTCTAACGCATTAAAGGATTTTTTTATCTCTCCAGTTAAGAAAGTAGTTGATCTACTATCACTATTTTTTAATTCCTCCTCTGTTTTATTTAATTCTTGTTCTAATTTCTTAATTACACTGGACATTATATTTTCCAAGGAAATATATTGTTGATTTTCTTCCAAAGTGAGTTGGTCAATTGTTCTACTGTTAAGAATGCTATTTTGATTTCTTTTTTTTTCATCATCTAACCTTTTTATAAAAGTTCTTAATTGTTTAATTTTTTCCTTGTGTTTTTCAATTATTACTTCTCTTATATTTGTTTCCATTATTTTATTAATTTTGTTGATATCATCACTTAATTTTTTGTCTTCCTTTTTAACATGTTCATTTAAAAATTGCAAATCTTTACTTATTTGATTTAGCGTTAGCAACTGTTTATTAACGTTTTCAATTGAGGTATAACATACTTTAATCTGGTTTTCATACTTTAAAAAATTTTCATCAAAAACCTTAAGCTTTTTAGCAAAGATTTCATTATTTGTTTCATTTTCACCTAATCTCCTTTTTAAATTATTAATGTCACTTATTCTCTCTTGATTTTGTTTTGAAATATGGCGTCCAAATTTATCAACTGTCATGTTGAGCTTTCATTAAACAATAAATATGATTATATTTGATAGCTGTTATTTATAGTATTACTTTATCTTCTCTTAATTCTTCAATAATAGAGATAATCTCGTTACTATGAGCATTATTTCCCGCATCACTTGATGAAATTAATAAACGTAGCCTATCAACAATTTCGTTTACATTATTCCAGTATACATAGTCTGTATTTGATCTGTTTGTTTTCAAAATTAATCCCTTTCCTGTAGATTTGGCTCTAGTTGTTCTAAACGGAGGTTGTGGTTTGTTAAATGCTGTAACTAATCTTGGCAAGGTTTTTGTCTTTGTAATCCCCTTTCTTTGTAAATATGGTCCTATTATTGTAACATATTTGTGTGATGTATTTCCTTGAACTTGTTCATTTGAATCAAAATTCCTACGATATACATTTGTTTTAGCTAGAATGTTCATGTAATTATCTAAATCTTCCTTCTTATAACCTATCGGTTCTTTTTTGAAAAGCAATTCGTATAAACCTGGCGTGCCTGTGTACGTTATTCCTCCCACTTTAATGTCCTTTCCAATAATTTCTACCGGTATCTGTGTTAAACCAAAAGAAACCTTATCCGTTTCGAGGTCATGAACTATTCCGTAATAATGGTCAAATTTATGTTGTGTATCTTTCACACCCTCATCAATATATGATCTGGGTAATTCATGAAAATCTGCTAAGTAATCTTTATATGATGGTGTACCAACATAGGTTTGAATTGTTTTTCTAGTTTGTTCCAATATGTCTGACAAGTTTAAATTTGTTGTTGTGTCACTAGAAGGATCTGAAGTTTCTGCTATAACAGTTGATGACAATGGTTGTACTACAGGAGAGGAAGAAGTGATACTACTGTCATTTAAAAATGTTGGTAGTTCTGTAGGGAGTAACGGAGTTTTTCCTGTTTTCTGAATATTTTTCGTCGGAGTTGATGTTTTATAAAGCTTTGTAGGTGTTTTGAATTCTTCATACTTTGAAACTCTTTCTTCTTTTAAATCGAATGGTTCGGATTTACCAATACTTGAAATTAGCTGTTTAAGTGGTTGTGTTATTGGTCTATAAGTTTGTTCTAATTCGGACTGAGCAGTAGAAGTAGCTAATTTCAAGCTTTGATATTTCTGCTTCACGGCTTGTCTCGATTTTATTAATTCTCGAGCTAAACGTTTATCCATGCTGTACAAGTTTTAAATGAAATAAAACTGCAAATTTTTTACTTTTATAAATATATAAAGGAATCGAATTTACTCCTATATCTGCCGTGATTTACTTCACAATCTTTGTCAATTACAAGAAAGCCATATGGATCCATCCAACAGTTAGCACAAATATTTTTAAACTGATCAAATGTCATATCCAATATACAGTGGTCATTATATATATGTTTTAAACTCAAACAGTCCTGTTTAAATAAAATTAATAAGTTTGCATTTTCTCGAATTAGACGTTTAAGGATTGAGGAATATCCTTGAAAAATAAAAAAACAATCGGTGTTTCTATGCCTTCCATGCGTGAAATAGTCCCTAATAATAGATTGATTATGACAAGGAATATCATCAAAAATGATAACGGAATTTGGCTTTATCTCATGAGGTGAAATAATGTTCTCATCGCTATCATATTCAAAGTATCCAATTTCTTTCATAGGCTTTAACAACTTCCTTAAATATTCATATTTTGGTTGATCTAATGACTTTGAATAAACATAGACATTTTCAAACCTAATTCCATTAGGATGCTCGAGCAGTGTAAGCATAACGTTGGTTTTACCGCTACCACTGCAACCAACTATAAGCCCTCTTTTTGAACCACCGCAAAATAAGTCACCATGTTTTCTCAACTGTTTACTTAAAATTTTTTCGTCATGATTATTTACTGGTAATGAGAATTTTTGTTTTTCAATCCTCATTCTTAATCACACTAGTAAATATTTTTAGCTGTAAAAGTATTTATACCAGAAAAATGTCAATGTGTTTTTAGTATAAAAAGAACTTCAATGACTGTGGGTCGTCATAAGTTGAAAAAAACTATTAAAAGACGTAATAGAAAAGGCTCTGGTTTAGTAAATAAATTAATTAGTAAATTACCTTTCGAAGTTCATATACCAGGATATAATTATTGTGGTCCCGGCACCAACTTGGAAAAAAGATTAACTAGAGGTGACGTTGGTGTAAATCCATTGGATTCCGCTTGCAAAGAACATGATATATCTTACTCTCAGACTGAAGATTTATCAAAAAGACACATATCTGACCAAATATTAGAAAAAAAGCCTGGGATAGGGTAAAAGCTAAAGATTCTTCTATTGGTGAAAAAATTGCAGCTTTAAGTGTTGCAGGAATAATGAAGGGTAAAAGAAAGTTCGGTTTGGGATTAAAAAATACAAAAGGGGGTAAACTTAAATTGAGAAAAAAACGTATCATTCGAACACCCAAAAAAATTGGAGGATTTCTACCTCTTTTGTTTCCCATTCTTGGCGCCCTGGGTGCACTAGGTGGAGGCGCGGCAGGAATTGCTAAGGCAGTAAATGATGCTAAAGCAGCTAAACAGCAACTAGAAGAAATACATAGACATAATATTGCAATGGAAAATGCTTCTAAAGAAGGTAAAGGATTATATATTAGACCATATAAAGGAAAGGGACTATTTTTTAGACCTTATAAAGGAGGATCCGTCAAAATGAAAGCAATCAGACAAAAAAAAAACTCAAAATAAGTTTTCCAAAAAGAGCACTTACGAACAATGATATTATTAAATATGTAAAGCTGTTAAAAATAACTGGCTTTAGAGGTGTTTTTATGCTCGATGAACTTCCAAAAAAAATTAATCTGAAAGAATGTGGTATTGTAAATTTGGATAAAAAACAAAATAAAGGATCTCATTGGACTGCTTATATTAAAAATAACAAAAATGTAATATATTTTGATAGTTATGGAAATTTAAAACCACCTTTAGAACTTCTCAAATATTTTAATTCGAATGGCAAAGTGGATGTATTTTATACTTATGAAAATAAACAAAAATTTAATTCATATAACTGTGGTCAACTATCCCTAAAATTTTTGCAAAAAAATATATAAACTCATTATTTATTGTAATATCTCATTCATAAATAAACTGCAATGTCTACCACAATTGCCATATCAGGAAACAGTTCTGTTTTGTCTGCTGATTTTAATCCGCCCATATATTTAGAGGATGAAAAACAATATTACCTGGGTTTAGCTGATTTTGAAACGTTTATGACTATCCCCAATATAAAAGAAGGATATAATAAATTTTATATAGATAATAAAGTAATTGTTATTCCCGACGGAACTTATGACATTACAGATATAGAAACATACATAAGAGAAAGTATAGAAGATTTATTTCCGAATGAAAAAATTTTTTTTCTTTTAAAAGCAAATGTTAATACTCTAAAAACTTTTTTAATGTGTAGTAGAATAATTGATTTTACCAAGGAAGATTCGATAGGAAAAATGTTGGGTTTTAATAGCAGGATACTAGAAGCTATGAAAGAGGAAGAATCAGATAATGTTGCAAAAATAACTAAGGTGAATGCTATTTGTATTGACTGTAATATTTGTGTCGGTTCTTACAATAATGGTAAACCTGTTCATATTATTCACCAGTTTTATCCAACTGTAGCTCCAGGGTATAAAATAGTTGAATCTCCTTTGCCCATTTTGTATTTTCCAGTTAGCGTCAAAGCAATTAACAATATAACAGTTAAAATAGTTGATCAAGACGGAGAACTTATCAGTTTTAGAGGAGAAACTATAACAGTAAGGTTGCATTTACAAACAAGTGAAATATAAAATGGTTGTTAGATATAATAGAGCCCTTGGGATGAGACTTGCCCCTACCACTATCAACAAAGTAAAAACTTATAAAAAGAAAAAGCCTAAACAACAGTTCAGTATCAAATCCAACACCAACAAGTTAAGACGAGATAATCGTAAATTTCTCACATCCTTGGGTTTCACTGTTTTAAAATAATGAACATATTAAACGTAAACGAAAAGCTTTATGTAGACAATTCCATCGTCAGTTCTGAGCTTCACACATATCAACCATATATTTCTTCAAAATTCGATTACAATGATGAAATAAGGATCCCAATTCAAGAACTCGATGCTTACACTCTACCATCAGATAGTTTACTTTATATCGAAGGAAAATTAACTAATACAGAAGGTAAATATAAGAAAGAATTGCTATTTATTAACAATGGTATAGCCTTTTTGTTCAGAGAAATCCGCTATGAACTAAACGGAATTACTATAGATTCAATAAGAAATGTTGGATTAGCATCAACCTTAAAAAGCTACCTTTCTCACAATACCAACGAAAGTTTAAAACTGGAAAATGCAGGTTGGTTTCCACATCGGAAAGAAGGTGATACAATTTTAGTTGATAATGATGGAAAATTCTCCGTATCCATACCACTAAAAATGCTTTTAGGATTTTTTGAAGATTACAGAAAAATTATTATGAATATGAAACAGGAATTGGTTCTTATTAGATCAACTGATGATTTAGATGGTGTTATTTTCAAAGAAGATCCGGCACACCTTGTTACTGCTCCTGACACTCCATTGGTTACTTTCGATAAAATTTATTGGAAAGTTCCTCACATTTTAGTTGATATGCCACAACAACTTGCTCTATCAAAAATATTAGAATCAAATAAAGATATATTGATAGGATTCAGGAGTTGGGAACTTGTTGAATATTCTTCTCTAACCGAAACAACCCGTCACACATGGCCGGTAAAAACAACTAGTAAACTAGAAGCTCCTCGTCATGTTGTGATTGGCTTTCAAGAAAACAGAAAAGGGAAAATTGTTAAAGATATGAGTAAATTTGACAATATTACCTTGTCAAATATTAGAGTATATTTAAATTCTGAAAGATATCCTTATCACGATTTGTACTTAAATTTCGAAGAAAACAAATTTTCTGCTTTATACGAAATGTTTGCCAACTTTAGACAGTCTTACTATGGTGTTCCAAATGAACCCATTTTTAATCCTGAACAATTCAAAAACATTAGTCCTATTACACATATTGATTGCTCCCATCAAAAAGAAACAATTCAAACGGGATCCGTAGTAATGAGAATTGAATTTGAGACACACAATGCAATTAAAAAAGATACTTCTGCTTATTGTCTTATTTTACATGACAAATTATTTATCTACAACCCTCTTACTAAAATTGTGAAACAATTATAAACTTTATCCCCACTATTTTCATATTTCGATTTAATTTAAAGAAATTTTCAAAAGCTTTTAGTTTTAGTCATGACATCAAAACTACAACTACAAATTGAAAAATTTATTTTTAAAATTAATCAACTGAAAGAAGAAATTGCAAATTATTCAAGTAAAAAAAGTCTCATTAAAAAATTTGCTGCTTTGAAAATATGAGATTGGTTATAGATATTCAAGGATTCAAGGATGAAAAAAATAAATTTATACCGAAAGAGCTTGCAGCTTTTGATGGTTATGAAATGACTCATTACATTTTTAAAAGGCCTTTTCCAATGGAGTTTCTTTCACCTGATTGTCACAAGCAGGCGGTATGGTTAACGAAAAATTATCATTGTATACATTGGAATAATGGATTTACTCCATTACATCATTTCCCAAAAATAATTGAAACACTTACGAAGAAAGCAGATTTTGTTTTTGTAAAAGGAAGCGAAAAAAAGGATTTTATACAGAAATATTCTAAAAAGCCTGTGATTGAAATAGATGAACAACCAGCGCTAAAGCTAATGGAACCAAAATGCTTCTATCATTCAAAATCACCTTGTATGTGTGCTTTGACAAATGTGTTATTTTTATATGACAATTGTTTTATGAATGAATAAAAATATAAAAAACTTAATTACCTTTTTATTTTGCATTAACCAACCATGATTGAATACAATTAATATGATACCTTAAATCTAATTTTCTAAATTCATTTAAAAGTTCATACTCATTTTTATATTTTAAATAATCATTACAAAATTTAGCGGCTAATTTACATTGTTCCATTCGATCTATATTATTAACATATGCTGACAAATCTTGTGCTTCTGCGTCTTCTTCGCCTACAATTGATAAATATTGGAAGTATGCAGCAGATATAATAAACTCTTCATACATTTCAGTAACCATTTGCTCCATTGTAAATATTATTAAATTTATTCTTCCTTTTCAATTTCTTGAAGAATAGTATCCTCGTCAATAAATTGCTTCAAGTCTTTTAAATAGTAACCAAAGCCAATATCTTTTAGATCTTGAATAAGTTGAAAAAAATTTAATGTTTCAATGTATTTGTTGCAACAGAGGGCAGCCTTTACGAATTCCTCAGATTGATTACAATAAAAGTCTATCCACTCCGGACCACTTGCCATACAATATGAGAAATAGGTTTTTGAAAGATTACTAAATTTCTCCTCTAATAATTTAACTGCAATCAGCAACTCAGCCATTTCATTTATTTAACATAATATTTTAAATATGTAGGGGGACGTCTCTTGCGAATAGGATTAACTTTCTTTGATAATACCTGTTTTTTATCTTCGTATAATTGAAACCTCTTTTGGGTTGCAATAATAGCAGGTATAAATTGGCAATCTTCTCCTATAAATTCTATTAGGTGGCTTAATTCTCCTACAAAGTATGATTTCCCAAATGTATTGAAAAACGTAGTAAGGCTTATAATTCCTTCTAAATAATCATCACAACAGTCAATTGCTTCCAAATAATCTCGTTTCAGTGGATAAAACAGCTTGGTGTATTCATCTTTCGAAATCACTTCAAAGAAATTGAGATATTTAACTTTTAACTGTCTGATAGTTGTAGTTAATTTTTCGCGATTACACATAATTCACTTATTACTTGACACATTTTTTCTTTTTGTTTTATACAAAATTGGTGGAAAAATTCAAAAATAACTTTTTACGCAACTCGAGCACAGCTTAGTAAATGTGCCTCGGCATACTAAAATGATCATGATGCACCTATTTATAAGACTTAAGAATGCAAAATCAAATGTGGGAGAACAAAGAGAAAAAATTAAAAATATGATGCGAATGAGAATAAAAGGGGAGGAAGTTAAGAATGAGGGACATGAGAGAGAGGAAGAGGAGGAGGAGGAGGCGCTCCCATATTATAACTACTTATATATATATACATTCTGTCGATATAGCTTTATGCCCAATATAGCAAGTCCTACTAGACCTTAATGACAAAGTACAACCGGTGTACCAAAGACGGCCCCTCGCAAATAGTGCAGTGTACCACGTCGTCATTAACGTGTTATTCTAGTTTGTACCGTCTTTCAACATCACGTAACAGCCCCAATCGTACTATTTAAAAAAAGAAGATGAATTAGTTTTATTAGCAAAATTAACGAAAAACCTATTATTGTTATTGACTACAATTAAAGTAGAAACGGATCTAATCAATTCTATATAAAACGTTGCAAGTGACAGAAGCGCCGGAAAAATTCACAGGTGGCCATGAGTTTCCGTAAAATAAATGACTATCATGCATACACCATTTGTGTGTTTCCTGGGTTAAAGCCAGGCTGTGAGGTAATAAAAATGCTTTGTGTGCCGATAAAATAGAATCGATCGAAAAGGGTTTATGTATCTGACTGGTAAAGAAATAGGACATTAGTTGTTCAAGCAACATTTGCCAAATACAGAAATAAAAAGAGCAGGTGCTTTTCGGGTATGTGTGCCACCGCGGAATATTTATGACAAGAACTAAATCATGTATCACAAGTAAATTATTATATATATATTGTTTTTGTATGTTTTTTTGGACCGTAATTTTTATATATATTTTTTTGGTTTTTTATTTTCTTGGGATTTTCTTAGGGGCCTTGTAAAAGTAAGATGTGTTTATGTTCTTATTCACATATTTATTAACGTTTCGGTCTATTTTGATCTTCTTCAGAATACATTGAAGGTAGAAACAAAAAAAAATGTAACTGTTAAATCATGTTCTGTATTGTACAATTTTTTACTTTTATTTACTTACCTAGGAACAATCAATCTAGCAAAATGCATTACTTCAGTCATAAACTATAATTTCCTGTATAATTTCTCATAAAACACAAATTAGTTTTAGTCATTACACGTAAGTACATTTAACACGACGTTTAGTATGACAATCCACAATAGTAAAATAAAAACAGTAAACATATATGGGACAGAGAAATTTTCAGACTGAATGTCGATGTGAGATTATTATTGTTATTGCTAAATAAATATAAAAAAAAACATAAAAATATGTTGGGTAGTTGGAGTGCTTCTACTGAAAACACTTAAGAGTATGTCGCATAATAGAGGTAGCTATGTCTTAGGGGCCGTCAATGTAATTAAAGGTATGGAGGTACTCTCGAAGTGCGAATGAGCCATACACAGGGCTTTTTCTAATAAATGTCCCACATTCTTTAAATATATCTAAGATAAAAGAATCATAAAAAGCTGTGGTTAAAAAGGCTTACTTTCTAAAGTAATTAATATGATTATACAGGGCGATGTTTTTTTGGAGTCATGACAGATTCTACCCCCCGAACTTGTTTACGGCGACACTGACTAGCGCCGTTTTTATAATTAGGTTTTTAGTTCCCGTACAAAGAATTTTGATATTTTTTTGTATTTTTTTGTACGTGTCACTGAGAAGCAGATCTATAAAATGAAAATAAAAATAAAATTTTAACACCCTGTATCTTGGAAACAAAGCGTTTTTTTATCTTCGAAATACTTAAGGAATTGTCCTGTGAAATATCAGACACTTTTTAAAAAACACCTTTTATATACCTGTATATAGTTTGAATTTGTGACCAGTGATTAGCACTGCCTCTAAGAAATCAATACCTTTACGGCAAAAATTATCTACCACAGATTCAAACTGGGTTAAGGAATGTAATAATGACGATAATAAATGTCTTTATATAACGAAAACTACATATTGTAACTATATGTGTGGCGCCGTTCAAATTGCTCCAATGTAACCGCCCATCGGCGATGCTAAAAGAAATACAAATCTAGAATCAATAAAGGGAAAAATGTTACATTTATATTTATCACGCTCTTTCTGATGATCGTGTATATTCTAAATAGTGTTTTTATTAGATGCGTCACGTCAATTTTTTTTTTGTAAAAATATTGAATAAAATTGCAAAATATAAATTTTGTTATTTATTTTTACCGAAAAATACCCCCTGAAACTAAATGGTTTTATATTTATTGATTCTATTTGTAAATCTCTGGCAAATCGTGAGTCCAAATAAAACAGCAGACACTGTCTAGAGACAACGATTGCCAGTTGGACACCGTGCCTCTCATCTAATTAACATTTTAAATATATTTTGTTCACACCAATACATGTTTTAGCGAAATAAGATGTTATGATTTAGAATGTCAAATAATAAAATCTAGTAGTATTTAACCGGAAAAGGAGGACACTACTGTATCGTAATAGGCTCTAGCATCGGACTAGAGTGTATATATTTATATATTCTAAATGTAATTCAAGACGATATTTTACTAAAACAGTCGGTTTCTCACGATAAATCTTAAACAGACTCGATTATTTCAAACAAGTCATAAGTGGAATCTAATGTTAGTTTCGAGAGCTTTACTGACCTTGGTTGGTTCCATGGTTCCATATGGCCCTTTGGCGTGGGAAGCTTTTTTTGACCGGTTTAATTTATCTTAAAGGAAATATTAATTGAAACATTTTATTTGGTTCAATGCAATGATAATAAATGGTCAACTTACTATGTTAAAAATGCAATGGAATATTTTATAATAGGAGCATACCCGAACGATACTTTTTTTGGAAGCATTGTTTCAGAAAAGATTGACTGAAAGGGTTTTTTGCGCCTTTTTTGCCGTGGTATTTTGGACCCAGAAAGTATATACGTTAGTATAGGCCTATATAGTAAATTATATGCATTACGTTAGAATTAAGAATTGAAGAGAATATTATTTTAATCGATTTATCACAGGTGACATCTGGTGTCTGTACGACGAAGTTCCAAACTTAAACTACAGGGAAGAGACTTAAACTTCACCATTCACAGCTTTATTCGTTTCGTCCTGTCAAAGACAGTAGTAGTCTAGGGTAATTTTAAATACTTGGATTAAGTTTTCTATAAATATTGTAAAAAGTTTTCTTTTTCATCGCCAGGTTGTTTAATAGATTTTA
Organism: Kuschelorhynchus macadamiae; assembly: GCA_030620095.1. Classification (NCBI taxonomy): domain Eukaryota; kingdom Metazoa; phylum Arthropoda; class Insecta; order Coleoptera; family Curculionidae; genus Kuschelorhynchus; species Kuschelorhynchus macadamiae. The sequence goes on from JAUTXW010001847.1 coordinate 782,242, forward strand.
AGTATTGCTTTAAAGTTTTAGTTTTTATTTCTTTCACTGCACAACGGATATTTCGGTTTTGAGATTTTCCCTGAAGAAAGAAGTATAAACAATGTCGTTGCACTTCTTCACATTGATCGCTGTTTTGGTAAGATAACTTTGTTTTACTAACCTTCTTGAATATTTAATTAGAACTCATCCTCTATAGAAGAATCTACAACTCTCTACGTCTAAACTTTAAATTGAATTACTTACTTAGTTTAATAGAATAGGCAATAGGAACTGCGCTACCATAAATTAATAATAATAAAACAATAAATTGACTCGGCTGAAGATCTACTATCTTGTGACACTACACTGTCTAGTCTTCCTTCACAAAATAATAACAACACATAAACCTGCCTATTTCTGCTTAGATTCACAACATCAAAACATAAACTTAATATTTCATTTAAAAACATGCTTTTCCTCCTTCCCAGCATAAAACTGCTCAATTCCGTGGATCATTTTCATATAACGTCAGTAGTCTTTAGAACAGGGTACCTGTTTCCATTAAATATTTTAATGCTTATAGATTAAAACAAAACGTTAAACATATTCTTCTGGGCAATTACATCTGCATAGGTATAAATATAAAGTTTTCAATTTCAACCTCTCTCCCAACAGATGAGCAAATAAAATATTTTTACGTTCACGTTGTTATGTAATGGCGAAAAATAGTAATATTATCGTATTTATCTATTTATTATTTTCTATTTATTTTTTTCTGTTTTACATTTAACCCAGGCGGTAATTTACTAATGTATTAACAATTATTTATTTTTTTTTTGTAATTTTGTTCTATAATGTATTCTTGTTTCACCTATTATGTTTTTAAGTATTTTATTAGGTTTTGTCGCAGTGGTCATAGGCTAATGTCTCTTTTTAGTTTATTTTATTTTAGGTTTGGTCTAAGAGCGCTGCTCACTGGCTTGCCAGATAAGTGCGAACTCTGCCTTTGTCGATTTTTTTTTATTGTTATTTTCTTTATATACACTGCATTTTGTCGACAATAAAAGCATTTATTATTAATATGTAAAAAAGAAACTATATATCTTAAAATATATGTGTCCGAATTAACAAACCCTGTTTTTATTTTTAGTTGTATTTTAAAAAAGTTTTAGAGCTCATTCCATGAAAGGTAAATTTAGCAAAATTTCCAAGTAGAACATTTTATTTTAAAATTAAGAAATTGATTTTTTTACGTACAGCAGGGTTTACAAAACGAAATATAGCAACGTAATATTCGATCGAATTTGTGTATCTATTGAAAATGATAAAATATAAGATAATATCATATGGAAAACAAAATGTAGAGGTCTGTATAACATGTATAGAAATTTGTAAAAATTACTGCAATGATTACTTAATTTTTTCAGCATTTCATGGTGTTGTATTTTTTTAAATGCTGTATATATAATATATATTCGATAAAAAATATAAGAAATATTAGTCAACATGGAGTTTCCGTACAGAGAGAAAATATGAAAACATCAGAAAGAAATGCTGATATTCGATTATATCTAACACAATAATATTATTTTTTAAAATAGTTGTCAATCATAGAATTCAAAATTGTGAAATATAATTCCATGGAGCGATAATTCAAAATTAATAAAGTAGGTTACCTGCAAAAACATGTTGACTAGAAATATATTATACGTGACTATCCTGAAAATGATATGAAAAGGGTCATGTTTATTATTCAACAAAACAAGTTGACAAATCCTTAGCCTATCAAAGTTTAAGTTTAGGTAAAATACAAAAGTCTATATGGAATATTAAATTTAAATTTTGCACACTATTAAACTTAACTTGGCACCCAAACAAGTCAAATCTGTTAACCCTCTTCACCATAATCCATTCAGCATTAATAAGTTTAAGGGCTGCTATTAATAAATCAAAATCATAAAATATCACGTAACTGGTCCACATCAACGATTTGTCTCCAAAGTACTCTCACATTTTAACGGGGTAGTGGCTATGTTCAGGATCTTCCCTCGTAATTTGTCACTAAAAGTTAGTGATGTTGCCAAACGAGATTAAGCTTCATCTCGTCTTGGCTTTCGCTAACGTCGTCTCATCTTGATCTTGAATACATTATTCTGGCCGGTTAGAAGTTTAAAAAAATATGTCCACTTAAGTTGAATTTAGCCGTAAATACTCACATCCGGGATTATATATCAGCGAACAGAGCTCATTCACTAATTGATACATTTATCGCTCTTGACTGGAGTGGTAAGTCCCTGCGTTCTAAGCATTTGTTTGATAATTTACAATACATAATTTATCACTACATAAAATTTCAGCTCTATTCAAAACACCGAATTGTTTTACAATAACATTAAAACATTTATCTGGGTACACTAAATTCAAAAATTTTTGTAAAGATATTTGTATCTATTAGATGACTCGTTTTCTCGAGATAGGCACCAAGTTTCTTATTTTAACTTTAATTTAACACCTTAGATATTATTCAGTTTTTAATGTCTACAAATGATTTTAAATATTTTTTGTATATTGTAATATATTTTTACTTAAACCAAAATAGTATACACTTTTCTTACTTTGTTTTTAAAAGGTTTATTACCTGACATCAACTTTCGGTTTAACCGGGAGCAGTCCCTGGACCCTGACGTTAGGGATGGAAGGCAAACCCAACTGACTAAAAAAAAAGGAAGGTTCTCGCTTTTGTATTAATAATAACATTTATCAGCAATAGTGATTAAAAAAAGGTCATGTCTTTTGTATTACATTACGCATGCCGATTCTGCTTGTTTGTAAAACTTAGCCAACTACTCAATTTTTTTTTGCATAGTGATGCCCCTGACTAGTAGTGTCGAAATCGGAACTTCCTGTTAAACCGTAAGTTGATATCAATTGACAGATCTTTCAAAACTAAGACTTTTTAAATCTATTTTGTTCTGAGTAAAGCTTATACCTACTAGATTCATGGCACCAAAAGTGCCACTTTTTGACATAAATTTTAAAAAATATTTTATTTTTTTAGAATGTTTCCTTTTTCCAAGCCGCATAATATATATATATATATATATATATATATATATATATATATATATATATATATATATATATATTGAGGGAAAAAGGAAACCTTTTAGATATAAAAAAATCAAAAAAATAAAAAATAAAAATGCATTATCTATCGCGTAACTGGATTATTTAACGCTTTTTTTTCTCTTTTTTATACTTTCTGAGATAAAGTAGTGATGCCGAATTTTTTGAGATTGTTTTAATAAATGCAAAATATTTAGAAATATTTTATTGTATTATTACTACTGTTAAAGAAAACAATTAAGCTCTGTTTAAAAAGTAAGCGTCATATCTGTTTTTGAAAACTAAAGCAAACATTTCCAATCGCGAAAAGTACTTTTTAATTCGTTTGTTACCTAAATTATACCGCTAGTTAATAAAAACCAGTTTGACATAAATTTTGCCAAAATATGGAATTTTTTTATATTTTAAATAGGTAAGTACCTAAACTTCTAAAACCTTTTTGTTTTCTTAATCTTTATTATATAATCCGTTTTGAGGGAATAGACTTAAAGTGACTTTTAAACGTAATATTACATATCGTCATTCCTAAAACAGGATGGATATTCTATTTCTGCTTCAAGAAAAGAAAATTATAAACAATTGATTGTAGGATCTATCAAGGATACAACTTCTCGAGTCTAAACGTGAGATAAAAATATTACTCTGTCATTACACTTAACAATATAGTGTATCAATATTTATTACATAAAATCAATTTTAATATTCTGCGTATAATCTCCACAGCCACAATTAGGCGTGCACCCACCTAGGATTCGAAGCCAGGCACTTTAGGCCAACTCTAAAGCTGTAAAATTACTTTATTCAGATTTTCTTATTCGGTAATTGAGTTTGACCTGTAATTTAAAAATTATGAAAAAAATAAAATAAAAACAAATTTTTGACTTGTAGCGTACACGAATTTTTTGCTTGGTTTTGAGCCTTTGTACCTGCGTTTCAGTACCTCTTAAGATAAAAGCCATAATGAAGGTAAAAAGCTTCATCTTTTGCTACAAAACTACAAACTAGTTCTAAGCAGTTTTTATTTTTTTTTAATTTATATTTGATTTGATACTAATATCTTTAAAATTATCGATTTTTTAATGCTCTTAAATAAAGTAGTACGAATAATTTTAAAAATCTTTTTTTTCTAGCTCTGTTTGTGTTAATTACGTCATATGCACCAATCATGTAAATTAAAATCGAAATTTTTTGAATGATTTTAACTGAAATATCGGTCAGGTCATTTTAACGTTTTATTTATTCATATAGATTAATTTTATACAAACTATATTTTTTAATATGTATTTCTCATCTATATGTATGCGTTTTTTGGAAAACTTCAAACTAATGTATTGTTCGACCATCGGGCCTATTTCAAACAGTACGACGAAAACCACAGGCTGCGTGTACTTTCCGCCTTCCGGTGTAAAGGGCTGTTTAAATACCCAGGTAACCTCTGAAGTTTTTCTGGTTTAGATTATATTATATTATAATAGGTAAATATATAAATCAAGATAATGAGCGCTCGTTTAGAGTATTACCAGAGTCCACTATTAAAATAGCAAACTGTATGGAAATATTCAAACACAAATAACTCGAAAACTATAAAAGATCTTCATTTATTCTTGTTAAATCACACGGCAATAAAATCGTGTGGCCCGCTCTAGCAAGGCACCAACTATCATAAGACTATAGCATGGTACAGTTTTCTTTCAGTTCCGAAAGGTAGTATGTACTATTGGAGAAAGTTTACCGTAATTTTTACTCCAACCACGGTACAGTACAGAGGCACATTACCTTTTTATCTCTTTTTTAGAGGTTAGATTAACAAATTAACTTAAAATGTGAACCAGGTCCAAATGTATATGACATCTATGAAACTTAATACTTGCTTCAGCGGAACTCTACGTTGGGTATTATTATTGGTTTTATCCTGAATATTGTGCGTTAGCAAACTCAATTGAGGATCTAAACAATAAACAAGGTAAATCTGATAAGCCTCTTAAATATAATCCATTCAACTTTATGTGCGAGGCTGCTAATAAAACAAATTCGTAACATGTCACGTAACTAATTTGTTGCGGGTTTTGCCGAACAAATTGCATCTATTTATCTCCTAAGCACACTCACCTTTTAACAGGACCATGTACGTATTTACCTGAGCCTTTGACACTCTGGGAGGTTTCAATAAGCTTTGATATAAAATTTTGAATTTCGCAACATTTATAGCGAAATATTTTACTTATCACTGAATATCAGATGATTTATTAAACAATATATACAGCCTTTAACAAAAGTAAGGAAACGGTGAATTATCTCAGGTACCGCTTACCTGAATTTATTGAAGATCTGTACACTTAGGTACGAAATTATGCTGGATCCAAGTTTACCCTTTTTCTGTTATATCTGAGTAGACTTCTCAACACTTCTTATTAAGAGCACTTTTTATGGAAGTCAACAGTTTTTTCGGAAATAATATCAATAATTTAATGAGTTACCTTTTATTAAAATACCTGCACACAAAAGGTTATCTGATGTATTTAACAATGTTGTTAATTTAAAAAAAAAACAAAAGAGAAAACAGCGTCTCAACTTTAAAAGTGGGTTGTACAAAACAAAGGAAACAATACAATACAAAAAAGAAACGCCTAATACAACAAACAATAAATTAATGAAACTAACTAAGGTGTTTAAAATGTTGCCCATTTACTTCTAGACAGTATTGTGGGAAAACATTTAATACATTAAAAAGAATGCCAACCTCCACAATTCGTCTACTTACAATTTCTATTCGCTTCTTTAAATCCTCGAGGTTATTAGGCTTGGTTTTACACACTGTATTTTTAAGGTGCCACAAAAAGTGGTCGAGGGGCGTCAAGTCGAGAGAGCGTAGTGGCTACTCTATTGTACCATGTATTGGACGAGAAGAAGAAAGATTCAAAAATGCCAATATGATTTTGGCGACACGCCAGCAAAACTGTTCGACAGTATTGAACGGATGTATACCCGGAAAACACATTGTATTTTATATATAAATTTATATACCTACATATCTATTATATATATATATATATATATATATATATATATATATATATATATATATATATATATATATATATATATATATATATATATATATATATATATATATATATATATATATATATATATATATATATATATATATATATATATATATATATATATATATATAACACTATATAACTGGCTTAATTTTGGTAATGTGGCAATGTTTTTATAAACTAAATAACTATACTTTGTAAAGGATACAAATGTCAGCTATAATGTTAGCAACATATGAGAAACTTTCTTATTATTGATTTCTTAGAAAATTTTATTTTTGATTGATAGATAAAATAAAAATAGTTTTGATTCAGTTTAGGTCAAAATACAGGAGCTTGAAAAAAGAACAACAATCCGATATCGGGTAAAAAGTGGGATTAGTTATTATATTAAAAACGAAAATTCCAACAAATAACAAATACCACAGTTACCACCGCCTTAGCGCCCCTATGGACTAATAAAATACAGATGTTTTTATTAAAATAGTGCTTATTTTAGTATTCACCATTTAGCTCTAAAGTGGTCTTCTTATTAATAAATTTTAAAATAAATTATCCATTAAAATCCATTACTAAAATAAAAAAGCAAATTAATTAGGATGGAAATAAATTTTTATTAATAACTTAAGAAATGTATTTATTTTTAAAACTTATTTTTATCATATTGAATTTATTGGAATATTTTATAAAAGAATTGTATAAGAACTGTTAATAATATCCCTTCTAAAATCCTATATAAAAATAAAGTTAGAGGGGTTTAAGATAGAGGGCAATGTAACAGTAGGGTTCCGTGAAACGACAACCCTGTAAAAGTTGTTTTAATATAACATTTAAAATTACTTTATTGCTAAATGGTAAATATTCGCTTTTATAACTATTTTGATAGGAAAGTGAACATTAGGTACGCTATGACGAAAAATTCAGATAATTTCTACATTGTTGCAATTTTCGTATTAAGTTTTGCAAGCGGCCTTTAAATTAAACTCTAAGTATTTTCTCCAAATACATGTTTTCAATATTTTGTCATCTAACCTCTTCCTGATCATTTATTTTGAATTTTTGTTCTTTTTTTAGAACTCTCTCTACCTTAGCTTAGATTTAATACCATCAAAAACTACATTTTTCATCTGCATCCACTTTTAAAAAAAAATTATTTTCAAATCAAATCAATAAAAAAAAAGTTTTTTCAAACATTATAAATATTTCAAGAAAAACTGCTTTTAAAGGAAATATGTTCGTATGGACTACACTATGTAATAGATCGTTTTCCGGCTTTCTCTTATACAAGGCCTCTTATTGTATAAGTTTTCTCAAATTTGTGTCTTTAAAAAAGGTTTTAAATTTAGGGTTTTTATAATCAGCTAGAAGAAACCCATTTGCGGAAATATAATATTCAGAGTATCAGAGTATTACATTTAGAAAATGCAGCTTTGTTTTATTGTGACGGTATGACTGTCTGTATAATTTGTTTTTGTCCTTTTTAATAGATTCTATAAACTCTAACACCCGTATTCACTAAAGAGTTTTAAATTTAGTTTAAACTAGACCTAGTTTAACTCTTAAACCCTTCTAGTGAATACGGTGGTTACTCCTTTGTACTTAACGATTTTTGATAGGTATTTTATTTTGGAAATATATAATATTTGCAATCAACATTTCTTTAAATACAAAATACAACAGAAACTACAACTTTGGTACTAGTAACTGTGTAATTATCACCATGTTTTATGTGAATCTGGGTTATCCGTGTTTATGCATTTAGTATATTAAACAATCATATGCAATCAACTCCTCAAATCGGGTGCAATTATAAGAATATTTACAATAAAATGAAGACACTTGTTTACCATTGCAATATTCAAATAATGCATTCAATTTTAAATATATTTTACGTCTTCTACATATACATACTACACAAGCTCTATGAAGGAAAATTCAGTAGTGATGCTCTCCTGAATAACAACATAGTTGTTAACTGAGTCTATTTAGAATCCATAGAACGGGAAGGCTGCCTGTCCGAATCAGATAAATTTATTTCGCTCAAAAAGTTTTCATTCACCCATTCTTATATTGCACAATTCTCATATTATTTCTTTATAAAACCACTACCACAGAATCTGGATAAAATAACAGTTAATTTATTTGTATTATTTAGACTTTGCAAGAAGATTACATTATTTTAGTAAGAGTACCGTGTTTCTCCAAAGATATCAAAAAATGAGTAAATTCGCCTTTACCCGCAACGTCCCTCGAACAGAATTGCATAAGGTACACAGGACATAACTTTAGGTATGCATATAATTATTTGGTAATATACAAGTACTATAGACTGTAATTTATTGAAAAATAATCGATGGATAGGAGTCAAAGTTAAAGTAAAAAGCAGATAAAGAGTTTTTCGGCGATACCAATCTCAAGATGTTTTAATAATTTTAGCAAGACATTGTTCTTGGTTTTCCTCTAACCAAACCAGAAGATATTTCAAAGGCTGCACAGTTAGGCAAAACTGATACCTTTTATTCAAATAAATCATAGTGGGCGACCGAAAACCATTCCAGTTGAGAAGCACGAAAAAATGTTGTTACGTATTGCCAAAAATCCACAGGTTAGTTCGACTCTTGTAAGCCGTTACATCAATCATCAATTTCTCTAATTTTAAATGAAGAGAAGCGTTTTCCGTTTCATTTTTCACCAGAAGAACAATTATTACCAAATGATCTACTTATGTGTTTGTAGTTTTGCCAAAATTTCCTTCAGAGCGAAACCAACAATCATCTATTTTTAAGCAGAATTCTTTTTACTGCTGAGATAACCTTTACCAAGCGTAATGTTTTAACTGGAGGAATAATTATTATTTCGATAAAAAGAAACTTTTGTAAGAAAAGGACACTTTCATCACTAATTTATAGTGGATCTTTTTGCGGAATTTTAGGGAAATTTTTTATATGGCCCGTTTGTAATGCCAGATAGACTTAGCAGACACAAATATTTAGAGTTTTTAAAAAATAGCTTTGCTTTAATATTAGATGAATAGATTTTGCTAGCAACTTCGACAACTTTGGTTATAGGTAAATATAAATACCGGTTAAGAAATTAAAAAAAGTTTAGGGCCGACTTTTTTCCAAGATGGAATAAAATATTATTTTTCATTTCTATTTAGACGAGTTTTATTGTAAAAGTAAGCTTATATTATATTATAATATAATGCTGAACACATATATTGTTCAATGTAGCATCAGTTCCAAATGGCACCATTCTACGATTTTTCAAAATGCTTGCTATGGGACCACTCCGGTAATATCCTGAATATTCCCTGAAAATGTAATCTAAATTGGTCAAACCATCGTGGAGTAATCCATGTACATACAAAGAAAATTCATAGGGTCGAACTGATAACCTCCTCCTTTTTAGAAGTCGGTTAATGCCATGATCAGATTAGCTCGACGGTATTACCTATTGTATTGTCTACCGAATTTTATACGTTTGAATTTTTAAAAATTATGAAAGACGTATTTTATTTCTATTGAAGACTATAGTTACAAAGTGTCATCATTGCTACTTAATTTTTTTTCCTTCATACAAATTCTACCACCTCTTTACGGATGGAATTTATTTATTATAACAAATTTTTCTCCGATTGTCTTGCCACTAAAGTTGTTATATTTAATACGACACTAAAATAGACTTACTGCCTTGGATTCACCATGTCAGTAATACAGTGCGTTATTAAACAAATAACTATAGTTTAGTTTAAAATAGAAGACGATCATTAATGTGAAATATTTTAAGGATCACGTTTAAAGAAATTACAAATAAAAGGCCAAAATTATAAATACAATGTAAAAGGGAACACATATTACAGCTCAATGCAAACATTTATTAGAAAAGGATATTAAAAAATGCGTTATTAAACAAATACACCTATTATTTTTCAAATTTTATTCAAATTGTTGCTTAATTTTAGTCATATCATGCTGTTATTAATAACTTTAATCGGAAAGTTCATTGGCAATCTTCTTCCTTCAATGCTGTTCTTTATTATTTATGCTAGTGCGGTTACTGTATATGCCCACGTTCATCCCGTTCAGCCTCTTAGGAGATATTTATTTAAAATATTGAAACACGTGCTATTTTATTTCTTTTGAAGACTATATATTAAAACTTTATCACCCCTTTACGGATAAAAGTTTGTGAAATTCCTCCTTAGTGCACCCTTAGAGTACTCAAGGAATTTTTTCTCCAAATTTCCAATTTCTGGATTCACCGGTTTGGGCTGTACATTATCTGTTAGTAAGTCATGAAGCTAGGTATTATAGGTACAGGTGTTATTCCATGGAATATAAGACAACATATCTGGTTTATGCAGGACGGACATCATCGTATGGTTAGAGGCTACCTTAATGAAAATCTTCTGCGCATCTCCGGATAGTTTATAAGGAAGAAACTGCAACTCGGGAACTATTAACATAGAACTGAAGCTTTCACGGCTTTCATCAAATAAGAAATCATGGTTCTTGGGATTAGACCGTGTTAAATTGAAATTACTATTTCGCCTTAAATTGCGCGAGGCAAATCTGAAAACTGAATGAATGAATTCAAGGTGCTGCTAATGTCATTAGAAACAATGAAGGTATTTTATTCAGAGTGCTGAATGCGACACCAGTGAAGCTAATACTTTTTTATTAAGAAATAACCTTTCTTCAGGTCAAGAATGCCAAAATGTGGAAGATAAAAAAACAGAGTACATTCCGTTATCTACGTGCCTATAGAGTGTCTCGGCGTAATCTGAAAACAGTGAATATATTCACATTTCTCGGCCTAGAAAACATGGGTAGGCCAGCTTCTTATTAAACACATTAAACCGTTTGTGAGTTATGACGTTTTTAAAAAAATCAATTAAACTTTTAACACCCTGGATCTTTAAAGCGGACATGATTTTATCAAGGCATTATTGGCTAAAACAGTTTATTTTACATTCTAATATGTCCAGTTACGCTAGGGCCCATTATTTTATTGACACACTGTATAGTTCAGTAAAAAGATGTTAACTTTTAAACGTCCCAGCATATCGTCATAATCTAGGTACGGCTCTGCGTGGAGCTAAGTGTTATACTTTTTTCCTTATAGCGTCTTTGAATATTAAATATAGTTAAAATATTTTCCTTTATAAAATACTAGAATTTAGGAACACGTAATAAATAAAATATTTTGATAGTATTAAAGATTTTTTTGCTTCTGACACAATTACAAATGTTCGACATTTTAAAATAGGTAATTTTGGAAATTAATTAAGCTTAAAACGACCTCAGATTTTCAATATTCCGAAAAAAGTACCGCAAACAAGAGCATCGGAGCTAAATGCGGCCTCTTGTTTGACAGTTCCCTTCTAGGGGCTGAAACGGCAAAACGGCATACGACCTGGTCAAAGCCATAAAAATGCTTAACATTAGTAACACACATCGATACTAATTAACTATCTTCATCAGGTAAATTGTATGTAAATATGAGATACAAAATGATGTACGTATTTGCTCGAGACGAGAACAGGCAACTAATCCCGTTCTCATCTGGACAACAGAAGGGGAAACACAGCGACAGTTGCTAGAGCAAATACAGCGTGCGGTCTGGCTTGCAAGTAAATAGGAATTAATCCCTGTTTTCTCTATAATTAAACCCATGAGAGGCCCCACAATAGTATAAGCTTCACTTAATTTAAATTAGGGTCTTTGACAACGACTAAAGTTCGTTTTGATAGTTTGAAAATAATTGGACGAATGTATTTGATGATTTGGAGAGAAATTACAAATAAATTAAAGGTAATTAATGAAAATCAGCTAGTATTGAATGTTTCGTAAGCAGCAATATTATTTTAAGAACTGTTAGAATCCTTCTAGCTGGGTAAATTACAATTAAAGTTACAACTGATTTGCTACATACAAACTGAGGCAATCAAAGTTTCGGTAAATATGAGACTATTTTTAGTATATTACTCTTAATCTGCGTTTCATTAAATACCAAAGTAGCAATCCTTAAAATTAGTTTAATGCTATTTATCGGGTTAGGTATTTAAAACCAAATTAAATCATTTATCTCTGAAAAATTAACCTATTTCGACGATTGCAGTATTGAAATCGCAATGTCTCACATAGGAGTATTTGTATAATAAAAGCATACAAAAAGAAAAAACAGAAAAAATAATTTCGTAATAAAATACAATTTAATTTAGCAAGCCACGACAGAAAACAAAAAAGTTATGAGGCCGCGAACAGAAATGCTTTTATCAAAACTGCTGTCAACATGTCACATTGATAATATTTCGTCAGCCACTGGTACACTATAAAAAGTTGTTATATATATATATATATATATATATATATATATATATATATATATATATATATTAAAGAGAAGGGTAGTCTTGACCGACTAGTTGAACAACAAGTAACCTAATTATTGGGGTATCGTACCGATACCTTACGTTACTTATATATATATATATATATATATATATATATATATATATATATATATATTTTAACGTTTAATAAAAGAAGATACTACAGTAGGTAAGATGATTTTATATAGGTAGTATGGAATATGTTTAATGTATTAATTTTAATGCTGGAGGGCATTTATCTATTAGTATTTACAATTTAAATTTTTTTTATTTATTTCAAATTTTATTTAGGTATTCAGTTATGTTCCGGAAATTTCCGAAACTTCGTTTATACGCTATAAAGTGGCTTAGGGTTTCTTTTTTATAGTTATGAAAAAAAAAATTGCTAATATTTGCTAACGTGGACTTTTGACTATTATAAGTTATGTTTAATTAATTTTAAAATACAAGGACAGTAGATATAAGTTTCCGTCTGGACTATTTTAGTTTTCATGATACGGGGTGTAAATCAGATTTTTAAGTTCATTTTCATTCGACTTTTCTTTAATAAATATTTTTCACTTTCTATAACTTTTGTAGTTGTAATACCTATACTAAATCTGTTTAAAACATTAATATAACACAATATTAATTCAAATTATTTTATAGCAGCTTCTTATATTTTGCTCATCTTTACATTAATATATTTAATAATGAACCGTGTAGTGTAAGAAATTTTTTTTAGGAATTCATTATAATGAAAAATCAATTCAGTCGCGGAGAACTCTATCAGATTTGGAAAAGTAGTAGCAAAAGAAGTTCTGGCGACAAAACAAAATATTTCATTGACCACGTGAGAGAAATTACAATGTGTCAAGAAAACGATTCAAAAATATTAGAGCATCGATTATCTTATCACTTTATTGCTGATTTTAAAAGTGAATGGCAAAGATGTAAAAGGAGGGAATTTTTGGTCGCTCCGAAAAATGTTTTAATGTGTTGTTGTGTGAAAGATCAAAGAGACGAAAAACGGAAAAAATAAGAAACATCATTCCACTTGAAGAACTTTCATTTTCTACAAGTATGAGCTTAAGAGCTGCTGGGAATTTAGAAGCTGCGAAAATTGTCAAAGAAGTGAGCAATGATCCTACACGTGCCCGAAAGTATATAGAATTTAATAAAGAAAATAAAAAATATCTTCAAAAACGGATCCAAGCCAAGCTCTTTCCATTATAGTTGAGGCTGAATTGTCTAGACATCAATATGAGATAATTCGTAGAAATTACAAAGAACTATATCCTTGTTATACTTTGGTTGAAAAAGAAAAATTTACTTGTTGCCCAAAAAAACTTACTATGCTATTACAGACATAAGTGTTGGAGTGTCTCTTCAGTCTTTACTTGATCTTACTTCTGAACGTTTATGTGCCTTGATTATCGAAGCTCTTGCGAGTTTGTCACCTGAAGAATGCCAACAACTATGTTTGATCTCGAAATGGGGATGGTTCGGCTCAAAATCGATATAAACAAAAATTTGAGGTTCACACCAATAACGATGCACACTTATTTTTAAGATCATTTGTACCACTTCAACTTTTTGTCAAATCTAAACCTAAAAAAAAAATTATTTGGCAAAATCCAAGACCGGGTTCACCCAGATTTTTCAGACCAATAAAATTTAGATTTGAGAGAGTATTTTACACTTACAAAATGCCGATAAGAAAGTGACAAACAAGAAACACCGCAGAAAAGGAATTAGTTCAAGAAACAAAGAAAAAAATTCAAACTCAATTTAGAAACGAGTGCGGAATGATTCTGAATGTACCTAAGGCAGGGTTTGGAAACACAAACAATGGTAATTTATCTCGTAGATTTTTTGAAAACTGTGAATTATCTAGCGGAATAACAGGCGTCAATATTGAACTTATCAAAAAATATAAAATTGTTTTAAAAACTATAAGTAGTTGTCACAAAATAAATACGGAATTATTCAAACAAATTACTTTAGAAACAGCCAAACTATATGTGGAACTATATGGATGGTATCCTATGCCTCCAACAGTTCACAAAGTTTTGATACACGGAGGCGAAATAATAGAAAATGCACTGTTGACCATAGCGCAGCTCTCAAAAGAAGCTGCAGAAAGCCGTAACAAGCATTTCAAGAAATTCAGAGAAAATTTCATGTAAAGCTTCCAATGACTTCAGGCTCTATATTAACATCTATGTGTTTTTTTCCTTCGATAAACCGCAAACATTTTTCTAACGACACTATAGAAATGTTACTATTTGGTGAAGATGGTAAATTACGTGAAGATTTGGAAATAGTGATGAAGATCCTCATTACACTTTTGATGATTAATTCGTGATTTTCATTTTCTTTTGCATTTTCTTTTTGTGTATAAGGCCTTACTCTGTAATAATTATCATTGAACACATACCTAAGTTTTTAGTGTATTTTCTTTTATTCACTTTACGTACGTAATTTTATACTGTACATCTTTATTAATATTAAATTTTCTACGAACTAGCTTTTTAAATATGTAAAATAAATATCAATAATTAATTCAATGTTTTTGTGCCACCTTGTTTCCATTAATGTATTGAAGTAACGAAAGTGAATCTGTTAGCCAATAAGATGCAAGACGCCTTATGAATTTTAATAAAAGCTTGTATCTACTTAAAAACCATATGCCACTTAGATCTACCTTCTGGCTAGGTAAGTTGTTACAATTAATATGCTGCATTCAAAATGAAACAATCCAAGATTTGGTAAATATGAAATATTATTCTTAATTTTTTACTATTAACCTAGGTTTTTGTGATACCAAAGCAGCAACGGTTTAATCCTAATGATCCTAAACACGATCTTTGCGCCATGTTCTGCTGAGCTTTATAATTAAAATTTTGTCCCGCTCCGAATAACTCACTTTAAACTTCTAAAGACACGTTTGGCAAAAGTGTTGTCAGATATAATACGTGGCATTCAAAACAAGCGCGTCGACGATTCATGGCCTACTGCCGCGCTAGCCGAGTTTATTGTAAAAATAGTTTTTCTGATGTTAATATTTAAAATAAATCTAACAATCTATATACTTTCGTAATCACGAAAACGAGATGTATCAACTAGGATTACAAGATACAGGGTGTTCCATAAGAAAAAAACACAATCTTCTTCGCAGCGCTTTTCCACACCACTCTGTATACATTATTATTACTTGCCTAAAAACTACTTAAAGTACCCTACAACTTTTGTATAAGACATTTGTCTCTATAATACTAGATAAAAAAGTTAAAGGGGGTTCCATTTATAATGGTTATAATTTCTTAAGGTACTATTCACCAAAAGTGCATTTATTCCCATTGCAATTTCAGCCCAGCCACATCCGAACGTCGGGGGCATTTGTCAGAGGTAGACTTTGTACAGGTCAGTAGCAAGGTAATGAAATAACCCTTAAGTTTAAAAATAAGACACAAAAGATTTACATAAAAGTATATGGTATTGAATTTATAAGAATTTGACATGTATTTGCACTTCGAGGGCAACAATCCTGTATTTCAGCTAGTACATCTGAGGTATGTGAGGGAGACGTGATAATAAAATTAATAAACTTCCAGCATACAACTTATTTGCGAATTAAGTTAATAGTACTTTAATTATTTTCATATATTTTTAAATTTCATTTTCACTATATTTCATGTTTTAAAAGAAATTGACATTTTTAGCATAATTTAAGTTCTTTGAATCTTCTTTATTCAAATACTGCTATCAGCATAGTTTCTAGAGCACACTAATAATATTTAGATATAACAATGCGGTTACAGATCGAACACAATGTATTTTTATATACACACAACAAAATTTCAAGATTTCTTATTTCATATATAGTTCATTTAGCCTTGATTTCATTTTCGAGCCAGGTATCTCCCACTTTAAATATTAAATCGCAGCATTCAACAAGTTAAAGGAAGAGAGCTAAATTTAAACGCCTTTAACCTAACAGCCATTTTCAATTTTAACCATCAACCTAATAGCTTCTCTGCTGCATTAATAAATAAAAGCCAGAGAGCATTAACCGGTAGTTGCCCAATAACTTAGCGGGGTCAGATTTTGTTGTAAATTTTATGTCAGTCGAAAACGATTGATTAGAAATGGAAACATGTACCATATAAGTATAAAATAAGAATTGTAACGCATTTATTTTGATTTTTAAATGGTAATGACATGATGGTTTTTAGATTCTTTATGAAAATTTGAGTTATGAGATTTAGAAAAGTAACCGATGATCGAAAAGAAAAACGGAAAAAACATATTTTTTTAAACAAAATAAAATCTCATAGTTTTCGTCTTTTCAAAGATATAACGTTTTATCTATGTTTGGATAAGCAGTTTTTGAACAGTGCACTCTAAATTTTCGTTTTAAATGCAGTAGAGTGGCCATTTTTAAGTCTAGCAAGCTGCGAAAGCCAAACAGAAATAAACGAATGATGAATCTGACTTAGCCATGGATGAACAAAATAAATGTAGTTTTGTAGCAGAGGGTTTGCCCGGTTCGAATAATGATTTTGGTAGGTCATGTGGCGGGTTGTATGTGGCTTGGAGATATGGATAACCCTGGCTTAAACCGGACGGTTGGCTATGACAACAACCATAACAACTTTAATAACAATGGTATTCATAACCAAAACAATTTTTTGCTGGAGAATTTAAATATTTGCCCAATAAATACAGGTTTTGACCAGTTTACATATTATATGTCTCGGTATTCCTTCGATATATTTTGTCTTACAGAAAATTGGTTAAATTCGTTATATGATAGTAATTGTTTTAATATAAAAGGTTATATATTTTTAAGAAAATACAGCCGACAAAATAAGTATTTTTATTTAAATCATATAAGTAAGCATGCTCTTTTAAATACCAAAATAATTTAGGAATGGTCCTTTACTCCATGCAATACTAGCAACAGAAAACCACTAATTAAATTAAGAGATAAAGCTTACCGGAAATATCTATAGTCTAAAACAGCAGGACATCTATATTACTACTGACAACTTAGGAATTCTACTAAACACATTATAATACGAGAAAGGATAGTGTATTTTAATTAATTAGCACTTATAAAAGAAAATGATGTTTGGTCCACTGTACATAAATTTAACGTGACATAAAATCTACAGTAAACATTTAACTGATGCTACAGATATTCACAATTTCTTTCAGTCTTCTAGTGAGTTAAGAGACTCTACCTCACTCGAACTATTAAACTTTTATAAAAGCAATAGAATTATTGATAGATCATTGGAATTTTATCTCAGAAACGAAATTATGTTGCATAAAATTATGTCAGCCATATCATCAAATGCCATTGATGAAGATGGGTTTTCCATTAAACATTTAAAACTTTCTTTATCCTTTTGTATAAACCCACTAATTTACATTATTAAAACGTGTATTTTAGAAAAAACTTACTTCGGAATATGGAAAAAATCAATCATTAGGCCGATTGCTATAGTTTCGGAACCCACCGAGTTTAAGGAACTTCGACCTATAAGTATACTCTCGGCAACATCTGAAATATTCAAAAAGCACATTTTTAAACACCTATTCTTTTTTGCAGAAAGACGAAACGTAATCCCGGTATGTCAATTAGGTTTTCGAAAAGATTTTTAGCACTTCTACGTGCCTGTACTTGTTTGGCTCTCTTGGATTTTAGTAAGGCTTGCGGCACTTTAATAGTTATTTAAATACTGGATTTTCCAGTTTTATCATTTGTAGCTATTCAGATGTGAAACGGTCTCCCGGTGGAGGTCAGAGACCTAACACTTAAGAATTTTGCCAAACATGTTAAGGCGAAATTATCGGAAGGGCGGTGTTTGTTGTTATAATGTTTGTATTTTTTTTTGTAATTTGTCTTTAATGGTATGGATGAGTTTGACTCACCGTCCAGTTATATTGCTGCCTCATCCACGAAAGGTTAACATTTCGTCCTGCCGCCCCTAGCTTTTCTCGCCGATGTCTTGTCTCATTTCTCCCTGCTCCAATTCGATTATAACATTTGAATTTGAATTGAACTGATATAATAAGAACCACCTGTGCACACACGTTATAATAATATTTGACAATAAAATGCTTTTTACCGATGAAGAAAAACTTAGACTAGTTGCCTTTTATTACACAAATAACGGCAGTGTTGCAAAAACAAGCTTCAGTATCGAATTAAATATCTAGCGAATGGAATTCCCTCAATATATTGTATTATTAAAAATCATACAGGAAAAAACTCTCTAAAGGAAAAGGGGAAACTTCAAAGAAAATGCAGAAGAAGATTTAAATATTTTATTACATTTCGAAGGTAAAAACTTTTGATAAAATTGAAACCTTTGCTAAATGTATTTATTTTTTCAGAAGAACTTTATTGCACAGTACTGGGTGCTTCACGGCTAAATTATGGAAAAAGATTATTTAGATTACACTGTTCTGAAAAAAATGGATATCATCCTTATAAAATTAAGACCGTCCAATATTAATCAGAAGAAAATAAACACAACAAGACACCAATTTTCTACAGACCATGATTTGGGTAATTTTACTATCGCAGGCATCTTCAACATGAAAAATAAGCATTTCTGGGCAACTCAAAATCCCCATAATATAGAAGCGGTAAAAAAAATCAAGTCCATAGGTCTTTGCATGTGTGGTGTAGTCTATTTCGGGGAAATTTAACAAGAGAGTACTATTTAATTTTTTTAAGGTATGAAGTAAAGCAGTTTTTCGACAATATTCTAATTCGCCAGTATAATCAAATTATTTAGCATCAAGATAACGGACCTCCAAACAACATTCGACTCGTGACCCATTTTCTTAATAACCAGTAGAATGTATCTATAAGAAGACACGAATCTATTGACTAGCCAGCGAATAGCCCTGATCGTATTCCAATAGAAATTTATTGTGAGCGTATTTAAAAGATATGTTCCAATTTAATAAAACACATGATTTGATAAATTTACGAAGAAAATTGAAAAAAACATTTTAATTTTAATTATCCAATATGATTTTTATATTTGCAACGCAATTTATAAATTAAACAAATTATGTCAAAAGTCTTTTAATAATGAATATTGGGACCTATGCGAACATTTAACTAGTTTATTTTTAAATATTTGTTATTGTTGGTGATTGTCAAATTTTTTTTTTCATCTGTCGGCTTCCATAGTTAAGGGGGATCCAACATTAATTAAATTCTCTTTGGTTTTCATGGCTTACCAGACTTAAGAAGGGATTCTCTATTGCATCACTGCAAAGATTTAAAGTGAAATTGTTTAAAATTAGCTTATATTTAAAAAAAAGGAAACAAGGAGATACAGGTACAAGGTACACGGCATTCCTTTTACGGCTTTTAATGACAACACTAACAGGCCTCCATTACTCAAACTTCAGTGTAATCTGGTTTCATCGCATAATGTCGCATTGATCATTCTTCTGTAGTGGTACCGGACTCATCTCAAGCCATGGCTAAGGTTGTAATATGTGGTCCTTCCAAGCCAAACCCTAAGATCAGACCTTAGCTAAAGCACCCCCATGAAGCGATGCCCTGTAGGTCGATGTGTTAAACTCTACGCACCCCGTAGAGAAAGTAGCTGCGGACGGAAATGTTGGTGAAATGACTCATGATTTAGGGATACACCACTTTAATTGCCATTTAGAATAAATAATAATATCAATTTTCAGCGGTAGTGAGCCAACGATCGATGCCAATCATTGTATTTTCGACAGATATGCAAATCTCGTTGCTACGTTCTGCATCAATCAATTTTTTTAGGAATAAATGGGTTTATGGCTTAGGATAAGCGGTATTCTCAGAGAGGATGTAGAGAGGTCTAATAAGGCATAAGTGTTATGGATCAGATGAGCTATCCCCTAGGTATGGAATATAGAAACCATTCTTATTAAACTGGTGGTTTAAAGTATTCTTAAGTTTTTGATTATGTGGATGTTAATTAATTTTTCTCAAAAATCTTCTAGTGTTGTAAACACGTAAGAGCTTTAATAAATAACAGGGTTACAAACGGTATAGCTTGTGCGGTTTCTATCATAGAGTAATATTACGCTAAAATACGATTTACTAAGTTTTAAAAATACCAAAAATATTTTCAAATAACTAAAAATATTAGCTTTACGATTATTTTGGGAATTTGTTAGATGTGGATAAGTAACAGTCGAAGCATAGCAGCCCGGAGGTACAGCATTACTATTACACAGTATACATTTTATTATAATGGTTCTACTCAGAAAATTATTACAGAAAGAACTTTTTGTGGAGTTTGTAAACTAAATAACTAGCTAAAAGTACACGGAAATCAATTAGAACAACCACGACATAATAAAATATATTGTCTGTTTTATGGCTTTATCTTTGTAGCTTCGCGACATTGCACTTCGGGGCATATTCGGATAGCAATCTACCGAATTTGATACTGATACATAAATTAGAAAACTGATATTTTATAAACCCCACATATCAGGTTTTCCTGAAATATGTCAAGTTACTACTTTCTAGGACTTTTCTAACAACGTCAGGAACTTCTACTACTTCTACTATAGCCATTAGTTATATTATTCGGGTCAAAGAAGATAATAAGGGTGTTGGCTTGTTGTGTTTGGATGGACTCCCCACTCGACGAGCACTTCTGCAAATCGCTCGTCTTATGCCAATTATTTCGTTATTCGGCAAATATCGTAAATATAATCTTGATTTTGTACAGCTTTATGAACATTTCAAACTAAAAGGCTTTAGGAAAATTAAAAGATGCATTTTTTTAAGAATATCATAACCTTGCTCTTAACATATTGAATTGAAAAAAAAACAAATTATGATAACGATAAAAATCAATTATGCATTTATTTCTAATTTGTCTTTTATGTTAAAGTGCAAACACTAGTAATAATCGAAATTTAAAGTGTATTCATTTAATTTATTTTACGCGAGATACTTAGATTTTCTCAAATAAAAATCTGGTACATAGGCACGTACAAGATTTTCCTGTATATTTTGGCATCTACCTAGAGAGTTCATTTCGATAGATACCGACATTTCGTAAATACACAAGTTGCAGGGTTTTTATGAATAATCAGTCATAAATTCGAAAATATTTTTGGAAATGTCAAAATTTGACAGTTTTTTAAATGTTTATTATCTATATGATATTTTTCTGATTTTAAATATATATACTTTTAATACATTCCGTGTATTAGTTTTTGATATATAATCGCTTAAATATTTAAAGAATTTAAAGCTTGGATGGTCTTTGGCCTCTCATAACTTACTTTGTTTTTTAGATAACTCTACAAAAACATGTCGTATGTGAAAAGATCGGGACTGTTTGCTAGCCATCTTAACGGTCCTTGTCTTCCTATCCACAATGGATACCTGTCATGTAGATAGTTGGTGACTAGCTGGTCATTATGAGGAGGGGCATCATCTTTTTAGCTTGTAGTTGTTCTAAATGAACCTCGATTTTGTCCAGTTAGATTTCCATTTAAAAATATAGGTCCAATAATTTGAGTATTAAGATGACCGCACCAAACATGTTTGTTCTTCTCCCTCCGATTTTCACTGCCTGAAGACCTCGCGGGGTTTCTTTATACCAAAAATGCTTGTGTTTTTCTGTTAAACATGCTTTCAGTAGAAAATGTTGCCTCGTCAGTTAGAATTACGTTTGACAAAAATTTCCAATTCCTGGCAGAAGTGTAATCGGTCCCTTTTATTTTGTTCTGTGAGCTCTAGCACAGGTAGAAACTTATAGGACATGTATTAATAATGTTGTAGATCCGAATAAATTTTATGCCAGGATTTGTTAAAAACAATTGCTGCCTCGAGAATTGATCGCCCACGATTTTCTAAAGCATAAATAAATAGATTGGGAGAAACAACAAAAGTTTAAAAATAAAAGTAGGACTTTTAAAACATACTTAAATCTTCTTCAATGTTTATTTCCACCATTTTAACGTTTCGCTTAAGTGTTTTTCTTTCATTCAATAGTTTAACGATGTTTGATATCGTCACATAGCTCGGTGTTTGTCTTACTGGAAACTTTCAATGAATTCGTTGCGAGTTGTCGATGCATTTTTTCCATGTAAATAAAATAATTCTATCATATCGAGTTTTTCTTGTTCGGGATATCCCATCTTACAAGGTTTAAGATATCAGTGAGCAAATTCGTCTGAAAAGTAAATGTCAAAATGTTATCGATGCTTTGATTACGGCTGACTTTGTTTCAGCGGAAATTAACTTAGCGTTCTTTAAATGCTTATAAACTAATGCACGGAATATATTAAAAGTATACAGTAAAACCTCTCAACAACGAACAGTAGCCGTGCCACAGAAACTGTCCATTCTGTAGAGGTGTCCATTGTGGGGAGTGAACAAATTAAATACCAATGTAATTTTATTTTTAAGTAAAAAAATAATATGTTTAGTACAAATTATTAACACAATTGTTACTACGTATACACCAACATCTTTTACATATATATATACATACAATAAAAATGTAAATTATAAAAAGTTTCTATTTAAAAAAATTATCAAGTGTTGTTTGTCTTAAACTAGTTAATTTATTTTTGATAATTTGAGATTTCATTTTAGAGGCAACTTCTGAGATTTTTCTCCTAAAACAGAATCTCCAGAAAACATACAAAAGTTTTTAATATCCCTTAACATTTTATATGCTCCCTTAATGTTCTTAATATTGGAAGAAATAATTTCTTCATCATCACTGTTAGATGAAATCTGACCGTTCTCACTATTTTGAAATTCACTGATGTTAGGATTTTCCGTGAATAAACTTTCATTAATTTCTGAATATGAAGTTAAGTCGGAAGAGAATATATTGATGTTTCTACATCATTCCGATAATGGCACATCATCTTCACTATCGTAGTCAACGTTTTCCTCGAGAATTTCGTCGAATGCAGCTTTGCGGAAGCAGTTATTGATATCTTGGATTCGACTTTTTTCCATGCAGCAACAATCCAAATCAAGGCACTTACAACATTTATGGATTTCTCCAATTGCTCAGGATATTCAGAATACTCCACGGATAACAAAAGTTGCTTGATTAAAAGCTTTCTGTAGTGGTTTTTAAAATTTTGAATCACGCTCTGGTCTAACGACTGGCAATGTGATTTCGTATTTGGCAGTAAAAAAATTATTTTAACATTTTGTAACTCCAGTTTTGGGTGAGATGCAGCATTATCCAAAAATAGAAGTACATTTCGGTTTTGTCTTTGCATTTTTCGCTCAAATTTCGTCAACCAATCTGACATTATATCCCTTCTGATCCATGCTTTCTTGTTATAGTACCATTCAAGTTTTTTACTTTTACCAGTCACCAGTACATTTTCTTTTTCTCCATTCATAGCGGAGCAAAGTAAAATAGAGAGTCTCTCTTTGGACGCTTTCCCGCCAGTACAGGTTTCGCCTTTTAAAGAAAACGTTTTATTTAGCAAGGCGCGGAAAAAGAGTCCCGCTTCATCGGCGTTATAAATGTTTCTCAGTGCGTAGTTTCTGGTAATAGCACATAATTTCGTCTGCCAAACAGTTACCTGAATCAAATCTACAGCCGCTGCTTCGCCACAGATTGATTTGAAAGAGATATTATGACGTTGACAGAACTTCTCCAACCATCCATTTGATCCTTTAAAACCATCAACTTCTCGATTCTTCGCAATTTCTTGTGATTTTTCCTTTATTATTCTACCGGATATTGGAATGTTTTTGGAGCGTACTTTACAAAACCAGTCGTAGACAATTTGGTCTATGGCAGCACCCTCAGTTTTCGCAAATTTCTTTTTCTCTTTCATGTTCCCGGTCTCGACGAATCGCTTGTTAAGATCGCTCGTGTTTCTCAAAATATCACTAATTTGAGATTTTCCTACACGAAATTTTTCGGCTAATACTCTAACACTAAGTTTGTTTTTTCCTCGTACTGGATTATTTCATCTTTTTCTTGAAGACTCAAAAACTTTCTTTTGTTTGAAGACATATTGATCGCACCAGAGTACAATCAAAACTAAGATATTCTATTGATGAAGACTACATTTTATAAAAATCAGTGATCTATTTATTATGCAATTCACCGCAATTTACATACAAGCCAGACAGCATAAGCCAGCCTATTGTTAAACTAGTATATATTGCCCATAATGTGCAATAAAAATACCGGCATTAAATGTGAGCTTTTCAAAAATTATCTGAACATCTGTTGGTAAATTTTAATGTTTGTATTAAAAATGTTCCAAATTTTACTGTCCGTGTCCGTTGTCAAGAGGGTTTAATACACAGGAATACATATACTGACGGTTGGTGACTTCAAAATTGTCCGTTCAGCAGAGGTATCCATTGTTTGGAGGTGTCCGTTAAGGGAGGTTTCACTGTATATATTTGAAATCAGGTAAAAAAAAAAAGATCTTTAGGAATTCGAAATAAGATATAGGGCATTCTATTTAAAAAACTGTCAACCTGTCAAAATATGACATTTCCAAAAATATTTTCGCATTTATGATAACAAATTCTGATGACCCATAAAAAAACCCTGCAACTTTTCTATTTACGAAATTTCGGTATTTATTCAAATAAACTTTCTGGGTGCCAATATACGGGAAATCCATGGCTCTCGATTTGTTTTAATATAAAGTATTTAATATAAACATAACTCATATTCAGAAATCATGGTTCTTGGGATTAGACCGTGTCAAATTGGAATTACTATCCGACGTTTCACCTTCGATTGCACGAGGCATCTTCAGGGATCTTTACTCTACGAGATCTGAACACTAAATGAGTTCACCATTCAGTGTTCATAGTTGTTATATTATTATCAACATAATTTTTATATTTGACTTATCGAAAAGCAATTCAAGCTAAACCGGAAGATAAGATAAGATAAGAAGACAATAGTTCTAAGAAATTAAATATCAGGAAGTAAAAGTAATTTTGTTTTAAGGTTACTAGTTTGGTCGAAAGAGGACTCTGAGTGACCCAAAAATGAGAATTTGAGACGCTATTTCCCAAAAACAGTTCTATTTAGGTCTATAACATGTACCATAAAAGGTGTTTAGAATGTTCCAGTGATTTCAAAATATAGTCAGTTTTTCCAGATTATACATTTGAAGTTACTGAATTTAATCCAGTTAAATGTTTTACACCGAATATTTTAGTCTGTATTTTGACAACAATAAAACTGATATTCCCTGTTCATTAAACCTTGGTTGAGTTCTAATTGTAAATAAACTAGATCTATCTTTGCATCAGTAATGTAATATGTAGGATGTTCCGTTAAAAATTAATTTTGTTTTGACAGGCGTTTTTGCAATCTATTGTATAAGTAAAACTTGTGTTAATGTGTATTAAACACTAGATAGCAAAGCCTACACTTTCTACATTTACTTTCCTTACACCATAAAGTAGATGAAGTGGTGTAAAAATATATTTATAATGAAAAAACAGGGAGATATCCAAAGGGGTTTATTTCTTATTAAGTTTAATAGAAAGAATGCTTTATTACGATAAAAATTACTCTGCGTATACAAAATTCTTATAAAATAATCTGAGTGGAATTCAGTTAATAATATTATTCAATGCATTTAAAATTACGATACTTTTCCTTAAGTGAAAAGAAGAAACAATTAATAAAATAGGTATAGTTTTGTACTAGGCAGAAGAAGATAAAATATATCAAGGATATAGCGGAAAACAAATTGGTGTCTACATATAAACATATTGTTAGAATAAACGTTAGGTGGGGCAAAATTAAACATTTTATACAAAAATAATGTGAATTTGAATTTTGATTACCTCTTTAAAAAAAATGCTAGCTTTTCTCGCGGCTACGCCACTGAACTTAATGCCTTCAATTAAATATCTTAAAAGTTGTATTATACATTAATGTGTAAATATAACAAACAACAGAATCCACTTATAGTCAAAAGCAGTGTTATCGTGCGGGTCATACGATTTATCAACGACAAACTTTTTAAGTTTGTTTTTCTTTTATTACGTGTAATCATATCCTCCGTATAAAATCCGGAAGATGAATTAGATAGACCTATGATATTTTCATATGAAAAAAGAGGGTAAACATATAAATACCATCAGTTGCAAAAATTTTTGAGCGATGTTACTTCAAAGTCAGATTGACAAGTCAGTGACAAAATAAGTAATAGAAAACAATTCTCGGCTTTTTTGCATACACAAGCGTAAAAAATGGTATTAAATCTTATAAAATATTATATATATCCAGGAGACAGTAGCAAAAGCTCTGAGAATCGTTATAAGGTCTGTGTGGAAAATTATGCATGAAAAAAAGCATAATTTACTTCCGAAGAAGATTAAGAATTGTACACGAAATTAGCCAAAGACAGAAGACTTAAGTGATTGATGTTTGTAATGCAATTTACGATTTATACACATCAAAAACTAATATAACCCTTCAAGTTTTAAAAGAAGCTTTAAAAAATCGAAGCATATTGGAAATTGGACTAAATCGTTGACAAAATTAATAAGAAGGTTGGGTTTTCGATATAAAAAAAAACTGTAATCGAAGATTTTTATGAAAGTTGCCACATAAAGCAAGTCAGCGTATCCAGTTTTTAAAGAAATACACGGAAAATGTTAATTCAAAATTTAGAAAAGGGGCATTTTTAGGCGAGACTTGGATATTTTCTAATAGAAGTGGTTCGAAATCTTGGCAGGACGAGTCTGTAAAAAGTCTGAAAACGGTTCATCATTTTACATGCAAGTTCTTCAACAGGATATCTCTCAGGTACAAGTTTACTGTTTTCTTCAACATCCAAAAGTATGGACTACCATGATAATATGAACGGTGAGCTGTTTGCAAAGTGGTTTAAAGAACAACTGATTCCCAATTTAAATGCTCCATCTTTAATCATTCTGGACAATGCATCTTATCATTCAAGAATCTTAAATAAACAACCTAGTCATCCTGGAAGAAAAGTGATATTTATGACTGGCTAATAAAACAAAAACAAAATAGTTTAACCAATATGCTGAAACTAGAACTTTTTTTAATGGCAAAATCTATTAAAAAACCAACAATAAATGGCGTAGATGAAATATTACGGGAAAATGGACATGAGGTTTTACGACGGCCGCCGTACCATTGCCAGTTTAACGCAATAGAATTAATATGGGCTTGGGCAAAATTATATTACGAAAAACACGTGAACGATTGTCTTACATCAGATGAAGCGCAAATTGTTTGGCAAGATTCATTAAATTATATTACGCCGGAGTACTGGAAGAAATCTGTGGAACATACGGTGAAATTAATATGGGATTGGTGGAATCGAGAGTTGTTTGTCTTAAACTAGTTAATTTATTTTTGATAATTTGAGATTTCATTTTAGAGGCAACTTCTGAGATTTTTCTCCTAAAACAGAATCTCCAGAAAACATACAAAAGCTTTTAATATCCCTTAACATTTTATATGCTCCCTTAATGTTCTTAATATTGGAAGAAATAATTTCTTCATCATCACTGTTAGATGAAATGTGACCGTTCTCACTATTTTGAAATTCACTGATGCACTCGCGTACACTTATGTTAGGATTTTCCGTGAATAAACTTTCATTAATTTCTGAATATGAAGTTAAGTCGGAAGAGAATATATTGATGTTTCTACATCATTCCGATAATGGCACATCATCTTCACTATCGTAGTCAACGTTTTCCTCGAGAATTTCGTCGAATGCAGCTTTGCGGAAGCAGTTATTGATGTCTTGGATTCGACTTTTTTCCATGCAGCAACAATCCAAATCAAGGCACTTACAACATTTATGGATTTCTCCAATTGCTCAGGATATTCAGAATACTCCACGGATAACAAAAGTTGCTTGATTAAAAGCTTTCTGTAGTGGTTTTTAAAATTTTGAATCACGCTCTGGTCTAACGACTGGCAATGTGATTTCGTATTTGGCAGTAAAAAAATTATTTTAACATTTTGTAACTCCAGTTTTGGATGAGATGCAGCATTATCCAAAAATAGAAGTACATTTCGGTTTTGTCTTTGCATTTTTCGGTCAAATTTCGTCAACCAATCTGACATTATATCCCTTCTGATCCATGCTTTCTTGTTATAGTACCATTCAAGTTTTTTACTTTTACCAGTCACCAGTACATTTTCTTTTTCTCCATTCATAGCGGAGCAAAGTAAAATAGAGAGTCTCTCTTTGGACGCTTTCCCGCCAGTACAGGTTTCGCCTTTTAAAGAAAACGTTTTATTTAGCAAGGCGCAGAAAAAGAGTCCCGCTTCATCGGCGTTATAAATGTTTCTCAGTGCGTAGTTTCTGGTAATAGCACATAATTTCGTCTGCCAAACAGTTACCTGAATCAAATCTACAGCCGCTGCTTCGCCACAGATTGATTTGAAAGAGATATTATGACGTTGACAGAACTTCTCCAACCATCCATTTGATCCTTTAAAACCATCAACTTCTAGATTCTTCGCAATTTCTTGTGATTTTTCCTTTATTATTCTACCGGATATTGGAATGTTTTTGGAGCGTACTTTACAAAACCAGTCGTAGACATTTTGGTCTATGGCAGCACCCTCAGTTTTCGCAAATTTCTTTTTCTCTTTCATGTTCCCGGTCTCGACGAATCGCTTGTTAAGATCGCTCTTGTTTCTCAAAATATCACTAATTTG
The DNA here is from genome assembly GCA_030620095.1 of Kuschelorhynchus macadamiae. NCBI lineage: Eukaryota > Metazoa > Arthropoda > Insecta > Coleoptera > Curculionidae > Kuschelorhynchus > Kuschelorhynchus macadamiae. The sequence goes on from JAUTXW010001847.1 coordinate 811,509, forward strand.
AGATTTTCCTACACAAAATTGTTCGGCTAATACTCTAACACTAAGTTTGTTTAAAACCTCGTACTGGATTATTTCATCTTTTTCTTGAAGACTCAAAAACTTTCTTTTGTTTGAAGACATATTGATCGCACCAGAGTACAATCAAAACTAAGATATTCTATTCATGAAGACTACATTTTATAAAAATAAGGTGATCTATATATTATGCAATTCACCGTAATTTATCTACAAGCCAGACAACATAAGCCAGCCTATTGTTAAACTAGTATATATTGCCCATAATGTGCAATAAAAATACCGGCATTAAATGTGGGCTTTTCAAAAATTATGTGAACATCTGTCCATTCTGAAGAGGTAAATTTTACTGTTTGTATTAAAAATGTTCCAAATTTTACTGTCCGTGTCCGTTGTCAAGAGGGTTTAATACACAGGAATACATATACTGACGGTTGGTGACTTCAAAATTGTCCGTTCAGCAGAGGTGTCCATTGTTTGGAGATGTCCGTTTAGGGAGGTTTCACTGTATATATTTGAAATCAGGTAAAAAAAAAAGATCTTTAGGAATTCGAAATAAGATATAGGGCATTCTATTTAAAAAACTGTCAACCTGTCAAAATATGACTTTCCAAAAATATTTTCGCATTTATGATAACAAATTCTGATGACCCATAAAAAAACCCTGCAACTTTTCTATTTACGAAATTTCGGTATTTATTCAAATAAACTCTCTGGGTGCCAATATACGGGAAATCCATGGCTCTCGATTTGTTTTAATATAAAGTATTTAATATAAACATAACTCATATTCAGAAATCATGGTTCTTGGGATTAGACCGTGTCAAATTGGAATTACTATCCGACGTTTCACCTTCGATTGCACGAGGCATCTTCAGGGATCTTTACTCTACGAGATCTGAACACTAAATGAGTTCACCATTCAGTGTTCATAGTTGTTATATTATTATCAACATAATTTTTATATTTGACATATCGAAAAGCAATTCAAGCTAAACCGGAAGATGATGTAGTACAATCGTTCTAAGAAATTAAATATAAGGAAGTAAAAGTAATTTTGTTTTAAGGTTACTAGTTTGGTCGAAAGAGGACTCTGAGTGACCCAAAAATGAGAATTTGAGATGCTATTTCCCAAAAACAGTTCTATTTAGGTCTATAACATGTACCATAAAAGGTGTTTAGAATGTTCCAGTGATTTCAAAAATATAGTCAGTTTTTCCAGATTATGAATACATTTGAAGTTACTGAATTTAATCCAGTTAAATGTTTTACACCGAATATTTTAGTCTGTATTTTGACAACAATAAAACTGATATTCCCTGTTCATTAAACCTTGGTTGAGTTCTAATTGTAAATAAACTAGATCTATCTTTGCATCAGTAATGTAATATGTAGGATGTTCCGTTAAAAATTAATTTTGTTTTGACAGGCTTTTTTGCAATCTATTGTATAAGTAAAACTTGTGTTAATGTGTATTAAACACTAGATAGCAAAGCCTACACTTTCTACATTTACTTTCCTTACACCATAAAGTAGATGAAGTGGTGTAAAAATATATTTATAATGAAAAAACAGGGGGATATCCAAAGGGGTTTATTTCTTATTAAGTTTAATAGAAAGAATGCTTTATTACGATAAAAATAACTCTGCGTATACACAATTCTTATAAAATGATCTGAGTGGAATTCAGTTAATAATATTATTCAATGCATTTAAAAGTACGATACTTTTCCTTAAGTGAAAAGAAGAAACAATTAATAAAATAGGTATAGTTTTGTACTAGGCAGAAGAAGATAAAATATATCAAGGATATAGCGGAAAACAAATTGGTGTCTACATATAAACATATTGTTAGAATAAACGTTAGGTGGGGCAAAATTAAACATTTTATACAAAAATAATGTGAATTTGAATTTTGATTACCTCTTTAAAAAAAAATGCTAGCTTTTCTCGCGGCTACGCCACTGAACTTAATGCCTTCAATTAAATATCTTAAAAGTTGTATTATACATTAATGTGTAAATGTAACAAACAACAGAATCCACTTATAGTCAAAAGCAGTGTTATCGTGCGGGTCATACGATTTATCAACGACAAACTTTTTAAGTTTGTTTTTCTTTTATTACGTGTAATCATATCCTCCGAATAAAATCCGGAAGATGAATTAGATAGACCTATGATATTTTCATATGAAAAAAGAGGGTAAACATATAAATACCATCAGTTGCAAAAATCTTTGAGCGATGTTACTTCAAAGTCAGATTGACAAGTCAGTGACAAAATAAGTAATAGAAAACAATTCTCGGGTTTTTTGCATACACAAGCGAAAAAAATGGTATTAAATCTTATAAAATATTATATATATCCAGGAGACAGTAGCAAAAGCTCTGAGAATCGTTATAAGGTTTGTGTGGAAAATTGTGCATGAAAAAAAGCATAACTTACTTCCGAAGAAGATTAAGAATTGTACACGAAAATAGCTAAAGACAGAAGACTTAAGTGATGGATGTTTGTAATGCAATTTACGATTTATACACATCAAAAACTAATATAACCCTTTAAGTTTTAAAAGAAGCTTTAAAAAATCGAGGCATATTGGAAATTGGACTAAATCGTTGACAAAATTAATAAGAAGGTTGGGTTTTCGATATAAAAAAAACTGTAATCAAAGATTTTTATGAAAGTTGCCACATAAAGCAAGTCAGCGTATCCAGTTTTTAAAGAAATACACGGAAAATGTTAATTCAAAATTTAGAAAAGTGGCATTTTTAGGCGAGACTTGGATATTTTCTAATAGAAGTGGTTCGAAATCTTGGCAGGACGAGTCTGTGAAAAGTCTGAAAACGGTTCATCATTTTACATGCAGGTTCTTCAACAGGATTTCTCTCAGGTACAAGTTTACTGTTTTCTTCAACATTCAAAAGTATGGACTACCATGATAATATGAACTGTGAGCTGTTTGCAAAGTGGTTTAAAAAACAACTGATTTCCAATTTAAGTGCTCCATCTTTAATCATTCTGGACAATGCATCTTATTATTCAAGAATCTTAAATAAACAACCTAGTCATCCTGGAAGAAAAGTTATATTTATGACTGGCTAATAAAACAAAAACAAAATAGTTTAACCAATATGCTGAAACTAGAACTTTTTTTAATGGCAAAATCTATTAAAAAACCAACAATAAATGGCGTAGATGAAATATTACGGGAAAATGGACATGAGGTTTTACGACGGCCGCCGTACCATTGCCAGTTTAACGCAATAGAATTAATATGGGCTTGGGCAAAATTATATTACGAAAAACACGTGAACGATTGTCTTACATCAGATGAAGCGCAAATTGTTTGGCAAGATTCATTAAATTATATTACGCCGGAGTACTGGAAGAAATCTGTGGAACATACGGTGAAATTAATATGGGATTGGTGGAATCGAGAACAAGTTCTATCGAATTGTCGAAATAGCACCAATGATCATTGCGCCATTTGAGGACGACACAGAAGATGAAGACTTTTGAAGTGATGATGATATTTTTTAGTCTATAATATTAAAAAGTTTCTGAAGGATTATATTAGTCTTTGACGTGTATAAATCATAATTCTGCATTGTAACTTAAGTCTTTTGCCTTTGGATTTTTTCGTATACATTTTTTAATCTTCTTCGGAAGTAAATTATCTTTTTTTTTCCTGCACAAGTTTTCTGTACATTCCTTATACCGATTTTCAGAGCTTTTGCCACTGGCTCCTGGATATTAGCCAGTGAATTTTAATTTAAAAATGTTTTAATTAGACTTGACACCACTTTTTTGTTTACTTTTTTAGTACATTTGTAATTTTGTGTTTAAAATAAGTAATTTTTTTTATTAATTATAAGACAAAATTTGATATATAAAAATCGGTAAAATCGCTTTACTAGAAACTCGGGGCTAAAGAAAAATACTATATATATATATATATATATATATATATATATATATATATATATATATATATATATATATATAAAGCCTGTATTTTTCGCATGCATGGCCTTTAATTTTAGACTCAAATTTGAAGAAATCGAATAAGTAGTTTTTTAGTTTGCCGCGAACAGACAGACTGATGGACAGACATACCTACAGACAGACGGAATTGAGAAAACATGTTTTTCGGCATCTAGGGGAATAGAGAGAAGTAATAACTAATTATCTTGTGTTTTTAACAAAAGCGTATAATATTTTTGCAAAATATTTTTTTTTTGTTATCACAATACAAAAAAAAACAAGTTTTCTTTGCACAGGGGTGGCCCGCACTTAAATAAATGACACTGTATAAGTGGTTAGATTTTTAGGTTAAGCGGGGCTCATAATTTTTGGTGATTGATAAAAAAATCTCACTTTTATTAAGTGGCTGTATAAACAGAACATATCCTGATTGTCCAACCGCCTTCCGAATTTATTAAGGCGCTTGCCATTTTGTGTACTTTTGTTTTTGCCAACCAAAAAATTTTAACCAAATACATATTTAGCGAATTTTCTTATTTAGTCCCTCGGCATTTAATATATAAAATAATATTAAGTGACTATCTTGTTAATATTGCGTAATATAATAAAAAAAGAACTATTTTCTTTCTCCCTGTATATTTGTAAATAGCCCATCGAGATTTAATAGCTCGATAAAAGAATCACACAACATTTTGGTATTCACTGTGTTTTCTGATTTGATTCATAACATTGGTGACCTTTGGACTTGCACGATAAGACCGCATTCTACTTTATCTTGTTTTATTCGTAAAGTAATTTTAAACAAATTGCCTGACGAAATAATATTCATAATTTAAGTACTAGAAATCAAAATAACTTGCCTGTTCATAAAACAGAAAAACATAAATCATCTTTTAAATATATAAATATGTTCTATAATTTATAATAATATTCCTTATGAAATAGAAAATCTTAATATGAATCATTTAAAAAAGATATAAAAACTTTTAATCGTGGGGTAGAATTGAAAGACTGATTAGTCAATAATCAAAATCCTACGGTTTTGTATCAACTAGTAGTTAACTTTTATCTAATTTTACGTAGTTATTACATAGATAATATTTTACTATAATATTTTTACTTTTGTTTATATATATTTCAATTACCTGGCACAAATAAATTATAAAAAAAGCAGAAATCTATAAGATCACATGATAAAAACTATACCTAATATAGCATCAAAATCACTTTTTCTGTATTATTTAAATAATTTTGCAATATTACAAAACAAAACCTTTTTTAAGTTTGTTTGACTAATACAAAATATGTTTTCACCCTCATAGAGTCTATAACATAATAAGAGCTCCCGGAACTCCCTGGACCTTCTGGCAGAAAGTATTTTTTAGCTGGATTGAAGGATTATAAACGTAATAAAAAATTAATTCAGCAACAGGGTCCCTTTTTAAGTCTATTTAGGTTATTCGTATTTTTGAACTTTATAATGTATATATACGGTCTTAAATATATGATGCCAAAAAGGTCTCACGGAATCGGGGCATTTATTATACCTTTTTATTAACGGACATTTTATTCATGAGTAATCCAGTTATATAAGCTAATAGCAATTATAGGATTTTTATTGCATGTTAAATTTTTTGCGGCATGATTTTATAGCTGACATGAATCCGGTCTGGTTTGCAAGAATGAGATGTTACATCTTATAACGTATTTTTTCCATCACATGCCAATAGAGAACTGCCTTAAAAGAGCAGCTGTAGGTCCTTAATATATACATGGAAGCTATATCGATATTCAGATGCTAAGTTATAACGTATTGTATATTATAAATACATATTTTATATAAGTATTATATAATGGCAGGTATTTACGCCAACATTTTCGAATTTATAAAGTTTCATAGAAATGTTTTAGATTTTATTTCAAAATGAAATATTGCGCGAAAATATTTTTTTTGTTTACTGTTTACTTTTCTTATGCACTTTTTACAATTCATAAATCAAGCCCTGCCTTGAGTATTGCTCGCACATATGGGCAAGGATTACTGAGCTTTAGACAAAACTTCAGGGTACTACATCAGATAAGAACGAGGTCATTTTGAATTTAACATCCTCCCACTTGAGGAGATTATTTCAGAAATAAATAATTCTCTCGAGAAGAATATTATTGTTTTTAATCTTGAGGAACCTTCTTCTACCTTAGCCAAGGACCAACCAATTGATAACGGAAAATCTAATATTTCCAATATTTTATCAATAATTTATCCTGACATTCGTCTCAGCGATCTGCGTTCTTACAGACTGGGAAAATATACAGTGGTGAAGGAAGTCGGACAAGACCGTTAAAAATTACTTTGCCAACGCAGGGCTATGTACACAGAATTATTGAGAATGCAAATAAGCTTAAGCAATCGACCAATTATAAAAACATTTCCATTGCTTTTGACAATCCTACGAAATTTATTTGTTATCAGGATCAGAAACAGCTTCTGGAAAGGATACAGAACGGAGAGGCAAACTTTAAGATTAAATATATACAGAATGTTCCAAAGATTGCGGCGTTAAACTAAGACCTAAGTCACTCTCGTGCAGGATTAATGAACTAATTTTTTTGTTATCAGAACATACTTGACGCTAATACTAAAATTAATGATATCTTCAACTTCAGAAAAAACGATTGTAAAAAATATACTCTCTTAGAAGGTATGTCTGTACAGGGAATCCCCTGCCATAGCCCTTCTGATTTTCGAGATACGGGTCATTTTTGAAAATGTTGCATTTGTAGGCACCCCTCGTATCGCAGCTATCTGATAACTTATCAAAGAGGCGAAAACTGCTCCTTGTATGACTTTTTCTGGAAAATTCAGTGCCGCTTTGAAAAAAGTTATCGGACCCTATTTTATTTTTTTAAATGGGACACCCTGTATATTATTGTTTATATTTATTTGGAATTATGGGTTGTCCAAAAATATGTACATAGATGCAGTTATTCTGAAAGAATAGCTAAACATTTTACTAAAATTTTCTTTTGTGTCCAATTAGTAGATAGTAGGCTATTGTTAATTTGTTTGGAACAAAAGGCAAAATGTCACAAACTTTGGTGTATCTCTCTCTAACTATATACTATATTTAGTTTACTTTTTTTACAATAATGGCGATCTACGAAAAGTATATGTTGGTTTGTTTCGTACAATCTGATGAAAATCCCCAAGAAGCTTCCGAATTATATTTACAAAGCTAACGTATTTTGAGCGCTATGGTTATATTAATATTTTAGGATCTTTTTGTTCATATTAGATATCCAGAGACATATTTGCCCGCCTTAAATCAAATTTAGTAGAGCACGGATCATTTATCCAGCCCCGTCGTAAAGCATACACGAAACAAGCTAGAGAGAGAAAAGAAATAAACATATTGGCTTATGTAGAAACGAACAGAAGTGACGTCTTCATCTTCTTGCAAGCAAATAGAAGAAGCAACTGGTGTATCCAAGTCTTATGCCTAAAGAATATCACCCATGTAAATCCCACATAGTTCAACATTTATACCCCGGAAATGCCAAGGGCCGAATGTTGTTTTGCCAAAGATATTTACAACAAATCCATACTGATGAGTTTTTTGGCAGACTCGTTACCTGGTCTTGAATGAATCGTATTTTTCAAGTGCGGGAATTTTTAATCGCCATAGTACAAGACACTGGACTGCACAAAAGTGCACAACAAGGACGGTTTGGGGTATGAGTTTTGTGTTCTATTTTTTGAAGACGCATAGTCTATAGAATTTTCTAGAAATCCTTGAGGAAGTTTATATTCAATAACAAAGATGCCCCTAGCCACAACTCTGCGTTTTAAGGGCATTTTTAGACTATAACTTTCCTCAAAGTTGGATTGATACCCACGCACCTGTAAGATGGCCCCGACAATCTCCGGATCTTTCTATTTTAGATTTTTTCTTATGGAGTTTCTTATAAGATAGCTGCGTTACGAGGGGCGCCTGAAAATGCAGCATTTTCAAAAACGCCCTGTATCTCAGAAACCAAAAGACTACGAACATTCTGCTAGCGCCATCTTTAATTTAAAAAAAAAGTAGCACACTATCGCGAAAACCGCAACAGGTGAAAGTGCTGAAAATGGGATACCCTAATAATAATACATTAATTAACAAGGCCACTAATTTATCGACCATTTGATTTTATTATTTTAAGAACTGTTTTGACGAAGGAATTTTGTTCTTTTTTTAAGTTATACACAATTAGTTACCATCATTTGAAGAGATACAAGTCACCTCCCGAAATGTAAGTTAAACCGCAAAACAAAGTGGATTTGATTATTTAAATTAATTAAATGGCTCAGCAAAAGTTGCTTGGCAAGATCGGGTGGTATCATGAGTACATAAAGTTTTACATGCCGACTAGAATAAATATAAGTACCTCAGCTTTGGGTTCATTTTCTTTATACTTATTTTAATTTCTTTGCTTATCTTCATCAGTGTTAGAAATTCGCCAATTTCCTTTAGATAGGCATCATTCCTCATTGTTAGGTAAAAATAAAAAAGTAAGCATACGACGAAATTCCATAAGAGTTTTAATTGCCAAGGCAACTAGATGTGATCGAACTCTTGTAAATTTTGTAGCCAAACTGCAAACGAACCAAGTTCACATATTATTTTTAATACATAAGGGCAAACTTGATTCGCCCCGAGTGAACATATTTCTGTTTATCTTATACACAGGCAAACTTAGTTTATGAATGTGGTTCTTAGACCAAGTCTTGTTTCCCTGTGTGTAAGCCTCCTAATTAGGGTTGGCCTGGTAACTAAGACACGGTTCGAATCCCTTGATATAAAACCAGTCGACGCTGTATTGACGCAATTTATAAAATATCAGGAACCAACATTAATTTTTTGGCAAATAAATTGTAATATACACGATTATCAAAAACGAGAAGACTAGATAGGGTAGAATAGGTGTTTTTGCAGACTGGGAGCTGAGAAAAAGAATCAGGCTGCCGCGTTTACGCGCGGAGATTTACAAAACAGCCACTATGTTTCAAAAGGAACGAGAATGTCTAGAAGCCCTGATAATTACCGCAAAAACAAATATATTTTCTGGGTTCAACTTAAATTGCACTGGCAGCACAATGGCAACAAAGAAGCTTACAAATTGACCAGGATGTCGGCCACTCTAATTTGTATTTAGCCGCCTTAACCCATTGTCAGTTGCAGCAATGGTGAACATCGTTAAAGCACATAATTAGAATAGCATAGATGTCTTTCCGCAACGAAATATTTCAAAACAGTTTTGAAATCGAATCATATGTTTTATTTTAGCAACGAAACAGTGACGGCACGTAAGAAAGCATTTGATTTGATTTCGAAACCAGATTTCTGAACGTTTAAAAAGCGTTTTGATGTGGAGGGGGAATTCCGATTGTCTTTACTAACATTGGGAAGTTATGTTGACATAGTTAAAACCGAATACCATATTGTCGTTAACATACGACTCATACGAGAGTGCGTAATTCAGGAAGGCGATCAATATAGGGCCTATTTTTAAAAAACTGCTTATATCTACTTATTAAGGTTATTAAAAGTATCCCCGGGTGTTTACGACATCGCTGAAGCCGAAAATAACATTGACATCACAAAAAATAAACCGGAAAACAATTATGAACACATTCATTTATATTAAAAACTAAATTTATTACTTTTTTTCGATAACAATGAAGAAAAAGTACTCTTTTTATGCCGTACAGGTTCTTCAAATTTTTTATAAAAATTAATTACGAATGGCACTTCGGTCAGCCTGAAGGTACTAGTACTTTAGCTATTAGACTATCCATGCATGGCACTTTAGCGTAGGTGCAGGAACATGACTTCAGAAAAAAAGCTAACCACTCTTTCGGCACCCGTAGACTTTGTTGGCACAACCTGACTTGCACCCATCCACGGCCTTCCATTCCGTCTGCTGAGGATCCGGTACATATCCCAAACGCAGCACTTTCGAAATATGAAATTTAAAAGTGAGGATTGAGTGCCTCGTATATAATATGACTCTTGTAATACTTTCTTGGTAATAACTTCTCAGTATGTGCAGTTGTAAAGAATCAGTGGTGGGGATAGTGCTTCTGGCTTAACTATCCCAAATAGAATGTACCGTGCCTCATTACCAGTAAAAGTTACCGATGGTATCAGTATAAAGAAAATGAATATTTTTCATAGCTTATCCTAACTTATTATAAACGTTAGCAAAGAGTCAGACTGTGGTGGTTTTACTTCTCAACAAGAGAAATAGTCATTGCCGTTAAAGGGTACTCGCCTAGCTTCTAAAGTAAGTCTCTAGATACTGGACCCATGCAGCCGAATTACTAAGAGTGGCTAGTTTTGACGGCCACTAAATGAAAAGATTTTCACTTTGAACAGGGGTGAGTCTTGATATGGATTCGGATGTATCTGCGATCCTTTGTTGTACTAGACATCAACCAATTTTCCTTGTTTTTTATTTTAGCGAAAAAATGCTTGGCCAATCAAGAGGCAGACATTACTGCCTTTAGCCATGGTGACTTTGACACTGAAGTAACTTTGGGCATCGTGCAGAGTCACTCGTGTCACCTTCCTCGTGAGCTGATGAACCTCAATGTACGAATATGTACTCTGAACGCGCCGTTCATTTTCAAATCTACCAGAAACGACGACATCCAGATTGGTTAAAGGATACCTCATTACCTCCATAGCTTGTTATTCATCCACAGCTCTATTCGCTCTTTTGTCCACTGTGCAGTATAATGATACTTGTACATCCAGAACTTAGTAAACGATTTTTGTTTTTGACATTTACATCAAACATTTTAAGTTCAATTTAGGGATTGCACAATCGATTGTCTTAATTTAGAAAAGTAACCTAGAAGAAAGCAACAAAAACACTATAGCTATATCAAAATAATATTCTCTGAAAGAAAATGGAAAATAAATAATGAAAGATCAAATAAAATTACCGCTCAGATATAAAAAGGTCAAAACACGCTGACAACAGTTTTCAAGTCTCGAAGCTTCTGCTTCCCAGTAGAGATTGGCGCTTTATCGATATATCGATAGTTATCGATAGGTCATCGACACATTGAATAACCATAAGTAAATAAAAAAAAATATCAATATATCGATAGTTATCGATAAGTGCCGATAGATATTCAATAATGCCGACAGGTATCCGATAATATCGATAGATATTTTTTACAAAACCCTCAGGGACACTTTAAATATCGTGTTCTTTGAAAATAACCACCATATCGGCCGCTAACTTTAATCATGGGCTTCCGATCCATTTTTCGGTCTGGCAACAGTCATTTTTAAAATCAGCGGTGTCGAAAACCTCCAAAAACTCCTGATGCCAAATTTGTATACGAAATACCTCTTCTAATTCAAATTTTGAATTTTGTTCCTAGTCTAAACACAGTAGGAGCGTTCTTTATTTACACAACCAATTACCAAATTTGTTATAGGCATTTACTCACAGAAAACTTTTATATAAACTAATTCAATGACAACGATTTGAACTTTATTAATTATCGAATATTAATATATATTGTCAAAATATAAACGAATGACAGGCTGTTAGTTTGGTTAGAAAACAAAAAGGGAAACATGTAACATTGTAGGCTTAATAATATTTTACTGGTTTCTTTTTACAATTCCAGTATAAAAAAAATTAAAATATTGTGACTTTAAGTAGTGTTTTATAGTTATGTTAGTTTAACCCTTTTAGGCTTAATATTAAAGAAATAAAGTAAATCAAAGATTATATCATTAAATAAAAGTTTGGCGCATAAAAATTCTTGAGTATAAACCATGTATTAACGCATACGCAGGACAGGAACTTTTCCTTAGACAAAAGTGAGTCACCTGGGGAACTCCTTCTAACCATAGTCTACTATCCTAAATACATGCGTTAAAGAAACCACGTAGATAGATACTAAAATGTTGTAGGTTGAAATAGATAGCTACAAATTTGCTATGGAGATCCGGAGAAAATCAGGTAATGACCTATATAACAAAGACCAAGTATCGACTTGCAATAGGAATTTGGACCGTTTTTTTTTTTGGTAAAAGATAGGCACAAAATGATGAGGGTATTACATTTACACTATCAGTATCCTGTGTCTAGTCAAGTAGAGAATCTATTTTAATGGAGTGAAGTAAGTATGTTCTTTTGAATTAGCAGCCTTAGGCAACTTCACTGAGTTCGTAATTTAATCCTCGCAGACCATAAAAGAATAAAGAAAAATCAGTTAAAACGATTGCATATCTTAGTTTCATTTCCTTGGCTTACATTGAATCGTATATAGCAAAAGACTGGGCTGAAGTTTTTTATCTTTATAAATTCAATACAAACCGTTTTCTTGCCAATTAATCCACAAACTCAGTAAACTAAAAAAAATAAAAAATGAATTGCCAATGTTGGCGGTGAAAGTAATAAATAAAAAACGAAAATAATTAATTTAATTTTTGATTAATTTTAAGGACGATATTATAAATGCCGCGATCGTTATGAAAGTAAAGTTGCTTGTCAAATATTTACTCGATATTAACTGAATTTTATTAAAACCCGACTTTAAAACCTAATTTCGACTTAATTGCCATTTTCAATTTACTTGTAAAAATAAATGGCCGCTTCTGCCTGCCTATCATTGGGATTACGAAATAATTGGAGTCCGATTTTAATGGATCAAGTAACGGATAAATCCTTCTTGTCATGATGGGCTTTGCGCTTTTTGATGACACCAAAATAGTATACATATTAAGGTGGACGAAAACGTTATCTGAATTAAGGAATGCGTGCTAAATTTGAATATGAACAAAGAACTACATAGTATTCTGATGAGTTAATAACATCGAGTTTAAAGAATAGATAAAATTAGGTTCTAACATTTTATTAATTCTGGCATTGTATGTTAGGCAGTCTTAACCATGTGACTCTAGCCTTTGAGCGGCGGCATTTACATTGTTTATATGTAAACACAACAGCTATGGATTGGAAAAAGTAGAGTGAGCGTCAGTTTTGTTTTATTGCATGTCATTCGCAGAAGTTTGCAGTTGAAAAAAGTCGAAAGCGAAGAAAAAAGATGAATGAAGAATTTGAATCAGCAGCAAAACTTAACTGAATAATAAATGGACCAAGTTACTGTTACGCTGCAGAGGAGAATCATCTACAGTGTCCAGTCTTTAACAGTGGCCATATCGGTATAATTTTTCAAAACCATTTAAGTTACTGTCGCCCTCGATAGAGTAGAAGGCTAAGTAGCCGTTCTAAAGAAAGAATGCGTCGGTCATTGTTTGTGCCGTAGAGAGTGCATGGCTTTTTTAACCTCCCGAAGTTTCGTCTTAACCATTGGCTTGTAATGTTATCAAAATAGACTACAGAATGTCAACTATGTTTTGGACTAGTTATATTGTATAAAACAATATTATTCACAATTATTTAGAACAAAAGTTAATAAAACGTGGTTTCTCTAACAGTGGCCAGGTGTATCGTCTTTGACGGTGGCCACTACTAAAATGGTAGGGTGGCCACTATTAGATCCTATTTTTTTTCAGCCTTATGGATAAATCAAAGATTTAACATTTGAATAACCACTGCAACAACAATGAAAGATGCTGTTTACCATTTATTTGAAGGATATTGAAATGCTAAAAAAGCGACTCTGGAGTTCAATATCCCAAGGACAACAATAAGACGTTATATATCAAAATGCCAACAAGCGGGACTTGATGCTGACGTTTAGAATATGAATGAAGGAGATCACCACGACCCCATCATCCATATTAGAAAATTCAGCATCAAGTCTCGCTTGTTCGATTCCAAACAGCTGGGAGAAAAATAAGTGTCTGGAAAAAACTGGGTTTATAAATGTTTAAAAAAAACCTATCCTGCCTGCAGAAGCAACCTGCTTGTCTAGGGCCATGGGATTTAATAAACCAGTTGTTGATAAATTATTTTTAAATCTCACAGTTTTGTATAAAAAAAAAACAAATATACCCCTGCCCAAATATATAATATGGACGAGACCTGCCTTACAACAGTCCGAGATTACAGTAAAATCGTAGCAACCGAAGGAAAATAACATCAAGTGAAAGAAGTACCCTTGTTACCATGATTAATGCAATCAATACAAGATTTCCACAGAAAAATTTCAAAGCACATATGCTTAAAATTGGCTACCTAGAGAACAATGTGATGCTTTCCCCGGTGGTTGCATAAACAAAGAAATACTTTATAAATGGTTTCAATTTTTCAACCATGCCCGGCCAATTGGTAATAAATAACCACGAGAGCCACATTTCTCTTAATGTTATTAGAATGGCTAAAACACGTAACGTGCAACATCTAACTATACTGCCACATACGCCCCATAAACTCCAGCCGTTGGACACGTGTGTTTATGGTCCTTTAAAATGACAAAACAATAACGATTGCAATAAGTGGATAAGTAACCATGCCGGCCTAAGAATAAATATATATGATATAAGTGAGATATTAGGGTAAGCCTATCCATTTTTGTGTAAACCGCATCATATCAGAGCTTGAAAACACAGAAATCTGTCCACTCAACAGTGCCATTTATGATGAAAGTGATTTTTTGCCAGCAACCATAACAGATCAACCTCCGTTGCAAAAAAATCATCCCAGAGTTATCCCGTGCTGCATCCTCAAATCAAGTTCGTCAAAGTGTTGAAAATGTCAGTGTAACATATAAAAATGATTTGTACTTTTCACTAGAGATATTGGACCATATTCAAAGGCTACGAAAAATAATTAAATAACTTTAAAAAAAAATTAAAAAAGTACCCATATTTTAACTAGCATTCCCGTTATGGGAAAGTTTCAAACCGAAGAGATAATAAAGAAAACGGTCGCGAAATGAGCAGTTTTTCAAGATAAGGATGATTTACTCCTGAAGTCACAAATACCAGTTAAAAAAAAAGTTTGACGCATCCAGTTCCAATTCTTCTAATAATAGTGATGACAATAAGCTTCATCAACGTCTACTCAAATACTTGAACTTAGAGGACGATACGGATATGGACTTAAATCAATTAAAGGTTAACAGTTTTGTTCTTGTTAAATTTGCTACGAAAAAAACTCAAAAATATTACGTAGGTCAAGTTACCGAAATTCATTATCAAAACGAAGAATATAGTGTGTCATTTTGACGATACCAGCATAAGTTTTTTTTCCTCTTAGTTCCAGACATCTCAACGATTATGAAAAGTGATTTAAATGTTTATAATTTGTTATAAGTTTTACATTTAAAGGTTTGCACTAAGTTGTTGACACTCCTTCACTTTTTTTACTTTATTAGGTTTTAGTTTCTTGCATTATAAGAGTTGTTTTTTCTTTAGTTTCAAATGCATTTTTAAGTTCCTTTTTATAGCAAATAATAAATAAATAACATTCTTAACAATATATATATATATATATATATATATATATATATATATATATAATGTTATAGTATTATCGCATCAAATATATACAAAGCATATATAGCAATATTCTCTTAGATTTAAAAACACCTTTGCCTGACTCAAATATATACAAACATATATAAAATATTATTCTATTTAAGTATTCCTTCCTAAGACATTAAAAAAAAAACAAAAAGCTTATTTATATAATATGACCAATCTAAAGACTCATCAATATGGATTCCAAAAAACTTTGGGAATTTTTTTTAATTAAAAGTTCTCTATCTAAACAGTCATATATTTGTAAAAGTTCTAAAGATATTCCCATCCATTTTTTCCTCCTATTTATAATCCAACACTGCTTGCACAAATTGAATTTTAATTGATCTGGAAAAATACCCTTTTCAAGCGAATTGTTAAGAATAAAATTTTTTTATACATTTTCCGCTGATTGTTCATATTTGATCCCCCGATCCACTTAATTCTTTCTTAATTCTATTTGCATAACTTTCTGACCTACATTTAACCAACATTTCGTCATCTTGTCTTTTCACTTATTTATATATTTCATTATAAACATTACTGTGTTGTTTTAGAACTATTAAAATATATATATTTTTTCTATATTTTTAATTTGTCCGTTATTCTTATATACGTGTTTATTATTACTCTTTTTCCACTGATTGAAAATTCGCATTAGTATATTTAAAAAAGCACCCCATTAACCATTTGTATCAGAATATTATAAACATTTCGCCGTTCTTCTTTTAAGCAGTTTGCTTATTAGCTTCAGAGAAAAACCTTTTATGACAATGAGACATAATATTTTGTTTTTAGTACTAAAAGTGATTTTTTGTGTAGTATGAATTGGTATAACGGTATTGATGATACTGCTTTCATAAGTTTGAATATTATTGAAAATATTATTAACAAAACTTTTGAATATTGAAGTTATTCTAGTATTTGTCAATATTGTTGTATACATATTAAAGGAGCTCATTATTGACAAAAATATCATTTTATTATTTTTGTTTTCAACAAGTTCAATTTTAAAATCCCCAGCTAGTAGAAACAACTTGCTTTGTTTCTTCACTGTTTGTGACAATGATTCTTCAAGTTTTTGAAGAAAGAGGTTCACATCTCCATTAGGTGGTCACTCCTATAGGTGGTCACTCCTCTAAGTGGTCATTACTATAATATATTGTTGTTTTCCATTGGTACAGTCCACGCAAGTACCATGTAAATGTCCTTTTGTTGATAGGTGATTATTTTTCGAACACGCAATTATTTGTCACATAAACTGCTTTCATAACTTTTATCTCTACATAAAAATGAGGCCAGTTTATAGTTGTCTATTATGCACATTTCTAGCTGCTTAGGTCTCTTCGAGTGTTCTGTAATACATAGCATATTACACTCTGCATGTTCTTCCAGCAAATGCTTCAGCAAATCCACAGACTTTCGGATGGATTGCACGTTTTGACTGTTCTAGTTATCCTTCCAAAAACGGCTGTTGATTGCTGGCTCCATAACTTGATCGTTAGGTTACCCTATTTATTTTCTGTAGAAAAGCTATGCATCTCGAATCACAATGTATTCGATCTACTAAGTTTAAAAGTTGACAATTTGAACAGTTTAGTAGATTATTTTCTAGACATTTGCTACTTTCATGTTTGTGTTCACATTTATAACAGCGAGGTTCTCCTGTACAGAGCTTAGCTACATGTCCAAAATAACAACACTTAAAATACATAGCCAAATTTGTAGATTTTTGTATGTACACTTTATTCAGATCTAAACCTAGATTGTTCCTCCATTATGCATATATCTGGTTTCGTCTGTAAAATCCAATTCTCTTTTCTATCTGCACGGTTTTCTTAAAATTATTTTATTTTTTTCCTGCACGTTTTTAGCTTTAATTTCTAGATTTTCCTTAATAAACTTTTCGACGAAATCTTCTAGTTTTTCTTATTTTTTTTCAAAACTAGTCTACTGCCACTTTCGTCTGTCGATTTTATAAGGCTTTCATTTTTTTAATTTGAGGCAGGGATGTCCATTTTTCATTTTCACATACGGGATTACAATTAGGTTTTCCTAACTTTGCCATTAGGCTGTACTGTTTTTTCAACTGAATCTGCTCTATTTTTTATTTCGAATGGCTTTATTTTATTTCTTTCTTCATTTTCTAAGTTCATATTTCGAGTTTGCGGAAACAGTATATAGTTTTCTTTTTCCTGTTGGTTTTAAAATATTTCTCTCTTTCATTCTATATTTTCTTTTGCTTAGCTGAATTATTTCAGACCTCGGTCTTTTTGTTATTAGTTCATATTTTCTATCTTCTTTTGTGGGTGTCCGTGCCATAGATTTCTTTGTTTTAAAAATGTCCTCATTTTTTAACAAACTACTGCCATTTTCGTCCGGTTCGATCTCTATATTGCTTCTAACAGTTCTATCGCTCTCCCTTTCTTTCATGGTATTTTTATTCGTGTTAGTCCTTTCGCCTATGTAAAAACTTTTCTCTCCTTGTCACTGTTTACAATTTTTATCCCTATCCTACTCCACTTTAAGTGGAAAATGGTGATCAAAATGTATACAAGAGAATGCCCAAAATATACCCAAAGGTTAGTCCAAAATGTGCCTTTACTTTCAGTAAAATGTGTCCACAGTGTGGCTTTGGTTTCCAGTATGTTTCTAAAGTGGGGCTTTAATATGACCAAATTGTTACTGCTTTGTGTCCAAAATAATATTCCTGTTTCCCTTACGTTTCTAAAAATGAACTTAAATATGCCTAATGTTAGCCCGCCTTTTTCCCAAAATGTTACCGAAATACCTCTTTATGGTTGCAAAATTAAACGTTTTTCCAGATTGTAGCCAAAATTCTATTTGTGTGTCCACTTTATACAAAATTAAACTGATTATAGACATACTTAAAACAATTTAGTTGCACAATCCAAACAATATATTAATTATTATTTTTGTTTCCAATACGCCTCAGAATGAGAAAAAAACCACACGCCCCTTAAAAACAATAAATATTTTTAAATATTTAAAACTATTGCTACTTTATAGAAAATTTTATTTTTAAAATATTTATAGTAAAATAGGCGCTAATATATTTTTTATGATTTCCACCAGAACACTGAGTGTGTTTTTGGCCAAAATGAGCCAAAAATTTAAATTAACGATAATTTTATTATTTTCCGCTATTGTTATCAAATTAAGCATTGTGGAATTTTCCTAACTAAACATGGCGTTATAACGAAACTAAATGCAAATTATGCGTTTAAAATGTGATCAATCAAGACGTTTTATTAACAAAGCGAAAATTTTCGGACAAAATACAGACACAACGTGTGGAAAAGTGTCGACACCATGGTGACCGAATTTTGTTACTTAGTCCAAACTAGCACAATATGGGAAAATTCTAGATATATAGTGTCTAAAAGATTACCAGCTAGGCATAAGCTCATCTTTAACACTATTGAGCTGATATTGTGAAATTGATATTTTTAAAAATTAGATACGATGTCAAATAGGGCACGATTCCAAGAACATCTGTCAGCACTATTTATACAAAAGAAAACTGTCCCAACTTCAAACACATTTTACTCCTTGGGTATACTTATAAGTCCTAATGAGTTACTTCTTCCTCTTCTAACTGCAGAAACTAAAGTATTTTTCTTTACGTCCCGCCTTCCATATCTCTTTTACCACTCGATCTATTGCCACTATCTTAGACGAATTATTCACTTAAAAATGAGATCTAAACGAGGAGCACTTTACGCCGGTCTTTATGTAGTCAAATCCTGACGTCGATGTGTTAAATATTTATAATTCTAATAACTGTATTATTTTTCGAAAACTGCGTTTGAAGACAATATTTTAACACATACGTTTCATTATTGTTCATTAACAAATGTATATAATTTTTATCATCTGACTTTATTGTAAAATAAAAAACGAAGGCACTGAGATTACAGGACCGTCTATCATGTCACATAAAAGATACATATGCACTTTTTGTAATTAGTGCAGGATATTCTCTAATACAAATGAACAGTCTAGTCTTTCTACTCCGTGTGTTACGAGAGGATTATATTACATTTGCTCACCTGGACTTAGAACAAAGGTGAAATTTAATTCCATTAGTGGTTTTGCATAGTAGATTCAGACATTCCTAATAAATCACAAAATGTAGGCGACTTTTTTAAACACAAAGGTTTAATAATAGAAAATTGTATACTTTAGTAAAGTTAGTGGAAGTTGTCTTTTTTATTTTATTGTTGAAATCGAGTTCTTATATTATTTACACGAAGGAATATTCACTGCATGTATTTTTAAATAATAGAAGATAATAAAAATCGGTTGGACCTACCGATTTCATTTATTTTGTTTTTTGAACTTTTTAGAAATACTTTTTAACACATAATATAAAAAATTAACATACATCAACTATAATTTTTTAATACTATATTTCATTAATTTTTTATACTTTTAATGTTCCTCGATATATAGGACACACCAGCATTATTGAAAAGATTTGATTTATAGCTAATAGTTTAATTTTAATTTAATTTCATTTTTAGTATTCTTTATTTGTCAAGTTTGTCTGAGTACAAATTAACTTGATGTATTTATTCAATATTAAAATGTATAAGCGTGGTATGGTGCTCATCTTGACAAATATAGCCGTTTGCCTTACTAGGTATTGGCTCATAACGCCAAAACTCTTAATACTTTCTTAAAAAAAATATAGTTATATTTTAATAAAAATTACAAACTGTCACATTTCTTATTTAAATAAACGATGTTTTGAATTGGATACTCATGAAAGTGGTATTTATTTTAAGACATTTATAATGGATCCTGAGGTAAATTTCATTAATAGAAAGTAGATGAAAAGGAATATGAAAACAAACACGATCAATAAAATTTATGATTATACAAATATTGTAAAATCAGATAGAAGTATTTAAAAAAGTTGTTATGTATGGGTGGGGCATTTCGTAGCTCTCAAGTATAGGCTACTCATTTCATTGTTCACAACTATTTTGTATCGATTATTTACTTTATAGACTGATCGTGAAAAAAGTTCCTAATTCTCTGAAAGGCTTTCTTGGACCGGATTCTGTGAGTATCCTAAATATATCATTGTTTTTGTTACCAGTGATAGTGCGCCAACTAAAATTTAGAACGGATCATGCAGTAAACTTGTCAACAGGAATAAATTTAAAAATAACTTTTATTTGTATATTGTACAGTGAAGACATAAAGTCCGTCGCCCCCTGCCTAACTCTTGTACCGCTCGTATATTGCAACGAACGATAGTATATAAGCAAATTCTCCATTTTTTGAAAAAAAATGACAGCTTTAAATGTCAAGAAGACAGCTAGGCACAGTTTCCAAACTTTTTTTTACGGAAATGATACTACGATTTAAAAGTCATTTTATTCTTAATTCAACCCCCGATTTTGAAATTTTGATTCAGCAGTTCTCAAATGATCACCAATAACCCATTTCTGATACGTGATTTCGTGCTGCACTTTTTTCTATGAAGTGCAACAATTAATTCTCATTGCCTTGGTTTTCTAATATTTGACATTTTGAAATCGGAGCAGTTATCATCTTTCACGAGGCTGACCAAAGTCATCACGCTGCAGTTCGCCTCTTCAATGAACGCTTTCTAGAACGACTAAAGCTGTTGGAAATACTTTTAGAATTTATTGTCAAAATTTCAAGTAATAGGGACGCAAAAAATGCCCCAGGATCTGGGGGGCCAAAATTAGCGAAAACGTGAAAGTTCAGGTCGTAGCTGAAATAGTCGTAAATCCTAGACAATGTACTAAGTAAGTAGATGAGACATGCAATATTTCGTCCGTTCAAAACATCTTAAAATCCAAATATCATCCTTATAAAATGAGAACTGTCCACGAATTAACTAAAGATCACCCTGGCGGGCGTTTAAAGTGCTGCGAGATTATAGTAGAAAAGATCACCGCAAATGCCAATTATCTGCGCCATATTTTTTTCTGAAAGGAAAAGTCAATACTTAAAATTGTAGAAAGTGCATTACGTTTCAACAGGACGATGCCCTGTCGCATTATTTTAGAAACACTAGAAATTACTTGGATGCCACCTATCGGGATAGATGGATTGGTCGCCGAGATCCGACAGAGGGGCCAGCTCGCTTGGCAGATTTTACACCTCTTGATTACTTTTTATCTGGCTATGTGAAACTTCAAGGTTTTAAAATGGCTCCGGATTCTTTGGACGAACTGCGTGAACGTTTCTTCGACGTGTGTGCAGGAATAAACCATGACGCGACGGGCTTTATGTACTCACTATATATCCAAAAAAATTTTTATACAAACTTAAAATTGAGAAGTAACTATTAAATTATACTTGATATCTTCATCACTAATCCCGATAGTCGAGGGATCAAAATAGAAATAAATTATTTAGAAACAAATAGCTTGATGCTAAGATGTCACCACTTGAATCGAAATATTTTATCAGTTTGTTTTTAAGCTGTGAAATATATTTTTAGAAATATTTATAATCAACAGCAAAAATAATGGTACGAGCGGCGATCGAACCCGCACCTCTGGATCGCTAGTCCATTGCTCTAACCAATTGCGGTATCATACCACTGATAAGCAATTCGCTAGAACTTTTACATATTCAAACCCACAAGTATCAAAACCATTGTTGATCCTGCCAAATATTCTAACCTTATGGCGCGATGTTCCTGACTGGACGTCAAATCTGACATCCCTATTAGGTACCGTCCATATTAATAAATTTATAATTTTACGTTATGCCCGTATAAACCAAATTTTGAATAGAAGTATTTTATCAGTTTGTTTTTAAACTGTAAAATATATTTTTAGAAATATTTATAATCAACAGCAAAAGTTATGGTACGATCGGGGACCCACACCTCTGGATCACTAGTCCATTGCTCTAACTGCGATATCATGCCATTGATACTACAAGTTCTAACGAATTGCTTATCAGTGGTATGATACCACAATTCGTTAGAGCAATGCACTAGCGATCCAAAGGTGCGGGTTCGATCCCCGCTCGTACCATAACTTTTGCTGTTGATTATAAATATTTCTAAAAATATGTCACTATTTGATACGCACATTGAGTGCAGATAAATTAGTTTAAACGATTGAGATATTTAACATTACGATTATATCCTTTAAACTAGTATTATAATTGTAATAATTAAAAATTCTTATTTTCTGTTTTGTTAAAATGTTAGAAAATTTAAAAAATGTTTTGTTGATATTTTATATTTTATAGTCTAAAAATATGTAACGAGAACTGAAATAAGTTTTTTTACTATACTAAAAGAAGATGTATTTAATATCGACTTCGATTTTAGTATATGTTAGTTAGAGACTTATTTAACTACGAAAATCCAATTTGAATCTCTTGTTTTAACAATGGGGATAACTCAGTAGTATAAGTATTAATATTTTCGATAAAAAGTCATTCGTCATAAAATTGTTTGCTTATTCAAAAAATAAAATTTACGATGAGAAAAATTGGTTTTGTTAGACAGAAGGCTCGGAAACTTGCAAAACATGTAATTTATTTAAGAGTAAACTACCTGTATTTCTAATTTTAAAGGAAATTGTCATTTAAAAAAGTTTCGTTTAATCACTTTTATAGTCAGAGTTTAAAATGTGTAATTAATATTATCTTAGAAGTAATTTTCTCTAATGCCCTATTTTGTTGTTAACTTTTTTACCTGTTGGTTGCAAATAAATTAGGTGGTCATTATCATCAAGTATTTTAAAAGTGATAGTCATCATTGATGTTTGGTGTGCTATTACTTTTTAACATCATACAAAATTTTAAAAAGCTACATAATGAAACAAAGGGCGTCAGGCTAAATGCTATCCCCTAAGGACCCAATATCTAGCGGCAGCATGTATTGTAAATTTATTCAATTGATATCGATACGCGACAACATCTCTGAAATCCATAACGTCAAAGATGTCACCTGACAATAATTTGTTTATTTATAGTTAAGTGTTGACCAAAATAATTATTTCATATTTCTTTCAAGAAAATTAAGATCAAAATTCATATTTAAATTTATTAAACACTTTTTTCTTGTCAGAATTTAAAGAAACAATTTTGTAGTACAACGTTAAAGCTTATTTTCAACGAAAACGGATATCATGCTAATGTAACACTACAACGCTACAAAACTGGCCATCCAGATTTCCTGATGTGACAGCATGTTATTACTTTATTTCGAGATTTCTAACAAGGCAAGCGTACATGCACAATGTATTGCTTACTTCTGATGTTTTAAAAAACAATTTTGATTGTAGAAGAGATAAGCAATTTTTTAAGGAAGCACGTTTCTTATAAATAAGAAATTGAGGTAGTTTAGCAAAACCAATTTTGCATGCATTCTTCTTATAAAGAGGATCATTTCGGTCTTCTTGAGCTTTTACCAAAATGTAACCATTTGAAGTCAATCGCACAAAACTACGTGTGTATATCAACAATGGTCAACAATTGACCTTAGCAAAAGATGTTAAGTACTTTGGGGTCACAGTAGCCGCAAAGTTGAGATCGAAGGCCCATGTTCATAAGTGAACATACAAGTCGATAGCGACCTTCTGGTAGCTCCGTAGAGCAGTGGGCTCAGGATGGGGGCTGAGTCATAGGGACATGTATTGGCTGTACAAAGCAGTCATAAGACCCAGACCAGATTCGCTCCAGACTAGTGAAAGTCCGGGGACTGGCCAGTCTAGCGACAACCGGAGCATTGCGGTATTTGACGACTTTGATAAAGGCTAAGATGATGAAGGGAGTCATAGAAGGTGTAGAAGAGGAGACTGACATCTGCTCAGATAGTTAAGCAGTATTTAAGGCGCTAGACTCTCCCATTCCGGGATCAATTCTTGCTCAAGAATGTGGTGAAAAACTGTGAGCAGTAAAGAGAGCAAGGCAAGAGGATGATGTTGGTGTGATCCCGAGACATTGTGGGATTGAAGATAAAAGGCAGATGAGCTTTATAGACTCGAAGCCGTGAACCATTAAGGGAGACCAGAATCGGCTTTAAGCAGTAGACGCGGACTGCTAGTAGGCAGATTAAAGACTTCATTGTGAATCTAGATAAAAGCCGTATAGAGTGGTTGTTAATGCTTTAACTGGGTCCTGTCGATTGAGGAGACACCTCTTTTTAGCTTTTTATTCTTTTATATTATAAACCCCAGTCCACTTGTGCAGATATAAGCCATGGGTAAGACTGCGTCTAGATATTTTCGAGACTACGGTCTTGCGCATAGAGATGTACTTCTCGCCTGAAAATATATCCAGGCTTATGCGGGAAAGATAGGTAGATTAAAGGATGAAAATCTGGTGGCAAGTGGTGGTTGAGGGAGAGTCTGGGGTAGACTTAAAAGATCTTATACTTCTACCAGTCAAGCTCTAGCCCTCACCAAAGACTATTACTACTACTACTAGGCTATAAAGTATGAGTAACATTATATTTTTTTTACAAAATTTTACACTACACACACGGTTTGATGTACCAGATACTTTTGTCTATGTCAACAAGAAAATTACGGTATCAATCTTTTAAATAATCGGTTATGCAGTGCTACAAATACAAAGTCTATAATATTGATTTTTTTTAAATAGATTAACTGCAAGAATGCGATATTATTATGATTGCCTTAGCTTAAATGGAAAAAAGAAGTATATATAAACTTATAATTCACATCTTATTATGTTAAATATAATTTTGAAAATCGAGCTATATATATCACAAAATTAAATAACAAAGTAAATAAATAATTAAATAAAAACAAATTTGAAATGTACTTACACATCATAGTGAATACTAAATACGTACTAATTTAGTATTCCGATCTTGGCAATATTTGGTTGAACCTAGAGACATTCGCGGCGTTTGCGACAGTTTGCGGCCTGGCATACAAAGTAGGAATTAAAGCACTGCTCTAAAGGAAGTTCAAGGGATTACCGATCCTAATTTTTCTTTACTTTCGAATTGAAACTTAAATTTATTTATTGTTGCGTCGAATGTCGAAATCAAAGGAATAATATAGATAGATACGTCTTTGCCAAAAGACATCAGCTAATTATTCAACTTAGGTTTAAAATATAAATAGTTTGAAGAAAATTTGCCATTTGGGGTAAGCCACATTATCTCTGCAGTTACGTTCAAATAGGACCGTAAAGGACAGGGCACGGGTTAAACGTATTTTGGGTTCCGCAAACTTTCTTTAATATTTTAATATAATATTTTCAACGCTGTAAAGAAACTTTTTGCAATTATCGTACGTCGCAATACACAGGGTGAGGCAAAAATCAAGGGTCATAACTTTTATACATATTTTAATTTAAAAAATAAATTTATTTTAATATTAAATTGTTGATTGTAAGAACTAAATTAATATTGTTAGATATTTATCATATTTATACAGGGTAAATCATCAAACTGTGCTATTACGCTAATTAGAGAATAGAAAACAAAGCACTATTTTATACAAGGAAACCAAAATGAACAAATAAAAATATTTCTTGATATGACATTATCCTTAGATTACTAATACTATTTTCAATGATACATTTAATACATATTAAATACTATCTAACATATTAAATAAATATTACCCTTATTTAATCATATACTTTTGGGGGTTTACGGTTTACATATTACCATTTAATAATAATCACACTAATAATAATAATTATTATTATTATTATCATTATTATATTTATATTTATTTTTTCATTTTTCTTCTAGGCCAAATCTTCCAAATTACTCTAAAATAATAACGTTAATTAGGCATCAATATTTTGTTTAAAATATCCATTTTTTCTCAATAAGTATGATGATTGTAAACCACATTTACCTCGAAAATAAAATTCACTTCGTTCATTCTCTTCATTTCTGGTAAACGATATAATTTTTTCTTTGAATGAATCGCATTCTTGCAAATGAGTTATCACCTGGCAAAAATTTCCATTATAAAAAAAATAGTCACTTAAAAATTATTGCCAATTTTCTGGGTGTTCTGTCAAAATAAACGTATAATAAAAATATATTATATACATAAAAACATATAAAATGACGTCGTAAAAGGAGGTATTAGCAAAAGGTCCAAAAATATATAGGGTTTCTCCCTTAAAATATCCTAAAATTATGTCATATAAAACGGAAGGTTTCACGGCTTTGGTCAATTAAGAATTCGTGGTTCTTGAGATTAGGCTATGTCAAATTAGAATAGTATACGACGTTTCGCCTTTGATTTCACCAGGCATCTTCAGGGAACTTTACTCCACGAGATCTGAACACTTGATTAGCACAAAAAATTCAGGCCACAGAGCCACCGTTAGCTAATGTTATTCTTCCCTACATACATAACACTACAGACAAAATAGGACTATTACTTCTGCTGTCCAACATACGTACAATCTTCAATACACATAAGAAGATTGGACAATGCTTGCGATCTCCGAAAGATATTTTACCTTTCCAAACAGAAGGAGTATATAAAATTCCTTGCTCCTGAAGAGAAGTGTATGTGGGAGAAACAGGACGTTCAATATCAACTAGACTTAAGAACCATGTATTAAAAAGAAATAAAATGTTCAATCTTCTGCAGCTGAACACCAGCATACCACTGGCCATATTATAAATGTAAAGGAAACCAAGGATCTAGTATCGGTTCCAGGATTTAAAGAATGAAAAATTAGAGAATCTATTGAAATATTTAAACATACAAAAAATTTCAATAGAGATACGGGTTACGATCTACATCAGGGTCACGGTTCGAGCACAAATTGGGTATAAAAGTCCGCCTGAATCTCTTCGAGCTCATTGAGTGTTCAGGTCTCGTGAAATAAACATCCCTGAAGGTGCCCCTTGCAATCGAAGGCGAAACGTCAGATAGTAATTCCAGTTTGACATGGTCTAATCCCAAGAGCCACGATTGCTTAATTATATGATATTCATTATGACACATTTGACACTCAACTGTTTCTTCATAACTCTACAAAAAAATGAGTGAAAACTCTGCAACTTTGCTATTTACTGTTTTTGTACAGCCACAAATGATCGAGTCAAAGAGGTAGTTCATTTATATTTGAACATTGCTTTTTTTACTATTTTAAAATTACTTAATGAATTATTTTCTTTAAAAGCGCTGGGATGTTCTTCACGAAATACCTCACAAAAGATCTTCCTTGAAACACTTATTTTTCTTGCATTCGTCAATATAACTTTCCGCTACGGTAATTGATCTCCAACCCCATGTCTTTTTATACCTTCCGTATTGGCGTCTATATTTACTAAAATTAGAGGTATGCCTGAAGCAATGGCCCCTGAAAGATGCAGGATTTTCCAGACAGAAATATTTAGCTACCACAGCTAGGATTTTATCCATTTTGTATAATTCTGTAGTTCGGTATATTTTTCTTCGATATAATTAGTAGAAAAGGTCATGTCATGTTTTGATACGTTCCACTAGGTTAAAACCCCTGGCACTATGCAAACGACCAATTTGCTTTGGTTTTAGCGTTCACAAGCGTAGCTAAAAACTATGCTTTAGAATCTTGAATACAATGTTGTCGATAACGTAACTAATTCTTAGCGTCTGCATACACCAGCTGTACCAAATATGAAAATAATCTAAAACAAATTATGTTTTCAGTAGAGGTTCAAATGAAAATGTTATTAAAATCTTTCTACCTTGTTAAACAAAATAATGCCAATTGACAGTTTTCGTCAAAAGATCCTCTATATGTTCCTTAGTTAAGATAGAGGTCTGTTTCTCATTTCACATAAGGAATAATGCTGAAGAAGTGTAGAAAATGTGCTTCATAGAGATGAGTTTTATAAACATAAAGATAGCCATCGAACTGCGGTAGGATAGTATTTTCGAAAGTTAATGATATTTTCTTAACTGAAGTGACTGAACATCATTTGCGATACGTGCGTAGAACTTTTCTGTTAAAACTGTGGATTACCTGACAGTAACTAAGTGTCAACCAGAATATCCTGGCAACAAGATGGGACAGTACCTCACTTTTATTCAAGTGAAGAATTTCCTCAATACGGAAAATAAAGGTTGGATAGAAAATGGCGAAACAATACCTTCGTTTGCCAATCCCGACCTGACTACAATGGATTTTTTTTTCTGGAGAAACATAAAAAGCATAATTTATAGAACTCCTTGCGATGTCATTAAGGAACTGAGGAGAAGGGTCTCAAACGCTATAGAAGAATTAAGAGCAAACCCAGCCATTGTCATAAATTCAATAAATCATACTATTAAAAGGCATGCAAATTTTATTGAAATAAAACGGTGGCCAATATCATATTTTAATTTAATAAAAAAGGCATTAAGATATTTGTAATTATTATGTTACAGTATGTCAATATGAAGGCGAATAGAATATATCTATTTTATTTCCATGGCACTGTTTATCATGCTTTATAATTATTTTACATATTTGCGAATAAATGGACAAAAATATAAAGTGTGATATACCAATAAAATCAGAGCAGTAACGGTATCTAAATAGTAAAAAATATATAGGGTGTTCCATTAAAAAAATACAACTTTTGGCAATATCTATCACTTGGTTTTTGGTTCATTTTAAAAAATTAAAAAGTAAAAAAGTTAATTTAACGTTTAAATGTTAGCAAGATAAATCGATTGCACTGTACACCAATAACTATTATTAATAAAAAAAAATTAAATAAATATATATCGAAAATCCAGTGGTGAACATAACAAGGGAGTACTCAGTATTACTAACCTACACCAACTTTAGGTAACAGTTTCTCAAGCGTCTTCTGTAATAATAAATCGCGGAAAAATAATTTTATCGCAAAAATTATGAAAGGAGAGAAAAGGCGAATTTTAACAATAGATCTAATTAAAACCAGGGACCTTAAGAAAATTAAGATATTTTTTTAAATGAATTATTACATTTGAAAATAAAACCTTGCTAACTACAACTGTACTAACTAGCTGTTTAAAAACCCTTTAATATATTTTTGCGTAAATAAATTATACAAATTTCTTAATTTAAACGTTGGCAAATTTTTTAGGAGTATGTAACGAAGGCAGTTATGTAGCTTCACCTAGCAGACTCAATATTGTGTAACGTCGTCATGTCGAGAGCAGGTTGAGAAGAAAAACATTTGCTTAAATAAAAGTTAATTATCTAGATTAACTCGTTAATCTAAAAATTAAATACAAAGACTATAAAATCTTCGTTCTCACTACATACATTCGTATATATTAAGAACATAACATAATCAAAAATGATATTTTTATATAATCTTTATTTAAATATATATGCTGCAATCAAAAAAAATCTTACATAAACTGGTCTAAAAGTCGGTAGTTGCTTAGGCTTTTCAATAAGAGCCTACATTAAAATATTTTAAACCTAATAAATAGTTCAGTATTAATTTTTAAATTTATTTTTATAATGATAGTTTTATAAGGACGTAGCAAAACTTGCTAGAAATTTTAATAATTTTAACATAGAAGAGGATCTACTTGAAATTGAAATCCTAAACAGATATCTACTAACAATAAAAAGTAGAGTTATTGTAAAAATCTATTTTGATTTTTTACCAATTCAATAAACAAATATAGATAAGATATATCGTATATATTAAAGTACAGTTAAAATTTAAAACATATTTAATTCAAAACAAATAACACAAAATTTTGGGTAATTCCTAACCTAACCTAAAATTAGTCCACTGTATACGTTATCACATATACATTTATCACGATTGAGAGAACACATTAAATTTTTAGATTATAAAGAAAATAACTTGAGTGTTTTTGTTTATTTTAAAATATGTTAACCTGAAATAAGTAGCTCCAAATACCTGGTAGTGCTTTTAAAAACATCACACTTTTTATTATTTCTAAAATATATAAAAATACCCCCTTTAAGTGCAAAAACTTATATTCCGCTATCAACTTTCGAAATTAGGTCATAACATCAAAAGCCTAGTTCTGGAGAAGAATATACGAAAAAATTTCACTAAAATTTTGACCATTTTTCACTGCATTTACTTCTAAACACTTAAATTTAGAATTTTCGTTGAAATATTTCTTTCTTGAAATCTCCAATGATTTGTCAATCTTCTAGATTACAGAAACAGGAACATAGTAGGTATTGGATACAATTATTATTTGATCACTTAAGCCTGGATTATAGATTGAAAAAGTTTGCGTCTTGCATCGTTCTTTTGAGCTAAGCTTTTACGCTGGTCCTTAGCCCGTCTTATAGATTGAAAACGTTTGCGCTTTGCGTCGCCTGTGGAATTAACCTTACTTTTATGTTTTTATTTATCGCCTTTTTGTGTGATACAATTTTGTCTTGCTCGTTTTAAAGTTGCTGTGCGTTTTTTTTTTTATTTATTGAGATGGATAATCAAAATTATAGTAATTATGCCTAGTAAAGATGCATTTTGGACATATTAATGTGTGCTGTAAAGTTGTTGAAGAGAAAGCGGCAAAGAATGCCTATTAATTGGGGTAGAAATACTAAAAATTCCTTCTAATATTTTCTTAAAATTACAGACAATGACCCAAGCAATTTTTTTAAATAGATGAGGATGTTATGTGTATATGTTAATGTTAAATTTATTACGAAGGACAAACGTTTAGAAATGCCCTCCAAAATTCAGCAATTTTATTCGTTACAGCTTAAAGCAAACGTCGATTCACGCTAGCCGCTTCCGTCAAAATTAAAGATCGCCATCTTTTCGACGGCTAGCGGAAACTCAGACAGATGGCAGCAAAAATATAGTCGTACTCATTGCTTTACGTTAATTAAACTTTAAGAACAGCTCAAACGGCGATGCAAGACTCAAACTTTTTCAATCTATAACCCAGGTTTAATCTCGTAAACTCAAACTAGCACTCCGCTTTATCTTTTCTTAAAAGTGTTCAAGTGTAGTATGAGTATAGTGGTTTTTCAGATAGACCTAACAGTTGCAGCTGCTTGGTTCTTTTCATTATTTTTAGAAAAATAAAATATGTGTATGCCAGTAAACATAAACTAGTGAACTTTTTTCGTCCACAAAATAATTGTAAAGTTAAGAGTAAAGTAATTGTCAAATCGAAAAAACGTGGCCTACTCGATGTCAAAATATGCATAATTTTCCATTTATGAAAATATTGATACTTCTAAACACCTTTCAACACCTTCAAAATTGATCCCCTAGTCAAATAAATAAATCGATTTAATGAAATGTAAAAAAAATTTAATTAATAATTAAATTAAAATCAACTTATTTATTGAATTAAAATTTTGCGTAAGAATCAAGCAGCAGGAATGCACTACAGCGGAACAACATGCCGGCGTAAAGAGTGGAAAAATCAGAGTAAAAAACTATTTTCTTAGTAGACTTCAAGTTTTTCTTAAAATAACCAAATATGTTAGCAAAAATAGAAAGCTAACGTTAATTAATTAATATAGAATAACTGCATATTTAGAAATATATTGGGTTAAAACGTGTCAAACTGATTTATTTTCCAATGTTTCGTCTGTAACTGCTCGAGGGATCTTCAGGAATCTTGAGTACACGTGGA
This sequence comes from Kuschelorhynchus macadamiae, assembly GCA_030620095.1. Taxonomy (NCBI): domain Eukaryota; kingdom Metazoa; phylum Arthropoda; class Insecta; order Coleoptera; family Curculionidae; genus Kuschelorhynchus; species Kuschelorhynchus macadamiae. The sequence goes on from JAUTXW010001847.1 coordinate 843,595, forward strand.
AGCTTTCGAGCTAAACAACTTATTCAATTTTTGTAAAGAAATTCAATGTGACATAGGAATGGTAAGATTTTAGTACTAATCCATACCTTAGTTCGGGCTAATAAACTGTACTTCTAATAGAAAAATTGATATGTTCAATTCCAAAATGATTTATTTTAATATTCTAATAATAAAGACAATAATATTATCTTATTCATAGAAAATATTAAACTATGTGACAGAAAAAGTTAATCTTTAACTTCAAGTTGAGAAATGCCTAAAGAAATGCTCGAAATAACGTATCAGAAATATAGACTTATTTATCTGCTCACAGACAAAATGTATGCTTAATATTTCTTCTTGCATGATTTTTATCTAGAACTTCCATAACACTCCTATCCCTCATCACATCTTCTTGATGTTTATTTTGTAACCATTAGATTTAACATTTTTCCTTAATTCGTTTATGGAAGCCCAAACTTTCGTGCTGTACTGTATTATTGAACGTGTATCACAGCACCTATTTCCTAAATTTCTTCTTTACTAGCATTAACAGTTTTAGCATATATTCTGAAAACAAAAACTTGTTATATAATTCTAAACTCTTATTTTAAGCAACAAAAGGATTTTTCTAATTGAAAACAAATAAAATTTCTGTTCAAGCTCTCTTCCAGTTCATTCCAATTTAAAACTAGTAGCACAAGGGACTCAAACGGATCTTCCATTAGATTTATTTTTCAAACTTATTAAAAAAATTTATTTTATTAATCACTATATCTTATGGCTGTCTGATACACCACAGACATACTATAGAAAATTTCACACTTGTACTTTATAGCCACTCAGATGCTTTTATTTTTCAACGTTACCATAGCAACGGGTCGGATTTCCGGAAATGTTTAACCTCCAGGGTAAGCTGGAGGTTATTAAACTGGAAATCTTTTTGACATGTCATGTAATAAGATGTGGGTTATTTTAATATCGCTCTTCTTCCAAAACTTACATAAAGTGTAACTCTTTAAATTATCCATTTTAAAAAAAATCTTCACATATACCCTGCGCGGTATTTTTTTTTCTAGGTAACAAAAACTCCTACATGACCGTAAGTAGGTGGAAGTTAATTAAATTGGCAAGTCTTACTTAATAAAATATGCTAATAAATTAAAAATACATTTTGGTGTGAAATTTTCTTAGCGAATTATCCACGTGCATGAATTAATACTAGAAATTATTTCCTCGGTGACGAATTTTTTAAGAAGATTTTCCCTCCTCTTCGACTTCGATTTTGAAAAAATTCGTCCACTCGCAAATAATTTCCGGCAATAATTCAAGCACTAGGCAGATTATTAGTGAAAAACTAAAATATTTCTTCAAATAGCTCTATATGAAGAGCAGTCATGCAACACTTAAAACTTTAGATATAATTTTGACATCTAGCATCAATCAACTTCATCAAACTTTAGAATGATGGTGTGCTTGTATTTATTAAAAATGTACATAAGTTTAAATATAAAATAATTAGGATTGCCAATATAAATTGGGTTAGTAATGTCAGGTAAAACTACATCTATAACAGCCATATATAGACCAAACCCTACTGATATAAACTTGTTCATTGCTGATTTGCAGGTTTATCTAAAAAATGTTGCAATAAATGATACGGAAATATTGATAGGAGATTTAAACATTAATATTTCAAATAGCCCCGTAGAAACCCAGGACTACCTAATTTGTTATATGAAGCCGGTTACAAGTCTCTCATAAATGAGTATACTAGAGTCGAAAGGGACGCTAGAAGTTGTATAGATCATACTTAATTCTAAAATAACCGATCATTATCCCATTATGCTAACATACGAAATATCTAGTAAACAAAGTAAATTAGTAGAGAAAAAGAAATATATTAATTATAAAAAATTTAAAAACTTACTGAAAAAGCAAAACTTTAACGGTATCTACCTCGAAAACAAAAATGCTGGGCGCTTATCAATCTAACCTAATTCCTGTAATATAGCACAAAAGAAAATACTAAAAACAATGTTTAAACTTGATGGATGGTATCCCACTCATCTTCCGTATTCCCAGACAAATATGTTGAGCGTAAAGTCTCTTTACTATAAGTCATCTGTTTTACATTTGTCAAAAAAGCACATGCTTCGACTAAACGATACACACCCTTATTAAACTCGATTTAGAGAGGAACTAAATCTGACACTACCGAGAACATTTAAGCAAAAAGGAAAACAGCATTTTAATTATATTGGCCAGAAAATTTATAACTTAATGCCTCAAGATCTGAAAAATAAAATATATAATGTGAACTTTAGAAAACACTTAACAAGGTGGCTAATAGGAGAAGCAATTGATTTGTAATATATGTAATAGTTTGTTTTTTTGTATTTTTCAGTGTAGTATGTTTTTTACTCTGCTATAATTCAACATAATAGTTCAATCAGTGGTTTTGTTTTTATAGTAATAAGTTTTATAGTATTTTTTTTTATTTTTTTATTGGATATATGTTTGTAAAAATTTCACTAAATTTAGTGCCCTTATGTTGTTTTTTTACTCTATTTAAATTTGAAATGGTATTTTAGTTTGTTTGTATTTATTATGACGGTTTATTCTATTCTACTTAACTTTTATTTTGAAACTAACTTGTGATTATTAAATGATTTTAACTCACAAACTCTGTTTATATATGGCTGACAAGCCGCAAGCTTAGCGATGTTAAATAGGGTTATCTGTGTTTGAAGTAGAGATAGTAAAGTGCGTTTTTTTAATATTTATTTGCCATTTATAATTGTTATTTGTTGTAATGTAATTGATTGTATGTTTTCTTGTGTAGATAAATAAATATTATTATTATTATGTAAAAGTAAATCAATCCCATGTATTATAGATATCATAATCCCTACTATAGCATTTTTATACGAGTTTTCTCGCAAAACCTAAGTAAAAATTTAAATATCTTATAAATAGAACGAAACTATGCTAACTGAAGAGATCCGTAAAATATGGACGTGTCTCCATACTTTTATCGTACTACTTGAGAGATATTTTTTAATTTTTCATTAATTTTATTATGTACATTGAAAACTGGTAGCAATATTGGAAATGTACCTGCAAAACACAAAATTTAATACAATTTAATTAAAATAATTGAAGTATTAACAAAACCTTGATATAACAAAACCAAAATTACGATAGTAAATCGACCTTAATCAGTTGTTGCATCAGTATTCGTTCCTGCTATTAATTTCTCTTATAATTAACAAACACAAAAATTACAGAGAGATTTTTATTCCTACTGTTCTGTTTTCCCTCGGGAAATGCGATCATAAATTATTTTTCGCTTGTCCCATTAATCTTCATGAAGGTCTTTTGTCAAGAGACCTTTCTAACCAATTCTGGTTCGAGAGTTTGCGGAATATGGTTAAAGTAAAACTGTGAAAATATCTTTGAGGTAATTGGTCAAATAAAATTTGGGTCGTAGGGCTATTTGTCAAATCCCTGCTGTGCCCCAGAGGAGAGACTTGTTTAAATACTGGGACTTACTGAACCAAAATTCAGGTAATTGTGCAACGGAAATGGTGAGAAAAGTTTTGAAGCTTTTGTCACCTGACTTAATTCTGAAATATATCAAGGCTTATAATACATATAAAAGCCTTTGGTGCATACCTCCAGTTTACTACAAAGTTACATAAAATTCTGAAAACAATTTGGTCATGTTTAAATGCGAGGAAATATTTTTAATATAGCTAATCAGCGATTTAACTCTGAAGGTACTTTACCAGCACTCATCCAGATTCTATACTATCGTAAGGTTTGTGTTAGTTTTATCGAAACTAAAACTTAATGTGACAACCAAACAGAATATATTATGATATGGCGTACATGCAGTTTTCAATTAGTAAATACCCGGTGACTTGGAGATATGGCACGCTGCAAACTAGTCTACATTGAAGTTACCTCATGACAAAAATAATATTTAAAAGTGACAAGCTTCTATTAAATTCTACTAAAAAAGAAAAATGTTTTAAATTTTAATTTATAATCAAGTGAAATTTACATATAAAAAAAGTGTGCTCTTTTTAACTAAACTATAATCAAAAAGTTTCTGATAGGGTCAAAAAAGTTGCCAGTTCACCCTTGCTTCGCATAAATGAGAATGATTGAACACGCCTGATGATTTTTACCAATTTCTACCTGTGCGACACATGATTATTGGGTATAATTTAAAATAAATTCAATAAGTAGTTCTACGTCATGTTGAATTCGTACCAGTTTATCCTCATATCACTTTCTCCAAAATTTACAGTCAATTGATTAAGAAGATTGTTTTGCGTTAATTTCTTTAAACATTTTATTTTACCGCCATTTTATTACGCTATCTTGAATTCACTGTGAAAATATCAGTAATTGGTCAAATAAAATCTATATCATGCCCCAGAGGAGAGACTTTAACACAACTTTACCAGTTTATATCTATATCATACTGACGGCTTGCACAAACTTTGAAATTAATCTAATACCTAAGTAGTTTTTCAGACTGATTTTTTAAATATTTTATTAGGACCTCATTTTGTTTTGCTATTTATATTCATACCAAAATGTTAAAAATTTCATTCTAATACTTGATATTTGTGCAAAATTTGAGGTAAATTGGATCAGTTTCTTTAGTAATAATTTTTTAACCTTTTACTGGGCCGCTATCTTGTTCCGGCATATTGGAATTTTACCAAAATATTATCAGGTCATTCTCATAATTTTTAACTAAAATTTGAAGTCAATCTGATCAGTAATTTTTAAGCTATGCCGCTAAACTGACAGACAGAGAAACAACCGACCGACGCACTGACAGAATTGATAAAACATTGTTGGCATCTAGGGACGCTAAAACCTAAAGATATGTTAAACATGAGAAGGTGAGGTTTTTACAGATTACCAAAGTTTTATTTGGCCGCCATTTTGTTTCGCCATCTTGAACCAGTACCATAGTTTTACTGGTTTATCTCTGTGCCACAATTAGTTATAGCACACAACTTGAAATCAGTTCACTAAGTACAAGCTTGAGATAAATTGGATTACTTTTTTTAGTAATAATTTTTTAACAAAAATTATTGGTCACCATCTTGTTTCGGCATAATTTTTGACTAAAATTTGAATTCAATCTGATCAGTAATTTTTAAGATATGCCGTGAACTGACAGATATACAAACCGATAGACAAACCGACAGACAGACGGACTTGATAAAACATATTTTTTGTCACTTCTACTAGTTCATACTCTATACTACAATTAGCCATGTCACATAATTTAAAATCAGTTCATTAAGTAGGCTTTTCAGGCAGAATTTTTAAATATTTTGTTAAGCCGCCACTTTGTTCCGCCATCATGGATTCATACCAATATTTTAACAGTTAATTCCTACATAATAATTAATTTTTGTGCAAAAATTGAGGTTAATTGGATAAGCACTTTTCACTAGGCCGCCATTTTGTTTTGCCATACTGGATTTTTATCAAAATGTTACCGTGTTATACCTGTAAGACCCTTAATTTTTGACCGAAATTTGAAGTCAATCGGGTAAGTAGTTTTTTAGCAATGCCGCGAACAGGCAAAATGACCGACAGACAGATAGACGGACAGGCAGACCAACGGACCGAGAAAACATGTTTTTCGTCATCTAGACCCTGAAAGGTGAAGATCTGAAAAAATCTCGGTGGGTGATTTTTCACGATTTCAATACTTCCCTTTTACGAGGGAAGTAAAAAAATCAACTTTTTCATAAACGTACAAACAAAGCATTTGCAAAACTGAAACTCTAAACTTAAACGTAGAAATATGAAACAAACATGAAACTAAGTTATAATCTAACGACTGAAATCTATCTTAAATAATATATATTTGCCCCAATGGTCTACTCCTAATTTTGGTACTATCGTCTATTTGTGTCCAACAAAATTTAATGGTTTTCTCTTTGTCTTTTCTCAGGAACTTCATGTCAAACATGCGGCCCAGTGAGCATTTTTCTGCGGCCCAAATCAGTTTTGAAAACAGCCAGATAATGAGGCCCGCGAACAAGTTGAAAACCGTTTTTGAAAGGGCGCGCCGCTGCAACAACGATTGGTATAATAAAATATACAATTGTACATAGTGTATATATGTTTAATAGGATGAACTACACATACTCAACCTAAAGCCAAACGTTATCTGGCTTGTTCCGTGAAATTCTATCGCGCAAACACACAGATGAAGCTATCTGAACATTCCGGAAAGAACTCGAGAAATCACAATCCGTATATAAGCCGTGTTCGATTGAGTTCAGTCGTTCAGTGTTTAGTCAGTTATGAGTTAGTTGCGATAGAGTTTCGAGTTGAGTTGCGCACTTGTTGTTACAACATTTAACAGTACTTATTATAATTTATTTCGGATACAGTTTTTAACATGTCTCTTTCAAAACCAAGTGAAAGTAAGAGGAAACTTGTAGATAAGTTAAAATCACGGTTGAAAGATCAGCAGCTTGTGTTTACACGTCCAAAGCAAGAAAATGAATCTGTCCTTCAAGCGAGCTACGTACTGTGGGAGTTGATCGCGAAACACTCAAAACCATTTGTTGAAGGTAAATTTATAAAAGAGTGCCTTGTAAAGGCCGCGGAAATTGTAAATCCCGGGAGCGTGAAGGCATTTCAAAATATATCCTTGTCCAAGAATACTGTCGCTGAAAGAGTTACTAAGTTGGCTGCCAATATAAGTGATCAGATAAAAACAAAATCAGACTCTTTCATTGCATTTTCTATTGCTTGTGACGAAAGTACGGATGTGTGTGCAACTCGCTGTTTTTCTTCGTGCGGTTGATACAGATATCAATGTGTATGAAGAATTACTGGAATTAGTACCATTACATGATACAACAACTGGAAAGGATATTTTCAATGCTGTTTATGGACTTCTGCAAAAGTACAATTTAGATTTGTCAAAACTGTGTTCCGTTGCAACAGACGGAGCTCCTTCAATGACTGGAGTAAAAAATGGCTTCGTTACAGAAATATATATATATATATATATATATATATATATATATATATATATATATATATATAATATATATATATATATATATATATATATATATATATATATATATATATATATATATAATGTATATATATATATATATATATATATAATGTATATATAATATATATATATATATATATATATATATATATATATATATATATATATATATATATATATATATATATAAAATATATAATTTCTGCAGGTGCAAAACGGCCTACAAGAAGAATTGCTTTCGATCATGTCAAAGGGTACCCTACTGCGATCATGATTTCTGGGCCTTTACCCTCATCAGGCAGGCTTGTACCCAGAGAGATCTGAAATAACAGATTGCTCGATATGACAAAATCGAAAACGAAACGTCTATCATACTGGAACAGTACTACATGCTAAGTATAACACTTAGCGCCACCTTGAGGCTCCGGTGGTTTCCGGCTGCAAACCCATAGGAATTTGGCAAAGTATGCACTAGCACCATCATGCGGAGAGTAGTTACTAAAATCAATAAAAATGCGCTTTCACACACCTTTGGACGCAGTTTTAAAAGTTATTTCCGCCGATAAAATCGCGCCACAAATAGACAACTTAATTAAAGACAAAAAATGTCAAATATCTGGAAAAAGAATTTAATGTTTGTAGTTTTTTGTAATGTCCTTTTTATTGGAAATTTAATAAACAGACTTGTCCTATAATAGTTCTTTTTCTCAAGATTTTCAGCAGTTTGTCTTCTTTAAGATAAAATTTTGCGGCCCACCTAATCGATGGTCTTCATGCTTTTGGTCCACCAGTGACTTTGAATTTGACATGGCTGTTCTAAGATTTGAGCAATATAAAATTTCAAGATTTTTCTAGTAGTAAATTTTACGATATAAAATGAACATTAGTTGAAAAAGTTAATTTTCTATGTCACAAACAAAATCTACTGCTTAAGGGAAGACAGTTTTTAGTCAGTTTTTTAAGCCTTTTTTAAGCTGGGAAACAGGCTGAGTTACGTTATTTAAATGTAGCTTTGTTAAAATTTTAGAGCTGCAGACTAAGTTTGTTCCATTGTATCCAGAAGAAGTTTTTGGAAACGTGTTCACTTATCTGTGTTACTCGTTACATTATTGGCCGCTCCATGTATTCTAGTCACGTATTTGAGGGAAATTTTCTACATCTATGTCTGCGTTTTGATGTTCCCATCTTTTTAGCTATCGGGGTCAAATTTATCAGTGGCAATTACGTCACAATTATAAGATATACCTCGGTCTTTTTGAAACCATTTTGGATGATTTCTGGTATTATATTTTTCCATGTTTTACCAATTTTTTCGGAAAATAAATTTTTTGATATTTTTGCCAATATTGTGGCGCTGCCAGCTTCAAATGTATTAATCCCGACTACCCTTGACAGACTTGAAAACAAATATGTCAACTGGTTGCCACAAGTATGTAAGTTGTAGAATCCTATACAGAGTTGGCAGACATGATATAGGTTGATACTGCGATGGATCATCCGTTCTTGCACCCTTTGGTGAATTTGATTACAAAAGAAAGAAAAGTACGTCTATTTCTCCACAATCTTTATTAGTTTTAAATTACTTCGACGCGTTTCGGTAATATACCATTTTCAAGAACTAACCTAACACTTTCATATCTGAAAGATACATGTATAAATAAGAAAATTTGTTAGTAGAATAGTAAAATTAGGACACTTACGTCAAACTCAGTGAAAGGCACAAAGCTGATAGGACACAAAAAAACTAATTAAAACATTACATAAATGACAAAATCACTGCATTGAACAATTAAAACAGAAATAAATAAAATCTTTTAGGTTAGAAGCAACAGCGTTGGCAGTCTTTAAGGCAGATATGTTACACGAGGTTATGACGTCATACCTTAAATAAGTTTTTGACCAATGCTGCTTCTATAAAGGGATTCCTTACAGGTTTATTAAGACTATTTGTACTCTTGTCTAGAACATCTTTCGCAATTTCAACGCACTCAATAGCATCCATCTTTTTTGAGTAAGAGACAGTGGCGGCTCGTGGATTTAGGAACGAGTGAAGCGCAGCGTAGCTAGGTGCACAACGCCGCAGGCGAACATTTTTTGGGGTGCCAAGCCCAAAATTGCTGCTTTTTAACCTTTTTATGACGTTAAATTATTCATAGCTTTGGAGCGTTTAATAATATGAATTTATAAGATTTTAAATATATTTTTTTGTTCTTATAAAACAGTTATGTACCTATGTCTTAAAGCTAATTTCGATTCGATTCGATCGATGCAAAACTGCTTCCGCCTCCGATGATCCGAACGCACTAATTTACATTAATTCTATAACAAGCGAACAAGCGCCTGCAGCCTGCAGCAGCAGTTTTATGCAGCTCCCATCTATTTGGCTTACGGAGTTTCACCATGGCGCTGTCGTAGCAACTGCGATAAACAAATCTCAGCGTAAAAGCCGGCGTGAGGGGGAGTCTGATGAAGAATTTGTTACGACTGATTGTGATTCCTCAACGAGTTGCTCTTATGAAAAGGTGTTCAGCGTGCTACGTTTTTAAGTCATTATTATTTTTTGAATATATAACGCACTAGTTTTGATAGAAAATAATGGTATAATTAAGTAAATAATGTGAATTTATATAAAACATACTACATTTTTATAATAAAAATGTAGATTATAAAATGCTTAATATTTTAGGTAGATGAGCCGCTACTGGTAAGAGATGTTATGTAGCATTTTGAAGTTTTTTGTTATATCAAAACTATATTGTTATTCTTTTAAATGTACCCCAAAAGCAGATCTATTATCGTTGTTCGGGGTACTATGGAGGATATTCGCGATTTTTTAAATGAATTGTCCCCCTATAACTTATTGATATAAATGATTGCCAAGTTGTAATAGAATCATCTTGACTATTGTTAAAAATATGTTTTTGAAAAGTTTTATATTTTGTATTAATCAGCCGATCAAGATGGACTTTTTCATAGCCGTTGTTAACTGCAATTTGATATATACTATTTCTCCCTTTTATAAAATTGTGTGGAAGAAGCGGGATAGAGAAAAGTTTGGGTCGGTTTCCGGTAAATAGAAAACTCAAGGCTGGTGTCATTGTTGGTGATAGTAGTAGGTAATTCAAGTCTAGATCCTGTACATATTACCAGGGTGTCATCTACGTATCTTCGCCAAAAGAATACAATCTTTACGAGTGGTTCAGTACTAGAGAATAACAATTTATCTTCGAAGAAAGCCATGAAAATTTCTGCTAAGGAGGGAGAGAGGCTAGAGCCCATTGGCAAGCCTTCTTTTTTTTTAATTTATTGTTAAATCTGAAAGGGTCTAAATTGAGAAATTTTTTAATTAAGGTTACAACAAGAATTTGAGCCATGCATTAAGAATGATGGGGTATTATCTGGGCGTAAAAGCTCGTACGTAAATTCTTGAACAGCGAGTTAAATTTCCATCAGTGTGCCGGTCTGTTGGTCTTTCTTGTTCTGTCACTCAATCTGTAAGCAGCGTAGCTCAAAAACTATTTATCCAATTAACTTCGAATTTTGGTCAAAACTCAAGGGTTTTATGGGGATGATAATATTTGGGTAAACATCCAATGTGGCGGAATGAAATGGCAGCCTCATGAAATTTTAAATAAGAACATAATGGCCGTCTAAAATTATATTGGATTTTTGTGTTATATGCATGTACGTAGTGTAATTATGTTTGAGGGAATTTGAGGGTAAAGGCGAAGTTACCGAATTTTTTTAAAGAGTCAGGATGATTATGAAAATATACAAAATTTTAAGGCAGGTTGTTACATACAACAGGAGGTATTCTTTATCTACTTAATAAAGCAGACTTGCTAATATATTATCAATTTCCATTGAACGTTTTTTAATGTTTAAATTTATCAATTTAACTTTTCAGTACTCATAAAGAATTTTATTACATCATGGTTTTTGTATCGCTTTAAATTCATGCTGTGGCAGAATTTTGAGGTAAATCGATAAGTTCGTTTTCATCAACTGCCATCTGTCTTGAACTATGCCAGCAGATTAACCTTTGTTGCCAGCTCGAAAATCTAGTTTCCCGACGGTTTTGCATAAGATGGAATAAATCAGAATTCATTCTCTATAAGGAAATTTAAAAGGATTTATTTTCCTGGGAGTAAGTGCCTTTTGCATAAAATGTTGGTAACAAATTTAATATGCCTTTTCTAAAAGAGAATTAACAAGATAAATTGTCTGAGTATCACATGATATATATGAAACAGAACTTAGGAACCCACTAAGCACAAAAAACACAAAATTCTACATCATTCTAAAAATCAATCATTAATTAGTAAGAGGTGTTTTAAAAAAGGGAAAAGGAATATGAAAATTTAAATTTTCCGACAGTTTCTCTAGATTAGATTACCTCTCATATGTGCAACGTTACTAATAAACTTGCAGATGTTTATCGTTTCGTGTTCCGAATGTTTGAATAATGTCAATCGAACACGTTATCTTTTTTATCTTGCGTAGTCTTTTCACCAAGCATGTTAGATGTATTTATGTAATAGAATTTTTATGACGATATCTGATGGTAAAAACAGTCTTTCGTTATCATAATTTTTTTTTAATATTTTCTATTATGTTTCTATTATTATTAACTTGTCTGTTAAGTTAGACTGAGACTTATATGTAAAGAAAATCAGACCATTGTATCTTCATTTAGTATTTTTTGTGAATACCGGTTTTAGTCGTGGTTTTACGTGTGCCTTTCTTAAGGGTCCGCAACAAAATCAGTAGGTTAGTTTTCTTTATCTGTTATTATATGTTCTCATTGTGTAAGGGACAGAAAAATATTACCCCAGGCGTTTTTTTTTTAATTTTTATTTCCTAAAAATTATCAGGAATTTTTTTCTACTACATGCCTTCATAGTTTTCCACTCAAGTCATGACGTATTACCATAATATGATTATCTATAAGTAAATGGAATTAAATATTGAAATACTCATTGAGTAAGAGGTGAATCATTCTGCTGCGTCTAATGGAGTTTTGATTTTAAGAAGTTCGGCTATGATTCTCTGCAAATAATTCTTGTTTTGCCAAAAACAGCTGTACGAGTCATATCATAGGTAATATATAATCAACTCTTAGTTGCATATTTCTTGGATTCACATTGCAGTTTAAAATAAAATATTTGTTAGGTAAAAAAGAATTTACCTGTGCATGATCGATGATAGAAATAATACGTTAACTTAGATTTCGCCGAACTCCACGCCAAACTAACTCATATATCTAATATTAGACACATTTAAAGGAGAAACTAAAACTCTTTTTATTGGTGGTGTTTTAAATTTGATAAATTCGCACATCTATGGTGACCTATAGGTAAAAATTAATTCAACTATTTTAAATTACTTAATTACTGTAAAAATTTTAAATTTGATATATATATATATATATATATATATATATATATATATATATATATATATATATATATATATATATGTATATATATATATATATATATATATATATATATATATATATATATATATATATATATATATATATATATATATATATATATATATATATATATATATATATATATATATATATATATATATATATATATATATATATATATACTATAAAATCGTTTTTAATTTTTTAAGAATATAGGTTTATATACTTAGATAAAGAAAAAACATTATCAACTAATAATGGACTCACTTTTAATAAGCTGTTTTCTACTTCTCTCGTAAAAGCCAAATATTGTAATCGTTAAGAAATCGCTCTTCTAAGTTTTTACAGATCTTTATGTTTTAGAGTCCTCCTCGATGCCAAAAAAAAAGCATGTTTTCTCAGTTCCATCGATCTGTCGGTCGGTCAGTCTGTTCACAGCAAAACGAAAAACTTTATCCGATTGACTTCAAATTTTGGTCAAAAATTTAATAGATAGATAAGCGTTTATTTATATTCCAAAATATAACAAATAGGTATACAAAAAAAACCCAGTGGATGTGGAACAATGTCAGCAAGTAGCATTACAATTACTAAATAGCGGCATATATAAAATACCTTGCTTTTTTTCCTGCATCTTAGAATCTATCATCATATCACAAATACCTAGAATCATGAGTTAACTAACTATGTAGCTGCATTGAAAATAATTCTGGATTAAGAGAAAAAAAACCAAAACAAATATAACAGTAAGATAAAAATACTTTCACATTTGTACTTACAGTTTCTACAATTACAAATTAAAATACATATATTTACTGAATAAAATACCTACATGTCTCGTATGGCAACAATAATAAGTCATAGGGAGAGAAAAATTCATTACATTATTTCATTTTTGTCAGAAGCAAAGTATTGTGTAAAAGGCCTTTTTACATAAGAATTTTCTTAATACTTTTTTTAATTGAGAATTCAGAATTTTTTTGTAAATATGTGAAGTTGTATTTATCAGGAAGAAGGTACTGATGGAGAGACATTTCATTGGAGATATACGTACATCCATGACAAAAGGAAATATCGCCAAGGAGGTCGAAATATTGTTTACATTGCCGAAACTTGGGTGGATAATGACTTGACCTTTAAGAAGTGCTGGCAGAGTGAAAATGTTTTTTCTGGTAGGATATTGGTGCCTCTCATTAAAGTTATTAAAAAGATCTCCATTATTTCAAACAAACACAGTCCTAGAGATACAAGAGTTAAAATATTATTTCCAATAAATACTTTTCTACAACTATCCTGCAGTCTTAGGTCTAAAATAGAACGAAGACACCTTTTTGACAATACATAAGCAATCCAACATAGCGCCGGTAAACAAATCAGAGATCGAGGCTGAACTAAATAAATTACGAAAAAGTGGCTTAATTGAAATTATCGTTAGTAAAAAGTTACCCGTGTCAAATTTAAGTGGCACTCTAAACGTTTTCATTAGTGGATTGTGCAATTGTCCTGTTTTTTTCCGAACTTTTACAGTCTAAACAAGGTGACGTGTTTTACGATGCAGTTGGAAATTCTTTCGATAAATTATTGTGCAAGAAAAGGAAAAGGCCATGGTTGCAGTCAGTGAAGTTGCAAACCTGAACAGGCTTATATTTCACTTAGAAAAAAGAACAGGTGAGCAAGAAGACTTAATTAGTTTAGTAAAACAACAAACTAATATATTAAATAATATACAAAATCCTCAAAAACAACTTTTGCCATCTAACAAGCAAAACGAGTACGTTACTTTGGCCGCTAAAAGCGACCTGCATGAAAATATCACACAAGTACAGGAACCTGCACTAGTGAATAATACCGTACAGCAATCTACACAGTCAAAATATGGATCTCTTAGAAAAAATAACTCTCATGTTATGAGCAACAAAAATGGAAACAGATATGGAGACAGACCACCTGCACCAACGAATTCATACAGTCATAGATTTTTTAGATATGATGTGGGAAATGCTGTTCAAAATGCACAAAAGTGTTATTTAAAAAGGTGTAAACCTTTCCCTCAAAAGCCCATAATAGGAAATAACAGGGATTCCAGCATAAAAACAATTCCCAAAAAGGGATACCTTTATGTATATCGCATAGATCCGGAGACACAATCGAACGATCTTCTGGTTCACCTTAAAGGAACATGTCCTAACCTTGAATTCAAATGTGGAAAACTAAAGCAAAATGAAACATCTGCTTCTTTTAAGTTAGAATTTCCCATTGAACAACTTAAATATGTGTACAACCCGAATATCTGGCCAAATGGCGCTGCTGTGCGGCGATTTATATTTCCAAAGAAAAATAAACAAAATTTTCAAGACGCCATGACGACGCCAATTTAGTGAATAAAAGCCGACCCGTTCTAACGGATGTTAAAGACGACCTAGGTGTAAAGGTCAAATGGACACTATTACATGTAAATATACAAAGTTTATTTTATAAATGTAGTTTATTAGAATATTTTTGTAATAATGTAAATGCAAGTTTTATGTGTTTGACCGAGCATTGGTTAAATGACGGTAAAGTAGAGTCCCTTCGGGTGGTGGGTTATAGTATGATGTCATGTTATTGCCGAATAAGTAATAATTATGGCGGTACCTGTATTCTCGTGAAGAATGAACTTAGCAATTTGGTTAACTATTAAATCGTATAAATAAATTTTCCGTTGACACTCACTTTGAGTGCTCCGCTGTGGTATTTAATAAAGAATTGTGTATAATAGTTATTTACAGAGCACCAACGGGTATTTGTGACTTTTTCATAAACATATTATTTCTGGTATTGGATTATGCTGTAACTAACTTCGAATCTCTTATCATTACAGGAGATTTAAATATTGACGCATTAAAACCATCATCAAATAAGGATAAACTTTTTGATGTACTAAACTCCTATAACTTAGAGTCTATTATTAATGAGCCCACACGTATACATTCCTTGGGACAGAAGGTTTGTACTAGTTATAACAAACATTAATAACAAAAATTCAAGTTACAAGGTTTTAGAATGTGGTTTTTCAGATCACTTTGCTCAAATTTTCACTTGGGAAAATGTGGTAGTGACACCAGAAAATAAATAAATAATGATATTTTAATTAGAAAATTTACTGAAACAAAAATGGCTTAATTTAAATTTTTGTTCGAAAAACTTGATTTCCTATACAATCCGTACGAAATTGACATTGATACAATATTTGATAGTTTCTACTCGCACTTTAAATGGTGCTTTGAAGCCGCCTTTCCAAAAGTAAAAGCAAAACCTAATGATAGAAATTACTCTAAATATATTTTTTCCCTAATATTTTAAAAATATAGAAAGTGATAACACTTCTAAAAAAGGGTGACCCACTAGACTATCAAAATTACAGATCCATATGCATTTTGAGTTGCTTCTCAAAAGTAATGGAAAAAGCTATGCATGAGAGAATAACTAACTATTCAAATAAATATAACTTATTGACACAATCTCAATCTCTTGTTTTAGGAAAGATCATTCTGTTGAAACAGCGTCCCTGGCGTTGATGCCGACTATCCACGACTACGTTGATAAAAGAGAATATGTAGTTGCGATAATGTTCGATTTATCACGCGCGTTTGAAACACTAAATCACGCCTTTTTAACGCAGAAACTGCAGTGCTTAGGTATTAGGCACAAAGTAAGTACATGGCTAAATTCATATGTTACAAATAGATCGCTAATTGTAAAGGTAGAAAATGAACTGTCGGATACGTTCGGCTGTAATTTGGGTACACCGCAAGGAGGAATTTTGGGGCTCTTAATATTTCTACTGTACATAAATGATTTGCCTGACCATATAACCCATGGCTCGGTGTTTATGTACGCGGATGACGCTACTATTATTGTTTCGTCCCCGGATATAAAAACTCTAAAAAACAAAATTCAGAATGTGCTCAACGACTTTGATAAATGGGGTAAAAATAATCATCTAATCATAAATTATGATAAAACTGTTTGTATAGAGTTCACAGGAAACTACCTGTTGCCCAATAAGTTGAAAATTGATTTTAATAATAAGGAAATTCTCTATGAAAATACTGCGAAATTTTTAGGCTGTATCGTGGATTGGAAATTAAGATTTGAGGAGCACATTAACAGCATTTGTAAAAAATTGAACAGTAAATATTACGCTTTTCTAGTTTTAAAACAAAATCTTTTTCCCCCAGCACTTACTTAATATTTATTATTGTATGGTGTATCCTTAGCTCTCATATTATGGTGTGGGGACAATTTATTGATCATGGAAGGCTCTTTACTACTCAAAAAAGATTTTTAAGATTAATATTTTACTTAAAATATGACGAATCTTGCCGACCAGTGTTTAAACAATATAACATTTTAACTGTGTGCTGCATTTATTTATATAAATTACTTACGTACGTTCACTCTAAAAAAGATGAGTTTAAAAACACTGTGATACTCACTTATATAATACAAGGACAAAAAAACGGTTCCATGTGAATAACTTTAAATACTTTCAATATAAAAAATCACCAGTTTATGCTGGACTACGCTTTTATAACCTACTACCTGTTGAATTTCAGATAATTGCAGATTTTAATAAATTTAAGACCACCCTAAAAAAATACTTAATTAAACATTGTTTTTAAAATGTGAAAGAATTTATTGATCAAGACCAGTGCTCGACAAAAAGTTAGTTTTTTGTTAAAACTATATTTAGTGTATTTGTTATATACCTACGTTTATGTTTTTTTTTATTATGTACTATTTTTTGGCCATATCTGATACTTGATTGAGTACATTCATGATAGGCCGATAGAGCAGCATCCTGTCCAACCCTCTCAGCCACAATTTTTAAGACATAACAGTACTTAGAAACTTTTAAGGCCACACCCTCAATGTGTACCCTCCAGTCCAGTTTTCTGTCTATTTCAACTCCCAGAAAAGATATGTTTTTCTTTGATATTAACTCTTCATTATTGTACAAAATATTGAAATCATTATTTACTCCATTTCCTAAAAGTCTTTCAGTTAGGGGTTCTATGGGGATGAATTGGTGAAAATACAATATAGCGGAACAAAAACTACTTATTAAATTGATTTAAAATGTGTTACAAGAGTTAAGTGTAATAGAAAGATAAACGAGTAGAATTGTGGAACCAATCGAAGATGGCGGAATACAATGGCGGCCTAGTAAAATGGTAACATCTAGGTATGAATCCAAGATGGTAGAAAAAAATGACAGCTTAATAAAATATTTAAAAAACTTAAATTAAGCCCAAAAAGCTGAAGTAATAATGTTAATAAAAATATTTGAAAATACAGTGTATATTGGTTACTAAATGAATATGGGCGAAACTAAATTGGGTCACACTTCCCTATTCCTTGTAAAAGGAATCGTAACCAGGGAAGGAATTTAAAGTAAAGGAAATTTACAGGATTTTTTTTTAAATTTCAAGTAAATTATTTGATAAAATTTATTAACCAAAGGTAACAGGGATTAAATATATTAAAAATATTCCCCCCGTAGTTATTGAGGACGACGGGACCTGGACAGAAGTCCGTCGCAACATCAAAGGAGCAAACATAGGCTTCAATAAAGCAAAGGCCTCCGGCTCGAGGCTCCAAATTTTTCCAAAAACAGCTAACGACCATAGGGCCCTGACCCTCCACCTTAAAGAGGCCAATCGCCCATACCACACCTATCAGCTCCCGGAGGAAAAAAGGACACACGCGGTAATCCGCGGCTTACACACGAACACCCCGGTAGAGGACATAGTTCAAGAACTACACGAACTCGGCATTACTGATGCTAGCGTAGTCAGAATGACCTCAAGGATTACAAAGAAACCCATTATTCCTGGTTAAAACCACAAACAACCAAATAATGAAAATAAGCACCCTCTTTGACCGGGTGGTCAAAGAGGACAATAAGAGAAAAGACGGCACTGTAAAACAGTGTTTCAAGTTCCAGCGTTTCGGACATACACAATCGCTATGTACCTACCCAGACAAGTGCGTTAAATGTGCAGGACTACACAGATCGGACGCATGCCGACTCCCGGAAAAGGAGGAAGATGGCTCCAAAAATGCAGTTTGTGCCAACTGCAATCAAAAAGGACATCCGGCCAGTTACAAGGGCTGCCCGAAATATCCCGCCCCTAAAAAGGCACCTATAGCCCCATAGGCCAACTTCAAAAACACAGTGAAGCCTGCAGCCACGAAACCTGCAACTAAAGCCACCTATACGGAAGTGGCCAAAACTACCACTACTCCCCCAAAGGAAAAGAAGGAGAGCTCCCCTCCTCTTGATCTCCAGGCTGCAATCCTGCAAGCCGTCACCGGAATGATGCCCTCTATTGTGGAAACCATAATTCCCACAATAACAAAAGCTGTGGAGGAACAGCTCCGTAGACTAAAATAAGCAATGCCAGAACAACAAAATGAAACCCTAAAACTCATTTCCTGGAACACCTGCGGTCTAAGGGCCAGGAAAACTGACGTCCTAGAACTCCTGGAAGAACATCGCCCCGATGTTCTAGCAATACAGGAGACTAAACTAACAGCTGAAATAAGAATGACCTTCCCAGGATATCACATCTACAGATACGAACCTCCTGGTCACCGAGCCATGAGAGGAGTCGCGATCCTGGTCAGAAAAGGCGTTCCACACTCCTTCCTGGGGGTTGAAGACGTGGAACTAGACGCCATCTCGATAGAGGTTTACACGCGTAGAGTACCGATCAAAATTACCTCTGCGTATCGCGCCCCAACACAAGAGCCAAAATTATCATTGGTGACTTCAACTGCAGATCCGAAGAATGGCATTGCACCCATACCAACTCAAATGGTCGCAAACTATCCAGACTATGCGAGGACCATAGACTCGCCATAATAGGACCAGAACAACCAACACACCTCCCCCGTGGAAACGGGAGGCCAACCGTGTTGGATATAGCACTCCTGAAAAACATCAGGGAAGAGCTGGACATACACACTCTGAATGAGGGTACATCCGACCACAACCCGGTACTCCTGCAAGTAGGAGTAAACAGAGTAAACCGCCACACCAAGAAGACGACCGACTGGAAGGCCTATCAAAGACAACTGAAAGCTGCAATCGAAATCCCTGAGATCCGCGCTCCTCAGGGACTAGATGAGGCCGTAAGAAGTCTAGAGACAGCCATCCTGAATGCCTTCCATGAAAACACAGTAGTGGAAGACATAAGCAGGCATCGACAAACCGAGGAGCTTCCTGAAAATCTCAGAGATGAGATCAGGACCAACAGACGCCTCCGCAGGATCTACGCCAGATCCCACGAGGAAGAGGACAGGACTGTTCTAAACCGACACTCTCAAAATTTGAGAAACCGGTTACAAGAACACCGAAACAACAAGTGGCAGGAAAAGCTGAGATCCCTAGACACGCATCACCAAACAGCCTGGCAGATGCAACGTGTTCTTCGAATGGACAAACGTCCTATCCCTCCACTCCAAGGTGTAAATGGCCCAATCTACACCGACGAGGACAAAGCTGAAGCCTTAGCGGATGCCATAGTCCAACAAGGTCAGCTAAACCAACACCCAGAGGAAGACGAAGAGCTCACCGAAGAGGTCCACGACTCAGTTAGAGACCTGGATTCTTGGATTTTACCTCAACAAAATCCACATCCTGTCTCACCCGGGGAAGTTCGAGACATTATCAGGAAACTGAAGGTCAAGAAAGCCCCTGGAGCCGACGGCATCACCAACAAGATGCTGAAAAACTTCCCCAGGAAAGGATACAGTGCGATGGCCAACATCATAAACTCCATCATAAGAACATGCCACTTCCCCAGCACATGGAAAAAGGCAGAAGTCATCGTCATTGAAAAACCAGGAAAAGACAGGACATTACCACACAACTACAGGCCCATCAGCCTACTCCCTGCTTTAAGCAAAGTAGCTGAAAGAGCTATAGCCAGAAGACTAAAAGATGAGCCCCAAGAACTAGACGCCATCCCAGATGAACAATTCGGCTTCAGGGCAGGGCACTCATCTGAGCAGCAGGTACTCAGAACCACAGAGTATATCACCAAAGGATTCAACAATAGAGAGGCCACAGGAGCAGTTTTCCTGGACATCGAAAGAGCTTTCGACAGAATGTGGCACCAAGGCCTGATCCACAAAATGTCGGTGGCTGGATACGAGAGAAGAAACATAAAGCTTATCAGGAGCTACCTAAATAACAGATCATTCACAGTCAAGGTGAATGACTCTCATTCAGCTCCAAGAGGACTAGTAGCTGGAGTACCACAAGGGTCTGTGCTGGGACTCGTCTTATACTCCATCTTCTCTCACGATGTCCCAATCGGAGATGAGGGCTTAATGGCACTTTACGCTGATGACACGGCTATCCTTCACCAAAGCAGAAGCACCCGGATAATGGGCAGAAGACTGCAAGAGGACATTGATAACCTTCATGACTGGTGTGTCAAATGGAAGGTTAAGATCAACCCACAGAAGTCCCAAGCAATCCTATTCCAACGTAGGAGACTGGCTCCAAGAGCTAGAATCCGAGTTGGAGATGTCGAGATCCCTTGGTTACGCGAGGCCAAGTACCTAGGGATGACCATGGATAAAAGCTTGACATGGAATAACCATATCAACGCAGCGAGGACAAAAACCAGACTAGCGATGGGTAAACTTTATCCACTGCTCTGTCGGAAAAGTGAAATGGGACTGAGGACCAAGCTACTACTGATCCAAACAGTAGCCAGGAGCCAACTCACATATGGCTCCACATCCTTCGGATATGCTTCTAAATCCCACCTTATGAAGCTAAAGAGGACAGAAAACAAACTCATTAGGATGGCAGCTGACGCCCCATGGTTTATCAGGAATGAGGATCTGCAGCGTGATCTTCAATGGACACCTATCGAAGACTTCATGCGGCAAAAGGCTACCCGAGCCTTCAGGGCAGCAGAAAATCACCCCAACGAAAGCCTACGAGACCTGGTAGACTACAATCCGCTAGCTCCGAGACACAACAACTGGACAAGGTACAGGAGACCCAGACACGGGCTCCTGCACTAATATACTCTAGGATGGAAGTGGGCAAATCGAAATTTCTGAGTCTCCGTGCTCCTCAGGAACTAGCTCTTGCTCACCGAAACCCCAAGAGTATCAACAAGAGGCCATCAAATTCCAAGAAGAGGATTCCCAGGTACCTCAGCTGGCTCCGGCGTGAGTTGCAGCTGAACCTGAGGTAAAAGAAGAGGATCCCAGGTACCTCAACTGGCTCCGGCGTGAGCTGCAGTTGAACCTGAGGTAAAAGAACACCCCACCTCAGCCTCAACACTGCCGGATCACGGAACAGCAGTGTCGCTGAGGGCACAGTAGAGGACCAAAAACTCTAAGACCACCAGGCACACTGACGGAGGGACACTGACAACGGCAGACTGGACCACGGGACAGTAGGACGCAGGCAGCGGCAATCCGGACAGAAGGAAGGAGGACAACAGAGAAATATCCCCCCCTGGTAAGACGACACTTCCCTATTAATAATATTTTTTTTATTTTCAGATGACTACAAGTATCGAGAGGTGGCAAAAACATCCTGCCAAGTGAGGACCTCCCCCCCCCCCTACGACAGCGAGGACCATGTCCTTCATAGGAGTTTCTACCGAAAGGACGGCATCAACCCCATCGAAGGATCCTTGGCTAGCCCAATGATGGTCCATCTGATGGGGGCCCGTTGGGGTTCAGTGGGTATTGTTGACTCCGACAGGTGGAAACCTGTCAGAGCAACGAGTCCCACACTGTCTTCCCTTCTACTGGAAGGGAATTCGTGCGTATAAGCATTCCCCATCGACACAAAAAAAAAAAAAATCACATTGATGATTTCTTAATTGAGATCTCCGGGGATATAAGCCTGCCCGGCGAGGGTAAAAGCCCAGAAATCGATCACAAGAGGGGTATCCTGTGACACAGTCGAATTCAATGTCTTGTCATAGGCCACTTACATGCAAATATTATATTTTTTGCTACACACACACATATATATATATATATATATATATATATATATATATATATATATATATATATATATATATATATATATATATATATATATATATATATATATATATATATATATATATATATATATATATATATATATATATATATATATATATATATATATATATATATATATATATATATATATATATATATATATATATATATATATATATATTATATATATATATATATATATATATATATATATATATATATATATATATATATATATATATATATATATATATATATATATATATATATATATATATATATATATATATATATATATATATATATATATATATATATATATATATATATATATATATATATATATATATATATATATATATATATATATATATATATATGTATTTATTTATTCCCTATACAACGAACAACATATTTCTTGCTAAGTTATGTAACAAATTGACGTTTCGATCATTTCGTGAACTTCATCAGAATACATAATTTTATAAAAGAAATTTTCGGGCAATTACATTTACAACAAAAAATTGGCTAAGGTACTTGACTTGAATTGTGTATAACAGTCTAATATACCCATCTAGGCTATAAGTTTATTCTATAAGTGGTTTCAAAAAATCGGCAACAGAGGGAGTTATAGTATATTATTTTTTCAAGCGGTTTCGGTTAACGAGTTTCTTCTGAAATAATAGCGTGCTTTTATTAAAAAAAAAATCAATTTAGGAACGTTCACTTTGGACCGGTGTTACTAAGGTAGGTTAGCTCAATATCAGTATTTTGAGTTTCTTATTATTTACAACTTTAGAGAAGTTATGAAGGTTTGTTGTTTGAGGTTATGTGTTCCTAATAAGGCCATCCGATAATGTATAGTGATCTCGTTAGCAATTATGTGACCTTGTTAGAAACAATGTGGCTTTATTAAGTTCTCAACTGATATTTTCTTTTATTTCCAGAACATGCCACCCATACAAAGATCTTGAAAGTATAAATAAATTATGTCAACGTATTATTAGGTTAGGTAATATTGGAGTGCCCTTGACCAACAAAATTATTCCAAAAACGGTATACTTCAGAATCAGAGGAACGATCTGATAGCAGTGATTCTGATAATGAACCACTCACCAATTTAAATTTAAAAAAAAGAAATTATTTGGATAGAAATACCAATAAAACTTTGGATGTGATTGAACCTGAAACTAATATAATAATAATCAAGACTCAAGTTTGAATAAACCGATGGAGAACATCAAGGAATTGTTTCCAACACCCGAATTAAAAGCTCCAACCACTAAACGACGCAAAGCAATTAACTCAGCTGCTCAAGTCATCGTCAGCGATTTATTCAGTACACCTTCCCGTAGTTTCACGATACCTTCCAGCAAAGAAAATGCTACTTCTTCCAGTTCTGTAGATAAAGATAAAATAAAAGTAAGAATAAAAAGCAAAATGAAAGTTGGTTCTGCTTCATTTGCAAAGAGAATAGAATGATAGACATGCGACTTTGTTGAGGAATGTGTCGGGTTAGATAAAAAAGATAAGTGCAAATTTGTGTATTATGAATGTGAAATTGTTTGTAACTAATCCAGTTTTTCAATAAAAATGTTAAACTAAAAATCTCAGAGCTAATGTTTGTAAATTTTTCCGTGAATTTTAATAGCAATGTTATTGTTGTGCCCAAACAAGGCCACCCGAAAACATTAATAAGACCCAAACCACATAAAAAACTTCCAAACTTTTCAGGAAAGTCATATTTACCAATTTTTGCAGGTGGCCTTATAAGGTACCTGGGTCACCCAATAAGGCCAATTTCATTCTTCCGATAAAATATTTATAACCCACAAATCAAATAAAAAATTGAATTTTTTTGTGATAAAAGCAATATAAATAAGGCACAGCTTATGGTGAATAATTTATACAAAGCTTGGTTTAATATTTATCTTCTAATAATTCTTTGAACCTTAACGTGGCCTTAATTGGTTCAGTACCTTATATGTAACACATTTTCAATAACACATTTAAAAACATAAAATAAAACAGTGCACATTCACGATATAAGACTTATACGGAGACAAACAAGAAACTAAACTTTTCCTTTAATTTACATGTTATGGTATATTTTACCGAGTTGTTTTGTATTAGTTTTTGCATTGATTGAATTGCTCACATATAGAATCCGTAAGAATGTTCTCTTTTCTTAGGTAGTTTTTGGTCTTCAAAATTTTTACTTTAATAAAATTGTTATTGCCGTTTTGTTCTTATTATCATAATTGTGTCCTTGTAGGAATTTCGTAAACTATATGAGTTTTTTAAATTTTTTGATTTTAGTTTTTACTAAAATTATTTTTAATAGGTCTTTGTGACTAACTGTGATGTTATGTTTTTAAAACACCTTTTGAACATTTTCCCATATTTTAGGTATATATGTAAACGACATGTATTGTGTTTTTTTTTCTTTATTAAGATTTAAATTTTTGTTTAATTGATGGCTTGAACGTGTGCCAAAAACTGAGTTGGAACCCTTAATAACATAAATTTCAATTGCTTATTCATTTCCACAGATAAGTACATATTTTATTATTAGTTTCTTGGTTGCCTTCATATAATGTGAATTTTAAATTGTAAACATTATTGCCTGAAAATTTCCTTTATAGAATTTATGTAATCAGATGAAGATCACGACATGATCGAAACATCAGTTTGTAACATGACTTAGCAATGTGTTGTTCGTTTTATAAGAACCTAATCCTAGAAAATATAAATTAAATATATAAACTAGAAGGTCCAAAAAAATCAAGATAAACATACATATATCTGAGCATGGGTGAAAACTTGCTATAATATCCGTCAGAAATATGGAAAACTGGCTAAAACCAAAATGAAAATGTTTACTAAGACCAACCAAAAACTATGTAAACAGAAAAACAGAAGAATCTTTCTCCTGAGATGTAAAGACTAAGATCTAAAGCCTACGGTTTTAAACATTAAGACTAACCATATTTTATTTAATTGCACTAAAGCAACATTTTTAAGATTAAATTCTAAAGCAATTTATTACTAGCACATTAAACATCCGTATCACAGAGGCTACAAAAACAAAAGCAGAACTTAATATATTATAATCACAAAACCGAATATTTGTCAAAAAATCATACAAAATAACATCACCAACATTGACAGATTAATAAAAAAGGAGAGTTATAATGACTATAAGAAAAAAATTAAATAAATGGATCCACAATATGACCGATATTAATATTCCCGACGACGTAGCCAAATTCTTCGCTTAGGTCCAAACTTTACAATTTTTCTTAAAACTTCTGAAGATGTACCAATTCCAGATCTAGTTAGCAATATTGAAACATCCATTACAGGCTTAACTTCAGAAACTAAAATAGCTTTTGAGGAGAACCAGCTATCTCCATTTAACATCAACATGCTGTAATATTATATTCAATACTACTTCAAATACTAGGAAACAAAAACAACTTTTAAGCAAAGTAAAACAAACTAAACGTGCCGCTAGAAAAAGCCAAAACTTAAAAGCTTTGAGTCCTGACAAGTCAAACAAAACAGTTATTATGTATTTCACCGAATATGACGAAATAATTACTAATCTGTTACAAGATATCAAAACGTACAAGGATTGAAAAAACGATCCGACTAACATATATCGAAGAAACAACAACGACTTAATTGCCCGATGGGAAAATGAAAACGTATATATCACCAACATCAAAACTTAAAAACCCTAAATTCTCAACCTTCAAGAATATTTAACCTGCCAAAAATACACAAAGAAGACATCCCATCGATTGTTTCGTGTATCCAATCACCCTTTGATAACTTGTCAAAATGTCTAAAAAATATTTTACAAAATATTCTAAACTAAAACAAATATCTATTAACTATATATTAATAACTTTGGACGTAATAACTCTATACACTACTATAGCAAAGTTTACTGAATAAAAATATAAGTTGCACAAATATAAGCCAATATGCCTATTAGATATTGCTTTGTAGATGGTTGAAAAAAACATGTTTTATCAATTCTGTCATTTCATCTGTCGGTCTGTCTGTCTGTCTATTAGTTCGCGACAGCTTAAATACTATTTACCCGATTGACTCCAAATTTTGACCCAAAATTAAGGGTCATATGAGAATGCCCTAGTAATATGTTAAAAAAAAATTGTTAGAGTGGTGTATTATTTGGGGTTAACATCCAGTAAAAAAAAGTATTTTTTTAAAATGTCGATGTTTCCCAACTTTATTGTTGCATTCTCGGAACATATATATTCTATATCCTGCATGAAATACATATTATCAATCTTTACCTACTCCGTTGGCCTGCAGATATTTCCCAAATATTAAGTTTCTAAATGATTTTCGTTAACGATCCTCATGTTTGTATGTTAGAGTTGGGGTAAAGATCCAGTAAAAAAAACAAGACTCTATTTTTAAATTGTCGATGTTTAGATTTTATATCCTGCATGAAACCCATATTATCAGTCTTTACCTACTCCGTTGGGTCACAGATATTGTTTCTAAATGGTTTTCGTTAACGGTCTTCTTGTTATTATGTTAAAGTGGTGTATTATTTGGGGTTAGGAAATATCTGCGGACCTACGGAGTACGTAAGACTGATAATGTGAGTTTCAATTTAAGATGGCGAAACGAAATGGCGGCCAAACAATTTTTTTAAAAAATCATCGTAAAAAAAATTTGTTCAATTGACTTTAAATTTTGCAGAAAAATTAAATGTGCAAATTGGATATACTGGTAGGCATTCAACATGACGTAACAAAATGGCGATATGTGTCAATGTAAAAACTATTTATTGAATTTATTTTAAATTATGCCCAAAAGTTAAGTGTGACATAGGTTGAAAGAAAATGGTAAAATATTGGTAGGAATCCAATATCATGAAACAAAATGGGGCCCAATAAAAATGAAAAGTATATGTAACACTTATATGCTGTGACTATGTACTGAAGTAAACTGAATCATACTTCACTATTCCGAACAAATGGAAAAAATTAAACGAGGGAAGTTCCGTGTAAAGGAAATTTACCGGTTTTTTTATTTATATAATAAAACTATATTTAAATAACATTTAAAACTGTAATTGTAAAATAATAAATTAGTCCGACGACAAAATTCAACTCAGTAATTTTTGTCTAAAGTTATTATTTATACTTTTGAAATTCCATGGTAGATAAAAATTCTTAGTGCGAAGCCGAACTACCTTTAAACAGCTCGGTAACAGGAGCCAGTGTCGATCGAGTTTGAAATTATCTGCGATTTTTAAAGTGCCGACGGGCGGCCAAGTGCGGCAACTTATATTTTTATTCAGTGAACTTTGACTACACCAACAAATTTAGCAAAAGATGTTAATAGTAAAATATGGAACCAGATAACAATTATACTGATATTCTAATTAACAAATTCTTAAATGCAGTTGAGCTCACACTGAATTTCACATATTTTTTATAGAACGATAAATTTTACAAACAAGTTAATAGCTGTACTATATGAGCATCAATTTCCAGTGTGATTGCCTAATTAGACCTGGAAGACTTGGAGAAAGCAATTTTTAAAAATATCGACTTTCATGTACATTTTTCTTCAGATTCGTTGATGATTGACTACCAACGATCCCAAAAAACAAATTCCAAGATATTTTAAATTTTTTAATAGTTACCACCCAAAATTTCAACATTCCTAACATCTCCTATTTAAAAAAAATCTGTCATAATAGGGCTTGCTATTGAAAAATACCACTCTGAAAAGACAAATTTATTACCTCTGCAAGCGTCTTTAGTGCGATAGCGGGCAAATGTAAAAGTATCCTCAAAGAAATATTATCCCAGCCAGATGTATTTTTATTTTTTAATTCTGTAAAGGTATCTTTAATTTCATTTATATCAGTTGGAGCAAAAAATAATGTATTTCTCACCCATATACCATCAAGGCAGGTCAAAGGATCCTTTGTGGGATTTATATGAGAGGACAAGTTCGCGGCCACGGTGCAGTAAAAGGAATTTAGCTAATGACATATCAGATTGGAACAGGTTGTCTGACCATTTTCTCCACACAGTTCCCTAACAATCGTCCAACTCTCTAGTGATGCTGTTTAGTTGATTTAATTGTACTTCTATATTTGTTAAAATATGAATCAATGCAAAAACTGATACAAAACAACTCAGTAAAATAAAACATTATTATTAATTATTATTAAATCACATGTAAATTAAAAGAACAGAAAAAATTTTAATATTGAGTTGGTCTCTAACATAAATTTTAATTGTTCCTTTATTTCCACAGATAAATACATATTTTAATATTAGTTTCCATTAACTGCAATATTCGAATGTCGGTTATAAATTTGAAGCATTGCCAGCTCTAAGAATTCTAAATTTCATAACAGACAGTCTTTCAAATGGTAAAAAAAATTGACAAAAGTTTAAAAAACTATAATTTGTATAAAATATACGGGTATATTTATTAAACGAAATATTACAAAATAACTGTTAAATTGTAATAGGAATTAACACGTTATGCAACAAAGAGAACAGTCATTCAAGTGTTAAAAAAAAAGTATAAACGGTTTATTATGCATTATCTTTTTTGGCAGATTTGTTTAATTAAGTGTATAATAGAGCGCGTATAATAAGGTGCTGACAGTAGCTAATCCGCCTGACTAGGTTTGAATTTGAACTGGGAATTGACACACTGTATAATAAAAAAGAGAACAATCCATAAACAGTCGTGCCGAAAATCCAACGAACTAGGTCAGCAGTGTTCCTTTTTATAAAGGTTTTTCCCGCCACCCCTTAATTGGTCAAATCGCTTTCTATCTATTTCCAGTTATACAAGCCATTAAGGGTGCTACTGAAGCTGTGGTGCATCGGGCTGTGTATAATCGTTCAATTGTTCGTTGCTATGTGTTTGTGTGCGTCCCTCTTTCGTGCATTTAATATTACGCAGGGATCAGTGTTTAATAGCTTTTGTTAGTGCAGGAAATAGGCTTCATATACATTTAGTTATAAATTGTTTCACGCTGACGATGTATGGACTAAAAATGGGTAGAAAACAACTTTTTAAAGTGGTATTCCATTTCTATTAATAAAAGCTATTCAGTATAGTAGTGTTATCCAAAATAAGATTAAATCACTTAAAAAAATGTCTTATATAATTATTGGAGACTTTGGTAATTGAAAGGTTTCTCTTTGTATTTTAAGTATGATCTGCAAGCTTTATTTTAAGAAAGAGAAAAAAACGTTAAATACAAAAAGTTTTAAGGTTTTATAAACCGCCAGGATTTGCTACAAAAGTTAATTAGTGACAGTTGTAAAGTAAAAAGTTAACATCGACCCTGTATGTAATTTTGTTAAGTGGGTCTTTTTTGCTGATTATAAATATACCATATTTGATAACCGTATCTCTACTCTCCTTATTGCCATTAAAGATATTATCTTTGATGGTAACATGGAAAATAGAGACAAACCCTGTCATAAAAGTCAATGTGTTATAAAAACAGAGATAAGATTCTAACGTTTAACATATAAATAAAGAATCAATTTACCTGTAGCGCCTCTGGTGGTACGACTTTTGCCACTTTTTACAGTTGTCTTTAAAGATAAAGGTACTAAACCTGGCATATTTATAACCAGCAAGAAGAGACCCATTTATATTGTACATGGTGTTTCATTTAAAATATCAGAGTCAATGCTAATTTATTTACTTTGTAATTTTCATTTGTTTATTTTTTGGGAAATCCTAGAAGTTCCGATAAAAACAAAACATTTTGTATCTAACATTTTTTTATATATCACAAAATATAGTTTGTACACCTCGTTACAAAATATATACAAAAATTTTAGACATTTACCTAACCCACCTTTCCCAGGAAATGTTTTTAAGCTATACTACATTGATTTTAATATGTTTTATTACAAAAACCCTGAAAGTGATTGTCTTTTTCGTGTTGCTCTCTCTGGAAAGCCTATTTTCTGTTTTTCTTTTCCTCAGCCTTGTTCCTTATATTCTACAAAGCATTTTCACGAACCGAAACCAGTCTTAAAACTTAATGGGTTGTATATTTTTCTGTTTCTAATAATGTCTGATATACTTATTGCATTGCATTATCAAGCTGTCAAACAAGGTCCCCGTGGAAGCGCTTTGCTGGGCAGACTGTTTTAATAAATTGTTAGTTAATGCTTTGAATCTATCTGTACCTTTAGAGTTACAGATAAAGACTTGGCTCAGAAATCGCTCTAAACTCTTTAGGTGTAGGTCCCCCGAACTTGAACTTACAAGAAGCAAAACTGGCAGCTCTTTTAGCTCGAGTTTCGATGAAAAGAAATCAATGGCGCAACTATCGATAAGCGAGAGAGCACAAAGCGTTCGGGACCAAAAGAGGGACCCACTGATGGCTCAACCGTCAGTTATTTCCTGCCCTGTTTTTGAGGTTGCATTTGCTTAAAAAAGGATTGTGCAAAACTATGAATTAGCTTTTTTTAGTCATCAATTATTTTCTGTACGTGCTTATATGGGACCCACTGTGGAAGCCTGCGGGGAGCCAAAAATTGATAGTGATGCTACTGAAATATTGTATGTCAAAGAAACAATAAAGTTTTTTTCTATAAATATTGGATGTTTGTGAGTCCTAGATTTTAAAATAACCGTCTGCTTAAAGAAAAACGTTATTTTTAATTTGAAAGTTAGTTTTATACAGTCTCATTGGTCAAAGTGTCAGCCAAGTTCACAATATCTAAATATATTATCTTCAGTGACTTTTTAAATGCGGATTCTAGTAAATTGTTTTTTATATTTTTCATCACAATTTAATAGTTATTTATGTTTCAAGTTCATAAAGTACGACTTTTTTAAATAAAAAATTTGGGACTACTAACCAAATTCAATGTTGTTTTCTGGTTTATATGTCTTTAATAGAGTATTTTTAACGATTTTTTGTAGAGTTATAGAACACAAATAAAACAAAAATATTGTAACAATGAAATTTTAAAATAGATAAGTTGTGAATAT
The DNA here is from genome assembly GCA_030620095.1 of Kuschelorhynchus macadamiae. NCBI lineage: Eukaryota > Metazoa > Arthropoda > Insecta > Coleoptera > Curculionidae > Kuschelorhynchus > Kuschelorhynchus macadamiae. Next base: position 875,214 of record JAUTXW010001847.1, read on the forward strand.
TTTATTTTTGATGGTAATAGAATCATTGGAATGCAAACCGTGAGGTCCAAAAACTTGTTGAACGCAACCAAAAGCTGGCTGACTTATTTATTTTCGCAGGAAATAACGTTGAATAAAATATTGTGTTGCATAAAATCTAAATTAATTTTTATTCAATGGATTTTTATTAATTATTTTAAATTGTATAATTATTTATACTTAAATATTTTACAGCACCTAGATGACTGTGAGACAACACAATTTGTCTATATGTAGTGGGATTTATCTCAATGTTTATCTTAAAACAACGACCACATAACTTTTTCACTTGAATCTGTTATTTGCCGGTATTATTATGTATGGAATTCGATTGGATATTGAGAACTTTAAGTGATTATTTAAACTTATAAAATTCAAGGCATCCAGTAGGACAAATTATGCCTTTAAAGGTTTAAGTGTATATCAGTTTCGTTAGCTTAAAACGATTTTTTGATCTTCATAAGAAAATAAGATTACTCGCATACGTTATGAAAAAGGGTGGTCCTGAGTACTCTACTTGGCCTAGATAATACGATCGATGGATTAACTGTGACCATAAAAGTTTTTCTGACGAGAAACCTCAAGTTTAACCATGTAGAAGAATTTAAGAGCCGAAAGTGATTTATGGGTCAATCATCCAACCAGGACTTTGTCAAATGCCTTAGCGAAATCAAGATGCATTTAATCAGTTTGATTTTTTTGACTCAAGAAGGGCGAATACAGTTGTTTAAACAAGACAACAGTGAACAGATTTGTAGTTTGTAAATTTATTTTAACATATGCATGTTACCCGATGAATATCTGATATCTGACTGACTGCCGGGTACCCGGTAATTTCAAGTATTTAGGAGGAAAAAAAATATTTTTTCATTTCAGTGCATATAACATTACTACGAATTACGACTTAACAATAAATAAAATTATTGTAACGACAATAAGAACAGAAATATTTAATATACGGAATTATCCAATCTCTTGGTCGATTTATATCAATTTTGCAGTCTATTTCGGTATTCCATTCCACTGAGCAGATGCAATACCGAAACACAGCGACAAAGCAATATTTTCTTAAGTGACTATGACAGGCGCTTTTTCCCAGAAAGGAGAAGTTGCTACGGTGAAGAATGTATTTCATATAGAAATGACCCGTTAACATTTTGGTAAAAATTTAATATGCCTAAACAAAATGATGGCCGAGTGACATGTTAAAATAATTATTACTAAAAAACTAATTATCCAAATTATCTTAAATTTTGCACAGAAATTAAGTATTATTTAGTAATCAACTGATAAAATTTTTATACAAAATATTTAAAAATTCATCTTGAAAAAAGTACTTAATGGATTGATTTCAAATTGTGTGCCATAACTAAATGTGGTATAGAGATAAACTAAATTCAAACAACAATGAACAAAATGTCGACCTAATCAATTGTCTTTAATTACCAGACTAACTTCAAATTTTAGAGGAAAATTAAAGGTCATTCGGGGATGACCTGGTAATATTTTGGTAAAAATCCAATATGCCGGAATAAGACGACGGGTTAGTGAAACATTAAAAAATTATTACTAATGACAACTAATTATCCAATTTTGCTCAAAAATGAAGTGTTACATAGGAATGAACTGGTATCATTCTGGTATGAATCCAAGATGGCAAAACAGAATTATTTCAAATTTTATGTAAGCATTAAGTGTGATATAAAGATAAAGTGGTAAAACTGTGGTACAAAATGTCGGCAAAATACATTTTTTAAAAATTTAATGAAAAAAAATTCATATTCAATTGACTTTAAATTTTGCAGAAAAATTAAATGTAACATAGAGATAAACTGGTAGGAATTTAATATGGCGTAAAAAAATGGTGGTGTGTGTGTTAATATAAAAACTACTTATTAAATTTATTTTAAATTATGCCCAAAAATCAAGAGTACCGTAAGTAGAAATTGGCAAAATATTGGTAGGATTCCAATATCATGGAACAAAATGGCGCCCAAAAGAAATTTGAAAATAAAGTATATATGTGTTACAAAATGACTATGTACTGAACTAAATTGGGTCACACTTCACTGTTTCTAATAAAAGAAAAGATTCATAATAAGGGAAGGGCCGGGTAAAGGAAACTTAACGATTTTTAATATTTACTATCTACTTAAATTATATAAAATTGGTAGTTGACTAAATCAAGGTGTGTTGTTTATATAAGATCAAATTTTTTAAAAGCGCATTACTACCAATGCTGTTCATCTGAGAACCATTTTAGTTTGTGGGCGCCACTTGATTTATTTGTTAAAATATGAAATTAAAAATCGAGAAAATCATTATAAAATCAAGAAGGTCAAGGAGACATCAGTCACGTAAACAACAAAATAATATATTGTGGGCGGTTTATTTAAAACTAAACAATCCTTATCACCTTTTTCCACCATTCATTTAAAGGTTTAGTAAAAAATAAAATATCTTAAGAAATTTCATTTCCTATTAAATAACACTTAATCAAAAGGAATTTAAAGGGTACTCTTTTAAATGACACTATCAGTCTGTGAGTTTGCGAATTACTTTATGTCCACTATAAAATTAAAAACAAAATTACCTTTGTAAGTAGGTAAATTTTGTTTTTACTAGGTAGGTTTTACTCTTAAGTGGATTCTTAATCATCTTGTCTTCAATTTAAACAAAAAATTTTTGTAAAAGTATACACGCATATATCATTATACCCTCATATTTCGTCCAAAAGCTATTTTTCTATATTTCATTGCCACCTCACCAGATTTCATTTCTGGGGTTCTCTGTCAGGCCACTTAGGTAGCTAGCTTCTCAATATCTAATCAGTGGTTAAACCAAATTAAGACTTCATCATTTACTTATATTTTTTAACAATGTAAATAAAACACTTTAAACCGTTTTAGATTTTTACTTTTATTCATAATTTGTGACATATGCCTCGCTAACACTGCAGCTTCGTTAGACAAACGGTATTTTAACTAACAATTTGTTAAAAAAAATTTTTTGAGCAAATTGTTAGCTCAAATACCATTTTTCTGACGAAGCTACAGTGTTAGCGAAACATATGTCACAAGTTGTGAATAAAAGCGAAAATATAAAACAGTTTAAAGTGTTTTATTTACATTGTTGATAATGTATTTTCATCAAGTAACGATCCAGTCAATCAAGTTTGTGTATTTTTTAATATATCAGAGCACCACGTGAGGTTTAAAAAAGAACCAGCACCCAAATAAAATAAAAAGTTATTTGGTGGAAGTGGAATTTTGTCAATTCTATTTAGTACTCTCAAAAAATCATACTTTCAATTTGATACACCTTCAGGCGTCAAATGCTGGGATGGTTTCCTAACGGCGTGTGGTCAACCTCTCAGAGAGACTAAAAAGCTAGCTTTAAATAATAAAATAAAAAAGGTAACGTAAAAATTAAGGATATTTTTAAATTTCTTTTATGCAGTTTTGGAAATTAAATTAATTAGAATTTAATAACCGTTGCGTTTTATTATTCTAAATGCCGAACTTGGTAGAGTGAGGAACGCATTTAATATTTTAACCTGCACAAGAGCCTGATCACGCTCGAAATTCTTTTTTTTAACACAGACCACTTGAAAATTTCGACCAATAATAATTCAAATCAAACCTCAAACTACCGAAAAATAATAAATTATACAATTTAAATTTTTTAATAGACAAAGTTAAAAATGCCTGTAATTTCCTATCTACCTACTACATTAAGAAACTTCGCTCCGCAAAATAAAGGAAAATTAATGAACGTGCCATACATCATGCTCTGTAAGTTTTCGAAGTTATACAGAAAATATCATTCCACTGTAAATTGCTGAGGAAAATTGTTATGCGCGATGTAGACAGCCCGGGGTGAAATAACTGTCATTCATCATGCAGAAGCTGTAGCCGGATTCAGATGTAATTTCTATTATTTCACTATAAAGTCTGTGCGGGTTGCCAAACAATGAATTGTACAAATAAAGGAAAAGAAGCTTCAATTTCGTATAGAATCAACATAAAATATAGAAACGTTTGCAACAATGAAATTTAATGGAAAAATAATGCCCTCCGGTATGCAAGAAAAATTTATATGTGCTGCTTGTTTTTGAATCCTTGGCGTTATAATAATTGTCTAGGACAAGGGTGGTAGACAGTTTTTTCCCGCTTGAACTAAAAAATATACAAAGCTAAAGTTAATAGGGATAATTACTTAAGTAGCAAGCAGAATGCGATACTTTGCTGGACGACTAAACATAAGATTGAAAGTCCAGGAAATACACGCAACGTACAATATTTTTTTCTATTTTTCAGTCATTTAGACGTCTTTTCGCTACGCAAAGTACTGTCGTTATAGCCACATCGAATTTGAAACCTGTCACGTCTCGCGTGCCTCTAATTATCACCTTTGGCATGCAATGTTACCAACGGTAAAATATAATAACACCTTCTCTGTATATAACTCATATACTATACTTATAAAAAGTGAACATTCGTCAATCCCTTATTTTTATCAAGAATTCCCCCATAGGGCAAGAGTCTCTATTTTCCATTTATAACCATTTAGAGCACAATATACGACATTTCTTAATATTTCCCTATTTTTCTGAACTTTATTTGTATTATTATTTATAATAACTTTTGTTCAAGGAGAAATTTAAAAAAATATTTTGTAGATTTTTCTCGTATCTAATTAAATGCAGTTTTTATATGGATGGCAAATGATATACAATCCAGCACCTCTTATTTTATGATAGATCTAAATCAAAATATTCAACTTATTGTTATTTAATTTTACTAGTGTTTTTTTTTAGTTTAGTTTATTACATATTTCCTTATGTGCTTGTGTGTTTGTGAGACAAAAGAATTTTCGTTTTGCATCAATAAAGATTTATTTTATGTATTTTATGTATCGAAATGAAAGGACTCTCTAAATAGGTTAGTTTTTTGAACAGCTTCTCTCTCTATACCAAACAGTATTTTTCTAATTTAAAAAAAAAACAAGTGCGTTCTGCATTCTGTTCCGAAAAGAAATTAAAAATATGTTGAAAACAAATATATTTAATTGTATTATAGATGTATTGCAAGTTATTAAAAGATATATTGAAAGGCATTTAAGAGTGAGGTTACAATATATTCAAAGATAGTTGTAAGACATAAAAATCGAAATCAGACTCCAGTAAATAAATATTTACAAACATAACTAAAAAAATTAGGTTTACCCAATAAAATTTGCCGCTTTTTTCAGGTTTTAATTTTCGACATGATACTTGATTTGAATAGAATAAAAATAAAACCGTACAGCTGGAGATATTTAAAAAATAATAAAATCTCAATGAAAGAAATTGTCCATATTTCTCAAAGAGATCTAGTTTTATTAACAAACATAGAAAAAGACTCCAAGTCTCGGTCTCAGTAAATTATAGTTATTAACGTGTACGTGTCAGACTCTACATGCCCAGTGCACGACAGGAAGGTCCACATATCACTTCACTAAAATATTTAACCACCTGCCTCATGCTTTGCGAAACCTTCCCCAAATCAATATATTTAGACGACGATTAAAATCTATATTAGCTAAAAACCCCTTTTATTCATTATCCGAATTCTTCTTCAAATTTTGACACAATGTATATTGTCTAATAAAATATTATTGGATATGTATACATATATATTTGATAAAATTACTGAAATTTTTGTTATTACATCTGAGACCTAAGCTTAATTTTTACCTTTATTAATAACTATACTTTTTTGACAATTCCAATATATTTGTAGAATGTCTACGGAAATAAATTTGAATGAAACAATTTGAATAATTTGCTGAGACCTAGACGAAGTCTTTTTATATGTTTGTTAATAAAATCTTCGGCAAATGGTTAAAATCATACAGATTTTGTACCAAAACACGATTTAAAAAAAAGGTTAAATATTAATATATTATTAATTAATATAAGACGGGATTTTGAGTAAAAATAAATATTTATTACTTAATAGTAAAAAATAGATAGAAACATCAGTATCGTCAACTTCATTAAATTGTATAATTTGGACAACTGTACTATTACATTCTGAGTTTTCTACATTTCAATGTGGGTACCAAGTGCATTTTTTCACATCCGCAAGGTGATCTACATCCTTTTGTTTATGTGCAAAAAATCACTTTATATAAACTTTTGTGAAACCGGTAACTGTTTTATTGTTTCTGGCCTTCTGCATTCATGTTTCCACCCCAATTTATCTGATGAAATATCTCTTTCATGTCATAATTAAATTTGCAGGTATACTCTTTTGAAGTGTTAAAAAGCAGAATCAGGAGCAGACGCTAAAGATAGCAGTTTAACACTGATATTTAAAGCAGTGCCTTTTATAATAGAGTTATGATATAGTGTATTTAATCCTTTGATTCTTTGGGGGGGGGGCAGCGTATAACACAAAAAGACATGTAACTTGCACCTTCGTATGCTTTTTTTAAAGAAAGGGAGCGTGGTGTCACATCCAGTGAATGCATATCAAAAAGAATATTCTTTCTACGATTTTGTAATACTTTCTCTAAATACTTAAAACATAATACTTTTTGCGATATTTTACCTTTAGCTGATTTTCCAAAGTAAATTATCCGATCTGTGGGCAAGTGCCCAGTCAGTATAAAAAGGACATCTACATCCTTAGAAACAACAATATGTTTCAAATAACAACCATCAACTTCCTCTTGACAAGAAAAATATGTTATTTATTTCTGTTTCGTAACATATTCACCAGTTTACATTTATTTTTACTATTCCCATATTTATTATGTAAATATCTTACGTAGTATTTAGCAGTAGCTCCAAATTTTACATAGAAAAAACCTTTCTGCACCGTTAACATTTATTGTCACGTCGGAAAAAAGATCACAAAACGCTGATTTATAGGGGGCAAATAGCAGTAGTGGGTCGATTGGAACTACATCATTATTAACTTAAATTTTGCTACAGGAAGTCAATCAAGAAATGCATTTTCTTTTTGTTGGCGACTTGGCTTCCTTAAAACTTTTCCAAGACCTGCTATTCCTGTTGTGATCGACACAATTGCAGTAGCATCAGGAAATAGGTAGTGTTTAAAATATTCTTGCTACTTTGTTACGTATATATATTGTCTTTTGATTCGTTTACGTTCCTTCGTTAGCAGATGCGGGGTATACTTAAAGGAAATAGAGCATAAAATGTTTAACTTTAAACTAAAATATTGCCGATTAAGATAGAGCCTTGGAACTGTTTCGAAATTATTTTTAAATCTCTACCTCTATATATACTGTTAATTTCTCAAAATTTTGAATATGTGAACGATACTCAATTCTTGAACACTTTTAATCTGCCAAGCCTCGGAAATGATAAACACTGACCTTATCTATCAACAATCAAATAAAAATTTTAGTGAAATAAAGATCGTACTAAATTATAATCTTTTCAAATATAATGGGGTGAGTAAAAAATTTAGTTTATTCATGGATAATAAATAATTTAATATTCAGTTATCAAGTCTCTTCAATCATACAACAGTCGATTTTCAAATTAAAATGATTTTATCCGCATAAAGACATTTTTGACCCTAATATAATTAAGATTAAGCAACTCTTTGATGTTTTCTCACCTGTCTTGTTTAATAGCATTTACGCCATGGTAACCTTTAAAAGATAAAAATATCTAAGATTTCATTTAACTTACGAAAATATGACCATATTTCACAATATTTGCTAAATAACAGGCTAAACATTTAAGACAGATTTACTTTTCAGTTAGAAGGCTGTAACTTTAAAATAAACCATGTAACATACTTACGAGCAATGAATGAATCGTCGTACTTGATAAAAATATTTATTAGATGTTCCCAAACAACGTATCTACCTTTAGCGTCTTTTTTCTATGACGCCATTAAACTTTTTAATCCCTTGCCAGTCACACCTGAGTCATTTTAAAAACGACTAAAATCTTATATCAAATCGAAAAGTTATCTTTAAATCAATACAAGATCTTTATTTATTAATGTGTTGTAGATTATTTGGTACCTACTTTGCTATATGCTTAGATATAAAGTACATTTTCGTTTTTAAATATTACATTTAACTTCATGGAGTGGTTGTATCAGCAGCATCGCTAAATACCGACACCCGAAATGCATTTAATCTTTGATTCTTTAATAATAAAAGCCTTTTTTATTTATTTATTTATATCTTGTCACGATCAGAAATATCAGCCTCTGATGAGATTAGGATTGCAACCTTTTTTCAAAATCGAATAAAATTTATTTCAACTTGAATCCAAAAAAAAATACATTTACTTTTTAATATTTATTTATTTTTCTCATAATTTTCATAACATTTCACTAAATTTAATAAATATTTGCTGCCTTTGAAAATTTCCAAAGCATTTCCACAAACTAGATTTATTTTTGTGTAAATCAACAATTCATTTTTACTTCCGTTGTAAAAGGGAAGTATTGTAATCGTGAAAAAATCACCAATCAATTTTTGAGATATTCACGTTTCAGGATCCCTAGTAGCCGAAAAACCTGTTTTTTCAATTCCGTCGATCTGTCTGTCTGTCGCTCGATCTGTAGGCCTATCTGTTCGCGGCATAGCTAAAAAACTACTTACCCGACTGACTTCAAATTTCGGTCAAATTAGGGATATATGGGGATAACTTGGTAATATTTGGGTAAAAAAATTCAATATTGGAAAACAAAATGGCGGCCTAATGAATTGTTTAAAAAATTATTACTAAAAAATTGCTTATCCAGTTTATCTCAACTTTTGCACAAAAATCAAGTATTATGTAGGAATCAGCTGGTAAAATTTTGGTACGAATCTAAGATAGCCGAACAAAATGGCGGCCTAATAAATTATTTAAAAATTCAGTCTGAAAAAACTACATAACAGATTTATTTCAAATTTTGTGCAATCATTAACTATGGTATAAAGATGAACTAGTACAACTATTGTGGTACGAATTCAAAATGGTGGAACAAAATGGCGACCAAATAAAATATATTTTTTATCAATTCCGTCGGTCTGGCTGTCTGTTTGTCGGTCTGTCAGTTCGCGACATAGCTTAAAAACTACTTACCCGATTGACTTTAAATTTTGATAATAAAGTTAAGGATTATATAGGGACAACTGGTAATATTTTAATAAAAATACGATACAGCGAAACAAAATGGCGACCTAGCGAAATGTATTTTTTTTAAATAAATGCAGCAGTGCACTTTTAAAATATTCCATCCATTTAAAATTCATGATTTAATTAAAAAAAGCAGAACTTATCAGTTTTGATGCTATATAGATCTGTAATTTAACCCACTTGGCTCGCACACCATCATGAAAGTTTGTGATTATATCAATAGACAATAAAATTATAAACAAATATTCCCCAAGCACCTTTTTTATTACTCATACTTAAAACACTTCTTCTTAGTTTTGGAATACTTTTTGGAATTTTGTTATATTTTGCAAATTTTATGGCATATTAAAACACTTCTTAAAATTTATTTTCGAGGTGTTAAACAAGACTTTGGTTTTTTGGAATAAATCGACAAAACTATATTTTTAAAATTTTTTAAATACGGAAACAAATTGAATATCCTATTTAAAAAAAAAATGTATAAATAAATATATTTTTATAAATCACATTTTATAAAAATTTAACTTATAATTTCAGTGAAAAATCTTTTAAATACTAATTATAAATTTAAAATATATTGGTAGATTTAGCTATAAAAGCAACATCTGTATTGTATGTAAAACTGTTTGGAGAAAATGTTCAGAAATCTTAAAACTTTAAAAATATGTAAAATGTAAAAACCAAACTATTTTTTATACAAACTTCCACTATATATTTGTTACAATTAAATATTAAGTATATTAATAACTTTCATCCTAAAATAAAATGTATAATTGAACTGAAATCTAACAAAAGTATAAATGTCATAGTTTTAACCATCAAAAGATTAATTAGTAAACACGATTTTTATGTATATCATAAACCTTCACATGCGGGTACTACATTCAACATAAACTAGCCGCTTTTCAGAGTATAATTCATAGACTAAATTATATCCTATATAGGTAATCCTAGCTCTAAAATAATTTAAATTTCTAAACGGTTTAGATATTAGAATGGCATATAAGACCAATAATTCCATAATAAGCAATAAGTACATTAAAGATATTAAAACAAAATCTGCTGAATAATCAGGTGTATACCAACTCAATTGTGGAGATTGTGACAAAACGTATATATGTCAAACAGGCAGTTATTTTGGTAAAATAATAATAAGCACTATAAATGTTTCATTAAGGGAAAACCCGATTACAATTATGCAAAACACTCAGTTAAAATCGATCATACTTTTGATACAAATTTTAAAACTTCAGACAAAGAAAATACAATTACATATTCTCTAGAAATAAATAAGCTCAAACGTTCTAATTGTTTGTCAAATGATCAGGTAGAGCTCAACAATTCATCTCTGTGAAATATATTTTAATAATTTTAGGTAGTTTAAGTTTATGGCTAATACTCAAAAATTCAAAGACTTTTATTTTTTATTAATTTCCGAAGCGTTGTATTACACCTTATTATATAAATATTACTTTACTCTTTAAGTTTATTCATTGGGGATATAAAGTGTAGCGAAATATGTTACGTGCTGTTAACAAATATACTGGAAGTGTTTGTAAAAAATAGTTTTGTTTTTGCATTTTACATAATTTTATTATCGATTTCCACCGAGTATCGGCTGACACAATCGTATTAGAAACTTTTAAATTAAATATCGTTGTGTTGAAATGTGCGCACTTAATTTTTAATATCGCTAGGTTTGTAACTAATCTTAACATAATGTTTGCACACTTTTTATGTTTTTTGTGTTGCACAGATCCTACAGACTACAAAAAAATAAACCTTCAGGGCTCTCTAGCAAGAAAATTTTACGCCAAACGGCTAATAAAAGGTTACAGCTTAATAAGTAAGAAAAATAATTTTTTTTTTCAAAAAATAATCATATCTTATAATATATTAAAGATTTCAAATTTTTTCTTCCACAATCTCTCCAATAATTAAACTGGTCTAGCAACTAGAACTTTTCAGAACAAATAAAGCAATGGAAATTTTGCAGAGTATTTTTTAACACCCTGTATAAATAACTTTTTAGCCTTGTAAGTTTTACACTTACAACCGGTAATATGTAATAAAATTTGGAAGACATAGGTCAAAACTGCACCTTAGTATCCCTTCTCGTAGTGAAAATATTGTTGTCAATATTGTTTTACAAGGTTCCTTGTCGTTTGAAATAGGTACGTAACTTAAAAGATTTTAATCTGTATTTAAAATAATTATATGTTTTGGTACTAGTTAATTTATCTATTTATTTTAAAAGTTTTTTTTATAATGTCCCATATATTATGTACTAATTGTTTGTCGTCCTATGTTAGTTTTTTTACAATTACATTCTAGTTTTCTTCTTTTCAGTCTTGAAAAAGCCCAAATATAGGGATGAAACGTCAACAACTTCATAGTTAAAAGGATGCTATACTTTTACTATTCGGATTTAAATTATAATAGTATAGTATAGAAAATTCGCTAGTCACATTTGTCCTCTCCAGCAGTTTATTTACGATTTGTTACAGTCTCCAAAATATAGTTGGCATACGCCTGATGGTTTAAGTTTGAAGGCTTTTGTTTTATTATTTTTAAGGAAATTACTTAAAGAACTGTTTGTAGGATCTTATCAATGGAATGTATTGAATAGCTAATGCTCTTTGCGTCCTTTTTGGTAAAGTTTAACTTCGCCTGAAAATTAGTTTGACTTAAAGCACTGGCTTTGTAGGATAAGCCAATCAGTGACGGCTGCTCAGGGGCGGCAGGGTCGGCCGGGCCGTACCGGAAAATTTACAGAGAAATTTTTTTTTTTTAAAAGGTAGGTAAATATTTATTCAAAAATAATTTTGCAAACATCCTAAAAAAGCACAAAACCAAAATGTAGCTTATTATTTCCTGGGAACCTAGCAAAATAGGTAGGTATCCCTATTATCGTTGCTTGACTAACATACAAATAACGTCATTAACAGGAGTCCGTGGGCCACCCTCCACAGATATTCTAATATATTTATTATTGAAGGGGGCTCGGCCAGCCGATTCCCTCATCTAACATGCTAGACTTCAGTTACTAATTCACGCGGTACGTAATACGTTCGCCTACATCCCCATACTAAAACGTTCATCGTAGCTTATATCACCCAACACCGGCCCGTCTCGAAGTGGCCGTATCCCCGGAATTTTTCCCAATTGAATTCTACCATTTTTCAGGTATTAATTGTAATTATTATGAAATGATACTACTTATTTTTAAATTAATTTCCTAGTTCTTTACATTAGTCATGACTAATGATAGTTAACATATTATATGAGTTATTTTCACTCCATGTTTAAATGTGGTGATGAAATGTGAAGTGAATATTTTAATTATATCATTTGCAGTTTGTTTTATAATTCGGCCGGCCGCATCGTGGTTCTTGCTGTACAATATACTTTTTTGGTTGTGTATGTAGCTTTCACTTTGGCATCTATTTTATTTTCCTCTTGAGGCAAGGTACATTAAAATATGAAAAAATTAAATTGACTGACTAAAGCGTTTTACTAACATTTTTTTCTTATTTATTATTTTATACTCTAGCCTAGATATATATATATATATATATATATATATATATATATATATATATAGATTTGTGCCTACCTAATTATCATTGAAGAAATAAACAAAAAATAATAAGACTAGTATTTGACCATATTTGGAGGCGGCACCAATTAACATCACATTGGCCTCAAGGGCGATTTTAGGAAACTTTTCTGGGGGGAGGCCGGGGTTAATTTATAAAAAAGTTTGTTAATATATTTTATTGTAAATGGTATGAGAACAACATAAATACCCATATTTTTTTATCATACTTGTTGTGGCATAAGTAAAAAAAAACATCCTCTAATAAATGGTTATAGACAGAATAACGTACAATTTTTTTCCTGCAGCCAATTTATTAATTATATTGTTGATATTTGCATTAATATTCTATCTATGGATATGCAAGAGTTCCAATCGGACTGGTCGCTTTTGTGCTATAGTGTTTCCTAGCCAAGTTTTTTATCGTAATTTTCACTTAAAAATATGTAAATTACACATGATTTTTGACCAATCTGGGGAGAGGGCGAGGGGTAATTACCTCATTACCCCCTCTCCGAAAAAATGCCCTTGATTGGCCTTGAGCCTCGGCCGACCCAAAATTTTAGAGTACGAGCTGTCACTGAAGCCAATGCTTAAAGGCAGGGAGATTAGTCTATGAATCATAATGAAAAGCGGCTAGTTTGAATTAGATAACATGACGAGTTGTATTTCGGCACTTTAAATGCTTAATGGCTTTCCCACATTTAAATCTTACGAGTTCGTATACATTTTATTATTAAATGCGAAGTTGTTTTGCTCTAAACATTCGTAAAAAAGTAGGTTCAATATTTCTCGCTTTTTAATGCAATTATTTGATTTTTAATTTAAAAGATTAATAGAACTAGTTTTATGGTATCTCTAGCAAGAATAGTAGAGAAGAGATTAGTCTCGCATTATTTCGTAGATAAATATTTTTAAATTTTATTAACTAAATCTTAAGAATTTTTAGTTTGGCACTTTGCTAGAATCTGTGTATATTTACTTTTCCACAACGTAAAATGAAAAAAAAGTATTAATGTATTTCAATACGTAGGCTGATCTGCCTACGATAGTTTTAGATACACAACATCAATATAAATGTTGCTTTTTAAGCAAATAAAATCATACTAAATTCGGTATTAGGAGACTATAGAAAGTCAAGAGGTATATCACGATATAACTATTTTTTTTTGTTTAAAATTTTTTTGTTAACGTTTTGACTATAAAACTATATTGGCAGATTGGGGGACGACAAAAAACTTCTACGATAATTTTATTCGAAAGTTTTGTATATGTAGAATAACAAAAATATATAATTTCTGCAGGTGCAAAAGGGCCTACAAGAAGAATTACTTTCGATTATGTCATAGGGTATACTCCTGCGATCATGATTTCTGGGCCTCTACCCTCATCAGGCAGGCTTGTACCCAGGGAGATCTGAAATGACAGATATGACAAAATCGAAAACGAAACGTCAATCATACTGGAACACTACTACATGCCAAGTGTAACACTTAGCGCCACCTGTTGATGCTCCGGTGGTTTCCGGCTGCAGACCCGTATATAGTTTTGCTATTCTACATATATCTTTTCCGGCCAAGAACTTTTGATAAAGCTGTGCGAAAGCGAATTTTTATCAATTTTAGTATATTATAATTTTATATATATGTTCCCATAAAGTCAAAAATCTACTTTAAAAAGAATTGGTCCAAAAAAAATGTAAATTTGGAATGTTGGTTCTAACTTATTAATAGAAGAATAGAATCGAGAAGCCTCTTACGTGAATCACACTATACAGGGATAAAGCAATAAAACATTCCTATTACAAATAGATTTTTTTTAACATTCTACATTTTGATCACGTTCTGCGAACGAGTTGTAAAAGAAAAGAATAGCGAGGATCGCTAAATCTTCGTAAAAGCTCTCCTTGCTAAAGTATAAAGCCCGTCTGAAAGAAATAATACAACTTATCGGCGAAAATATAACACGAAACTAGAAGCTTGATGTAACTAAGCCGGGTTGTATTTAGTACCTCTATGACTTTCTTTGTTTCAGTTTCGACATTCTGGTTTAATTCAAACATATAATGCTTTGGTCTGTTTTGTCGGTTTCGTTTTTTAAAAACAGTGTTGGAATACTTGAAGGTATTTCTCAACATTGTATCTAAAACTTAAAACATGATTTAAAAATAATTTAAAAAGCGATTTCGAAAACTCACACCAGAGTATATTTCGTTTGTATTTAGAATGTTTATTTCGAATGTATAGCAACCTTACTATTTGTTGCGTTCGAAATGTTTATTGCACTATTTGGTTAGTTCGCAAGAAATGTCAAAATATTTAAATATACATAAGTTGAATTGATGTTTACGTTAGAAGGGGAAAAGTTTTTATATAGTTTTAAATTAGCCACTCATAATGCGATATTCCCTGACCAATTAAAATGGGCAACTGTGATGCTACTATATAAAAAGAGAGATTCTAATGATTATTCAAATTAGGCATAAGTTTGTTAACAATTATTTCAAAAAATTTTTAATTGAATTTGAAACATCAGTTACTTCACTTTTTTAATAAAAATAATATTATTAGTGTTTCTCAACATGGGTTTAGAGAATCCCACAAAGTGCCCTTGGTGAACTCCAGACGGCAGTTGTCGATGAAATTGATAAACAATTTTCTGTATTGGGATAATTTGTGGATTTCTCTCGAGCATTCCATATGGTCAACCATGAGCTACTGATAAACCTGCATTGTTATGGTATTAGAGGCCAGACATGGAAGCTCATGGAGTCTTACTTGAGTGGGCGACAACAGTGTGTTTTGATAAATAGGATGATGAGCGGTTCATTGGCAGTAGCAGGATTCAGTTCTTAGACCGTGGAGAACTTTTTACTTCACGAAATTGAAAGTGGTCCTATTACACCTTCCATTTCTTTAATAGTGTTAGGTTTAGAAATTGATGAGAAATTACGATTGGGAAATCATATAAAAAATGTATGAAGAAAGTTAAGAAAAAAATGTTATGGTTTAAAGTCATTATCAAATTACTGTACTCAACATGCTGTGTTATTTGTTTTTTATTGGCCTTACTTAAGTTTGTCTATACAAAGAAAAAGTATTTCATGCTAATGGTTTTATAATGGCATATTATGTGAATTCCTAAAATACTAATAGAAATGTTTTATTGTTACAGGAAGAATCGAATATAATCCTATGTTTTTTGAAAACTATATAAGGATGAGCTAAGAAATGCGCCGATAGTAAATGGCTAATAAGGAATACCTGATCCGCCTTTTTGAAAAGCTTGGCAGTAAACGACCGATCACCAAACAGAAAGGTTGAAACTGAAATGAATGAAAACTCAGAAATGGTATAAGGTAATCCACGTAGGAAGAAATGTTGTTTCTAGTTAGACAATAGATTATGCTGTGAAATTGGATTCGAATGCAAACAAAATAACAAATCATTTAAACCGGTTAACAGCAGTGACATGCTTAGCCAAATCAGGGGATAATGAACAACATTATACAAAATCCCAGGACATTCCAAAACAAATTCAATAAAACCGTATTTATCCATGGATAACCAACACTACTTTCAAATTATAGCAAATCTTCGCAAAAGGAGCATCGAAGAAGACGGGAGCGAAAAAACGCAAAAAATTAATCATATTTGTTGCAAGACACGTCTCAAGTCGCCCCAAAGGACAGCGTCTCGCCAAATCATGTTCGTCTTAACTAGATGTCAAGTATATCTAACGAAATACGTAATGAAAATACTCCAAATCAATAACAAAACTGTACATTTTATATGAAGTGCATTTTTGATAAATAGGTTTATATTAATGTATTTTTGAGTTGTTTAGTAAGTCCCTTATTTTGTTAGTTGTATTATGTTATGGTGTAAATGACATAATCCAAATTAGTTTAAAATTTATTTCCCCTCGTGATATTCTCTATCAAAATATCACACATGCAACAAAATTTCTTGAGCAAATTCGGGAAAAAATTTTTTGACAACCAGTTTTTAAAATAAAAGCATGAACATATCAAATAAAAAAATCCCGCGCCCGTTTTTCACAAATTTTCGGACATTTTTTACGCACTTGTAATATTTGTACTGAAAATGTCAAGCCAGTATTACAAACTGCTACGTTGTTTTATATTTATGAGAGGGGATTTTAATATAGCCTTGGAAATACACCAAGTCAAAAAACAAATGATTTACACTTTTGTAGTTACCATTTGCACGTGTGTGTTTTCTTATTTTATAGCATTTTATGAGAAACGGTCAGAACATAAATCTCAAAGTGGGTCTAGAAACCGGAGAGGGGCAGATATGAAATACATGTATACTCAAGAAATCACAGTTCTTGAGATTAGATCGTGTCAAACTTACTTCACGACCTTTGTTCACCGAACCGCGACTCAGTGTAACGATCGGTTTTCACGTATGATGTAGATTAAATCGTTCAGATGCTTTTAAATTTCAATAGATTCTCTAATTTTCCGTTTATAGAATCCCGAGACCGATGCAAGAACTTTAGTTTTTTTTTACATTTATGAGATGTTCAGTAGAATGTTGGTACTCAGATACAGTAGATAGTTCAATTTATTTCTTTCTACCACATTACCACTGAAGCCTAGCCGATATATATCGTCCAATTTCTGCAATATAAACATCACCACAGGTACAAGGAATTGCATATCTCCTTCCGCTTGGAAAGGAATACTGTCCTTTGGCGATCGCAAACATTTTCCAATTTTCATGTGTGTCTTGAATATTGTACATATGTTGGACTGGCGAAGTAACCTCGCAATCTTGTCTGTGGTTCCGTGTAAAAATGGCAGAACTACACTTCCTATCGGTATCTCCTTATTAGTAGTAGAGTAGGATTAATATCTTTTTTAATTGACTGCCTAATATCCATTCCCGCTTAAAGCTTGAATCAATTTCTCTTTTTCCGATTGTAAAGGAAAAAACAAAGAATTAATAACTGATTGCTTTTGTGCCGGATTATGATATGAATTTGCATTTAGGTATCTGTTCGTATGCGTTGGTTTTCTATATACGGAGTGGCCTAAGGAACCATCCTCTTTCCTCTGTTCAAGAACATCTAGAAAGGGAATCATGCATTCTTCACGGAAAGGTTTTCTGGGCCATGCGGCCATATTACAAAAGGTCGTCTACATTATCTGAACCATGATTTTGGCTTTAATGGAGACGACTCCACGGCTTTATTACTTTCTTAAAATATTTAATGAGAAAATAGCGGTTGCATTATCTACTTTGCTGTATAATTTAATTTTGAGTAAGATAATCCCTTATTTTAATTTTTGGCGGACATCCCCATCTAATTTTATCTCGTTAAATAGCTTTACTTCAACCTTCATTTACTTAAAATTTCCTAACTCTAGCAAAAGATAATAAGTTAATAAAGAACCGTAGACGCTTGTTGCTGAGGTGTGATTTTTATATCTTTTTATAAATGAAGGTAAGTCGACCTATATAATTAATGAAGTTGAACCAATCCATATAAGATGAAAATTTGTATGTAAAATTCGCATTTTTGCTTTTCTGTATAACAGGCAAAATATTATTAATACACTATAGGGGAAGTATTGTATTCGCAAAAACTTACGAAGAATCTAAGATTGGTTTTTTCCGACGTTTTAGAATCCCTAGAGTACGAAATACATATTTTTAGAAAAAAAATTATGTATGTATGTGTGTGGTGTGTGTAGGTTTAAATAAAATTTTCACTCATGATATCTTGAGAAAGGTCAAACCGATTCGTTTCAAAGCAAATGACGCAAATTAAACGTATTTTGGGTTCTGTGAAACTTTCTTTAATATTTTGGTATGTTACATATGATAAAATATATTGTATACAAAAACGTCATTTTTACTACACAGGCTAAGCCTATTGGGATAAGAGAGTCCTCTGAAAATGAAAAAAAATTCAATAACGCTTAGCTTTTGCAACAGAATGATGAAACACGTCAAATGTATTTTATTGTTTTGTATTTAAATCCTCAAAAAACTAAAATACGTTTTTATATTAAAGCGGTTAGTTAAATAAAGGGTGAACTATTCTTTTTTCTTTGTGAATAAGATAATTTTCCCCTATACAGGATAGCCCTAATGTATAACAACATTCCTTAAAAAATTATAATTCTTACGATGTATTTTAACAACGTTAAAAGATGGCAAATTTATTTTGTTTTCTTTTTTCATATAGAAGCATTTTTTTAAATATAGAATTGCTTTAAGAAATAGAAACGGCTCCATAAAAACTAAATTAAAATTTCAATTTTTTTTTTGGGAAAAGACAAATTTTTTTTATATATTTTTTTTCGGATATATAGGGTGACCCTTGGAAGGTAAAAGAGCTTTTTAAATGCGGAAATATTTTTTTATTTCAAAAACTACTAATATTTTCAGAAAATTGCAAAACACGCAAATGTATTTTATTTTTTTACATATAAAGCTAATCTTAAGAAAACTATTCACGTACGGGATGTCTGTTTATATTTTGCGCCTCCCTCTACAGCGTTTATTTTTAGATATAGAAAAAAAAATGTAAAAGTTGTAAAATTTTGCTTAAACCGCCAGAATTTTTTAACAAAAAAAACTAATGAATATCGCAAAACTGATAAAAAATGCCAAATTTTATGTTTTTTTTAATAGAACATCCGGTATATTATTTTTTTCATTTTAATCCTCATAACTATTTACATTTACTCTAACCGTGTTTCGATATGTACATAAAAAAGACGACTAATTAAGCTCTTTGCTCAGTTAGGCCGGTTTTAAACCTGCACAACTACAAAACTTATTAAATATGACTTTGAAGGTTTTTGCCAATCGGGATATATCAAGAGATTTTTCAACGAGTTTTGGCAATACTTGCTCCATTTGTAAAATATAACTGCACTATGATAAGTTTTGCTTGAATTGAATATCATAATATAAATAAATTAAAATAAAAGTTTTAGTTTTGACAGCTAATCAGTCACCAATCTGCAGGCCACACCAGTTTCCAAGGTTAGTCTATTTTTTCTTTGATGTGAAATAATGAAAGAATTTGATAGTTAACATATAATATGTTAAAATTATACATTGTATTTTAACAGTATTAAACAATATTGTTAAAATATGGATGTTTTGAGGATTTAATGAAAAAATAATATAGAAAGTATTCCATTAAAAAAAAACACAATTTGTTATTTTAACAGTATCTGATTAAAAATTCTACCGATTCAGGTAAAATTAGAAAGAGAGGCGGTAAAGGGGGTATAAGGAGATACCCTATACATACATACATGGGGAAGTATTTTGTTTCCCAAAACGTATTTTTTATTTAAAAACGGTTAGCTTTAAAAAACCGTGAAATATATCCGTTTTTTTTTTAATATAAAAACATATTTTTTAACATACATATAACCTCTAAAAGGATGAAATAGCTCCTCGAAACCAAAGTATTTTTTTATTTCAAAAGCGTTTCACTTTTTAAAGAAACCAGGAAACACATCAGATGTGCATCATATAAAATTTTATTTAAAATTTCTGCATTACTTGCGATACTTTAAAGCTCAAAGGTATACATAATATGCAAATTATAATTTGGATCTGCGCGTAAATTACACCAGCTTTTGTGATATATCGTTGCAGGAAAATTATTTGGAGTTGATCACTTTATCCATACGTAAAACATGGAGTAAATGTAAAATATTATGAAACCTGATAATAAATTATTTTTTATCATCCCTTTTTGGAGTACAAATTTTAAATATCCAGTAGTCCATTGATTTTTGCTCCTAAGAACAGATTTAATACTCAAAGCTATAAGTTTTGTTCAATAAAGCGGAAACTTATATTAATAAGAAATAGAGTTCTCGGATCTAAATTTTATTAAACTTGGACTATAACCCACTGAGATCTCGTCAAATTCCTTTTGTTTTCTTTTGTAATTAAATATGTTCCGACTATACAGGGTAGCTCTAGGGTTATGTAGCAGACTCCAAAAAACTAGAATATGTTTTTGTTTTAAAAAGGTTATTTCAATAGACGGTAAATCCCGTCAAATTTCTTTTATCTCTTTGTATATAAAACATTTTTTTACTGTACAGAATAGCCTTGCGGGATAAAAGCTTAGAGTAAAAAAAACAAGAGTTCATTATGTGCATGTTTAGCCACTGCCAAGAATACCTCAGGGTCGAAGGTCGATTGTACGACGATGTCAATTCTGAACAAAAATAAACCGGCTCTATATATATATATATATATATATATATATATATATATATATATATATATATATATATATATATATATATATATATATATATATATATATATATATATATATATATATATATATATATATATATATATATATATATATATATATATATATATATATATATATATATATATACGAGCCCACTCGCATATGTTTTCGACCAAGGGCATATTTATATTAATTTTATTTTTGTCACCTAGTATTTATTACATGTAACATAAACAAATGCAACTACGTTTATTTGATACTATCTAGTATTAACAGTTAATTAACAATATTGCATATCTATATCACTAACAATAATAATGATTAGAAAAATATGTTTTTGTTAGGTTTGGAGCATATTAAAATATGGCCCATAAATGCATGCACTCAGATAAAACCGCGTGATTACTTAGTGACATCTGATACAAAATTTATTAAAGTAAATATCTAATCGAGTGGGCTTTAAAAATAATTGAAAACAAAGATGGCATTAATATTTGAGTCTTTGAAACTGTTTAGTTGTCAAAATGGTTCGCGGAAAAGCACTTTCCATGATATGGGAAATTCCATTATTAGTGCCCACAAAAATGGTGTCTCTGGGCAAAGTATTGCAAAAAATCTAAACATTTCTCAAGGGACATTAAGAAAAATTATTTCCTAATTCAAAAAAAAACGGAAAAGTGCGGTTTAAAGCGAAGTCTGGCCGTTCTTCAAAAATTACAGAAAGGGATAAGCGGGCTCTCCGTACACTAATTAAACAAGATCGTCGAGTTTCATCACTTAACATCATTAGCTGTAAAAATATATATATATATATATATATATATATATATATATATATAGCATTACTTCATATGGTACCTATTAAATAACCTAAATACAATCTATTTAAATATATCTGCTAGAGGAATTACAACTATTTAATTTCGATAGGTGATTAGAATTCACAGCTTTAGCGAAAATAATAGCTTTTAATTACCCTAATATATTCAACAACATTTTATAGTGTGGTTTTCGAGTATTTAATAGTCACAATTTTTACTATTGAAGTAACAAAAATCAATATTGGGACCGCCAGGCTCCAACGTCTGACGTGGACTGTTTGGCGGTTGCATCTTTGGACCCTATCTTTTTAAATGTATCCTCACATGTGTTTTTTATCTAGACTTTTTGTCTAGATAATGTCTAGTTAATAGATTAAGAAATAAATGAAATTTTTCTAAAAAATATTCTACTGGCCAACGTCAAACAATGTAGTGCCAACAAGACGGTGCTTTGCTGCATGATGCTCTAATTGTGAGTATTGAGATAATTATTACCCTTGGAAATTAAAAGGTAACAGAGGACCTTTTCCTGAGAAAATAAGAATAATTGACTTATCTTTGGAGTTTTTGTGTAAATTTGTTTCTAAAAAAAAAATTACTAGACGCATAATATTTAGGTTAATTTGCCCTTTAATCTATATTGTTCATTTGTTCCATTTTTGTTTTATAAGCATTATTTATAATTATTAGTTTTCTGTAGAAACTACGCATTTTGTTACTTAAAATAGTATGTAATACATAAAAAAATAGTGTTTAAAATTAAACTGAAAATATGTTTTATTATTTATTCTTTTTCAAATTATGAAAGTTCAAGATTCAAGTATAAATTGTTAGTTATCTCTAAAAGCGGTGTATGATATTATATTTTAAATCTCGTATGTGAACCAGTTCTACAATATTATCGTCATGACAGCAAAAGCATGTTGGCGTGTCCCTGCTATCAAACTTTTCGACTTTCCTTTAGAAATGTTGAAATACATCAAAAGTAACAATAGTTCGCCCTACTGACCCGTTCATTGGTAGCGCTGTTTTTTACCTCAAATTGAGCGTCCTTGCAGCATTAGAAAAGGATCAATCGGAAATGTCGGGATAAAAAGCGACTATGAGGGGTTGTTGTTTAATAGCACTAATGGGCACTTTTTATTACAACTAAGGGATAGTTGTTATCGACAATAATTGAAGCTTAAATTCAAGTAGTTAATAATACCTTAGCTAATAAAAATTACTCCTGACATTTGGAACATGTCCTGCAATGCCGCAAGCGCAATGAGCAATTTCAGTCAAACGCGGACCGTGATTTTTCCATTTTTAGAACTTATCAGATCGCCATATACTAGCGACACCCGTGTAGGGCGAATACACAAAATAAAATTACAGAAACAGCTATTCCGCTGACTAATACCACGACCGGCATTAAATTAGTGTTGATTTCTGACATTGATTGGAAGAAATAGTTCTAATGTATTTTTATTTCACATGTCACAACAAAAATAACTTGATCCCTGTCTAGAACATATCCTGGAATTCCGCAGGCGCAATGATTCTTTCATTCAAAGAAAAGATTGTATGATTAATTTTTGTTTATACGTTTTCTTTTGCATTAAGAGTTTGTAAGATCAGGATTAATCTCGAAGTCAGTAAAAGATCATAGTCTTGACTCTGTTCTAACGCAACACAGATTTACCTAGTCTCGGTTTCCTTAAAATATATTGTTTAAGTCATAAATCAGAAGGTATTTGTTATTTACTTAAAGTCTGTTTTTGGGCGGCAAGGAATTGAACCATTTACAACGTTCCATGCATAATTTGATATTACTCCCAAGCCGTTTTTCTTAGACTAAAAAATCGGTAAATTTCTTTTACCCGGAACTTGCCTCGTTATGAATATTTCCTTTTATTAGAAATACTGTAGTATAATCCCACTTAGTTCCGCAAATAGTCACTTCGTAACACATATACATATCTGTCTTCAAACATTCCTACATTTTTTGGTTATTTTACCAAATTCTACCTATGCTACACTTGATTTTTCGGCATAATTTAAAATAAATTGAATAAGTGGTTTTTGTTGTTGAATTTGTACCGGTTCATCACTATATCACATTTAATTTTTGTGCAAAATTTTAAGTCAATTGAAAAGGAAATATTTTTATTAATTTTTTATTTGGCCGCCTTTTTGTTCCGCCATCTTTATTATTATATCTATAACACATTTAATGTTTGCACATAATTTGAAAATGATTTTTTAAATGTTTTATTAAGACATCGTCTTGGATTCGTACCAAAATGTGACTAGTTCATTTCAATATAACACTTGACTCTTGTGCAAAATTTAAGGTAAATTGAATAATTACATTTTTAGTAATAATTTTTTTAAGATTTAATTAGGTCGCCGTTTTGTTCTGCCATATTGGATTTTTAAAACTTTCTAAAATTCTTGCAAAATTGAAATCAATCTACTAAGTAGCTTTTTTAGGCTGATTTTTTAAATATTTTATTAAGTCGCACTTTTGTTTCGCCATTTTGGATTTGTACCACAGTTTTACCAGTTGATTCCTAGGTAATACTTAACTTTTGTGCAACATTTCACGACAGGCAGACAGCCAGACCAACAGACATACAGATAGATAGACAGAAAGACAGACCGACAGATAGACCAAAGGAATTGAGATAACATGTTTTAGCATA
This sequence comes from Kuschelorhynchus macadamiae, assembly GCA_030620095.1. Taxonomy (NCBI): domain Eukaryota; kingdom Metazoa; phylum Arthropoda; class Insecta; order Coleoptera; family Curculionidae; genus Kuschelorhynchus; species Kuschelorhynchus macadamiae. The sequence goes on from JAUTXW010001847.1 coordinate 899,775, forward strand.
TAGAGACCTTAAAACGTGAAGATCCGTAAAAGTCTGGGAGAATTCCACATTACGAGGAAAGTAAAAAGTCCCTGACATTTTATGTTCGTCGATGTCCAGTTAATAGATGCATGATATAGTTATCCAACCAACAAGTGTGGAAAGTGGTCCTCTTCCGCACGCTACGGCAGCTGAAACCGTCAAGGGCGGAAAAGACACTTTCCGCATGTGTTAGGTACAAAATTTTTCCTACGATTAATATAGTCCTCAGATAAACGTCAATTAGGTTTGAGTTCAATAATAATATACTGCAATTACAAAAATTATTGAGCTTCTTCCAAAAAAAATACTAGTGTTTCACCCTATTGAGTGTTTCAGCACGATTTTTTTCGTGTGGAAAAGTGTATGTTTTTTATCCAGTGTTTAACAACCATAAAACTTGTCAAACTTCGCAGAAAATATGTGAAGTTAGATATATCTGCTTGCCTGTAGGCTAAAATGTGTTCTACAAACTGCTTTTTGGCTCATTGTTGTACTTTGTGACCACTGGAAGTTGCAGGGTCTAAGACAAAAATTGTTTTTTTTTTCAATTATGGAATTTTGCATACAGCTATTTCACGCTTTTTTACACCAAAGTAAACGTAAATTAGATTTATCTTGAACATTTTATTTTATGCCAGTTTAAATCTCGATATAATCAATTTATCTTAACCGAATTAATACCTCGAATGACCCGCTACGTGATATACCTGCTATGCCAATTTTTTGTTGCCTAGTCGTTGACCATTCTTCTAGAATCACATTAGCATATTCGTCAGAGTTTACAGGTTTACAACGTGCTATTACATTCATAACAGGTAACTTGGCGGGTTATTCTATTCAGATAATTTGGTTATTTTCAGGAAAATTGTTTATAATGCGTAAACGTGGTCTCGCATTATCGTTCATAAATATAAAACTGCATACCAAGTGCGCCACATCATGTCGAAGCATTAATTTATTTAAATGGTGGACGAACAAAATGCAAATGTTTTGCTTATGGTTTTATGTATGTCATTGTTTTCAAATAATATTAATTTATTTAGTGAAAGTCTGGATTTAAATAAAATTCTCAACCCAATCCAGTTAACTTGTATCTTATATTTATCCGCATTCGTAAAACAGTTGTAATGCAAAGTATCATATTTTCCAATAACTTTTGGTTAAAACAAAATGTAATAATGATCTAAGAAGCAATTTATAGAAAGTACATTTAATCTTTACTTACTTTCGGTGAAATCCCATGAAAATTGTCAAACTTTGGAGAAATAACACACCTTCATGTTTTACCCCGTATATATTAACAGAACACCGTCGAACATAAAATGTCAGATGCTTTTTTAATCGAAAGATAGATATGCAATATAAGAATAAAAACTTCTAAATATCTTGACTCGTTTACAAGAAAAACGGCTTCGAAATAGCATCAAATTTTGTGTTGAACATTTCAAACGGCTATCAGTATTTTTGTGCAGTAACCTAACCTAAAAACCAGAATTTGTCTTTTAAAAGCCAAAGAATAACTAAAAATAAAATTACGATAAAAACTATAGTAATATAAATAATACCATTTGTGGCGATGGCCCTATTGAGTAGTAGTAGTGAGTAATTGCGGAAAATATAGCAGTTTATGTCACTTGCAGAAGTGATATTGGAACTATTCCAATTCCAAAATAAGTATTATCGAATACTAAATATACGTAATATATTAGCAATAGTTTGTAATATTTAAAAACATATGAAATATAATTTTAGGTAACTAACAGAGTTTATAAGAGTTACTTACATTTAATAATAATTTTATAGTACTGGAGAAAATCAAATCAGACTTTATAAACGATGATAATTTTAAAAAATTAACTCCAAAAGCAATACTTTTTAATGTTGAATGAATTTCATCAATAAATATATAACGGCAGTTGTGTGACTAACAATTTATAACGAAAATAAACAAAAAAAATAATACTAATTCGAATAAACAATATCAGTATGTATATCTACGTCAACATTTTAACTAATAAAAATTAATTTCCATATGATAAAATTTTAAGCTTTAGAATAGAATAACTCTTCTTGGTCCAATTAATGCAAAAAACTATCGGAATATACAAAGAATTGTTTTTAAAAAATGTATCTTTCTTGCCTTTTTTCTCTGCATTATTGTACAATTTTAAATGGTAAAAACGTATTGAACTTTTCTCATAAAGGAGAGTTTGAGTAAATTATTATCAAATATTATTACAATTTACAATAAATTAAATAATAATAACGTTGTACTATTGGCAAAGTAGAGACTATAATTTAATAATCAACCATCCTCTAAACATTAATTTAATTTATTTAAAAACAATTACTTTAGTTGGTAAAAATTAAAGTATGGTAGTCAAATTGAGCTTTGTATAAACATTTTGCATAACGTAGTGTCATTTGTGACTTAAGAAACGTGGTGAAAATTGATTTTATAATAATAAATGCTTGGATTGTAAATTCCTGATACCATACGATGAGTTGTCACACTGTACGAAATAATTTTTCTCACAATCTGTCGTGTCGCCACACTGTAGCCAACAACTTAACTAGTGATGATGTGTGACTAGCTCAGCTGTTGGCTACACTGTGGCGCTACCATAGAGTGTCAGAAATTTTATTTCGCACAGTGGGAGGTTACATCGTCAGAAATGAGGATTTGTCAATGCAAGGACGCTATGCGGGGTTATAGGCATTTTCATAGGAATCGTAAAAAAGCAATTTTGTTGACAGTCTTTTTTGAAACATCCTCTATATATTCAAAACACTGAGCCAGTTTTTCAGCAAGTTCGTGACAGAGTTGTACTGCACCAATTCACATTATTTTTTTTCGAAATGATCGTCTGGTTACGAAAACCAATTTTTTTGTATTGTTTTATTGAGTATTTTTTTTATACAACCAATACGTTTTTCTTTAATAACATTTCTGGACGATGTGGTGAATGTGCCTTATATTCTTATAATTCCATTGGAAACTCATTGCGACATCTGACGGAAAAGGTAGAACAAGGTCTCCCGGGCCAACTAGTTAGTATTAAGGGAAAAAAAATCACATTAACTGTTGCAAGCACATGCTACTTAGTACACCACTGAATAAGATACCGGTTTCTCAGATTGTTTGTACCACACACTTAAGAATTGCAGCAATGGACAAGTCCGGCGAGACCAAATCGAGTTTTGTAAGCGAACAAGAATAAGAATACACTTCAGTTTTGCTTAGTTTTTGTTTGAGGTACGTCCACATCTGGACATTTAGCAGAAAGAAAGACAACGAGCCAAATGCGCAAACACAAATTTAAAGAAACAAACCGTGCAAACGTAGGGTATATTCGACTTATTTACCGTATTTGCTCCATTCCCACAGTTTGTTCTAGTCTGAAGTATCGTTACGGAAACAATGCTTGGTTTTTTAATCTGGAATGGATACGATAAACTTATTGTTGGCCAAGAACGCATTTTTCATTTTTTGCACCTTTTTAAAAAGTAAAAGAAATATATTGTCGGACGAGTAATCTGCTGTATGAAGCGGAACACATGTTATGTTTCTATGATTCCACGAGGATTAAAATTACAAGACTTTAAGTATTATTTAACTTAGTAGAGCTCTATTACGAAAGAAGACACATCATTTCGCTTGAGGTTTCATGAAACTTTTTCAAGCTTTCAGTACTTGTTTAAAATATCAAAGCAGTGTATGCGTCTAATAATAATTTAATGAGCCACATATAGATAAAATAATAGTTCTTCTATTTCAATCCATCTTAATGGTTTACTTAACTATAGTATATTAAAAACCAAAATGTATATTTAGGAAACAAAACCACCAGTGGTCCCGTGAAAATTACCTTGAACAAGTCCCGGCGGCCGTCAATATGACAAGGTCTGCTGTAATGCTCACGGGATCACTGGTGGTTTTATGTTTCTGATACGTGCCTTTATTTTGGATATACTATAAAAACAAATAACGTGGCAATAAACTACGTAATAAGAACAGGAATGCGCGAATACCACAAACTTGAAACTCCAGACTTGATTAAATTCGTACTAAAAACTTTATATATTTATTTCTTTATTTTACGTAGTTATACTATAAACATTTCATCCTTTTTAAGGCTGTACACAAATGAACCACAGATCTATAGTACTAGGTATGAATGTAATAGTCATTTAGTTTTAAAAATAATGATTTAAAAATACAATATATTTTGTATGATTGTCAAGCACAGAATTATATGCATAAAATATTACTTTCAAATATCAAGTACAAGAATAATATCTCTTATATCTCAAATAAAATAAATGCTAAAAGACGATCAATATACCATACATAAAAACAAGTAATTCTAAGATATTTTGCAATGGCCTAAATTACACATCTATTGTTTTAAAGTCAATACTCTGCAAACCGCAACTCGCCCAGAATTGTTTATAATATTGGCCGTTTTAATAACGATTAATAAAACAATTAACTAATTGCTCTACATAAGAGATAAACACGAAAATCGCTGACCAGCTGAGGTTTACTATAAAAAGATTTTAGAATCCTCGAGAGGGGGATTATTATTAAAAATGAGAATCAATTAGCGAGTCAGTCAAATCGGTCAACGAGAATCAAATAGTGAACTAGTGATTTGGTCAGAATGTTTTTATTGAAAGTGCTGTTCCCCTGGTCAATGGGCCAATTAATGTAAGTATTTTTTATATTATATATATATATATATATTTTTTATATATATTTTTCTCTTAAAGTGAAAATTGTAGAAATCATACTTTTAAAAACGACCATCTGTAAATATGTAAATAAAAAGTTAGGTGTTTTTTAAATATATATTTTATTTAGTTAGATCCCTACGTCCCTAGTCATACCCTATATCGGGACCATGACATTTGGTGGAGGCGCCGAGTTTATTTTCAAATTTAACTGTTTTTTTAATTGTGATATGGTTACAGTAATAATTTTCTTTTGATGGATAAGCCGCTTTTAACATTTACTTTTATATTTTAATAAACAGTACTACTTTTATGGCATTTAAATTTTTAATGTGTTTCTTGTACCACATAATATGTTGTATGATTGTGATATAAATGTGGCGCTAGTGGTACACATATGGCAGAGGTCGCTATCTTTAAAACTATCATTCTTTCTCTAATTAATTATAAATATTATTAACAATACTCAATAAATGCTACGTAATGAAAAATTTTTCAGATATCCTGTTAACTTATAAAAGAAAACTTGAAATATATCATACACACAATAAACAAAAAAGAATTTTAGCAATTTTAAAGAAAATAAAAAAGATTAAGATAACTGTAAAACTCCTGGAAACTACAAAAATAGGTAGAACAATAAATATTTTAAGAAAAATAATTAACACACACATGTGCAGTGAAAATGTAAGAAATATTTCTAGAGATATGATACAAAAGTGGAAAAAGATGGTAATGAACGATTTTTTGTTGTTTTTTTTTTCTTTCTATAATTTTCACAATACATTTATTTCCCTTAGTATTATAACGTTTGTATAGATATTATTTTGATTAACTGCGATACCTATTATTACTTTATATAGATATATATTCATAGGTTTATTTATTTATATACGCCATATGTCGGATGACGAAAGGGTAACTCGAAGCAAAACAAAAGGAGTATTCGAGGGGCAAACAAAAAAGGAAAAATTAAAAGTTTTACAATATCAAGAATTTAAACCCACTCACCGTAGCACAAATAATAGTCCTTTTAGTCCTAGTGCATCCCTGTGTAGAAGTCCACCTGCTTCGGCAGGACTTGAACAGACTAAATTTACATTCGAAATTCAGACATTAAATACACAAGAAACATATTCAAAAACTCCTGCTGAAGAAAATACAGCAGAACACACAAATCAACAACACAATATACCAACTCCCTCACCTACACTACAAATAACCACAAATACACAAATACACAAAATGGCTAATATCACCCTACAGGATGCAATAGCCGACACAAAAACACCGGCAATACCTAAATTCGTAAATCCTCCAAATTTTAACCCCAGTACAGATTCACCTGTAACATTTCTAACAAAATATGAACGCACAACTATTTGCAATGGTTGGACCGATTCATATAAAATAAGTTATTTAGGAAACTTCCTCGAAGGGCCAGCATGCCATTGGTATAATGAATACTTTACAAATGTAGCGAACAAAAACAAAAATTGGGCCGAAATAAAAAAAGATTTCATAAAAGAATTCAGTGGGGAACAACCTTTAAGAAAATTAAAATTCAGGCTCTCGTCTAGAAAACAACAGGACAGTGAAGACATAAGACATATTACTACGAACTGTTGACCCTAGCTCGAGAGCTAGATAGCAACATGCCGTTCGAAACTTTTAGAGAGCATTTCGAAAATGGGCTGCATTCATCATTTTACGAAACTTATTATTTAATGTCCTCAGCAAATATGAATTACGACAGTTTAAAAACCCTCGTGCTTAAACTAAGCGAGATTAGGGAAAGGGCCTTAGCAAAACAAATGTCGCTTCTCACAATCGGAGAAAACAGGAGAGTGGGCAAATAGGGCCTACACAACAAACGGAGAGAACACAATACAGGCATAACAATAACCAAAATAGGTTTGGCTATGGCTACCCACATAGACATAATAACGATGGATACAAAAATTCAAATAGGGAAAACAGATACAACCCTAGAGCGGCACAAAGAAGTTTTTACAATAGGCAAACAAGACAAAATCCCCAAAGATTCAACAACTATCAGGGGAACGCAAGGACACAGTACTAACAATAATTGCCCAATATAAACAATCCGTGTGTATATATTATCACTTTTCCTTATATAATATTTAATTCTATTCCACTTATTCTGCTAATTAAAAACAGATGTTTAATATAAGTATATCGGTCCCGAGAAAACTACCGGTTTTGACCTTGATTTTCAGTGGGCCAGGAAAACATACGGGCCGTGTAATGACCCACTCATATGCAGCTTTGATGAAGTTGCAAAATATGGTATTTAACATAATATGCTATAATTCTTACCATAAAATGTTTATATCTTTTTCGCGAGACAGTACAAACATAAAATAAGCATTTAGTGTACATAGTGAGAAAACAATTTCTGCCAATATTTTAATTTATTTATATTTACAGCACAATTAATATAAATACTAAGATTTTTAATTTTAGCAAATATTATATTCATTATTAGATATAGAGAAAAAAAAATATGCTTTTGAGCAACAAGATATTAGTTTTATTACACATGGGAAATTTTTTTTATTAGGATTGGATTAATAGTACAAATAATATTACATGATTCAATAAAATAATCAGTATCGAGATGATTATTATCTTACTAAGTAACAAAATATTACTTTATAAAGTAATTTTAAATCCAGCAAGCGAACATAATATATTAACGCTCGTAAATGCAAGTAATGACTAAGAATATAATATAGGCGGTATAGCATTTTAAATACATAGTTATAGTACGGTCATAGAATACCGGGTAATTAAAAAGAAACTTATTTAATTGTATAAACAATTTTTTTTCTTAGGTTTACAACTATACTACTGACGAAAATTATGTCAGAGGCACATGATGAAGGATACAATATCGAGATTAGTGCAGGGGCATATTGGAAGCCTTTACCAGAGACCAAGGTCTACGAGGCAACAATACCAATAAATTACGAAACAAGTTGGTCAGAGGACAAGGGAAAGAATATAGAACCAATTAGAAATCAATGTCAAGGCTTCAATACCTCCACTACCGAATGTTTGATACTACATAACATCAACTTATTATCAAAATCATTTTCAAAGGAATTTCAGTTGTTAAATGATAATTGGGGTGCCGAGTCTATGAAGCAACCAATAAAAGGGAACGCCAGAGAAAAAAGAGCCTTAGACTTCATAGGCTCAGGATTATCTTGGTGTTGTGGAGTAGCCACGATGGAAAAATTAAAATTAGTGGAAGAAAGAGAAGGTAATGTCGTGGAGACACTAAACAGGTTGAGCGAAGGGCTCTCTGGAACAATCAAAACTATAAGCGAAAGCTCTAATCACTTTAAAGAATATGAAAAGTCAGTGGAACAAACCTTCAAGGAAACGGAGGCACGAATTAAACACTATAGATCTGGAAGAAAAAATTGCCAACTCGGCAAGCAGGCAAGAGAATACTGTTTTAAACCTACTATACAACCAATACCTTGGATTGAAACGAATCACAATAATAACGAGAGCACTACGAAGGCAATTCATGATGAATTCATGCAAGCAGCATAAGATTCCCGCCGACCTAATCCACCCACAAATTCTGTTAAAAGACCTAGATATTTTAGAGGAAGAACTTACGAGATCAGGTCACAGACTAGCAATCCAAATTGCAGACGTATCGAAATATTTCGAAATCAAAATCTGTGATTGTTCAATCACTGACAAAAAGATATTTATTCAGGTAAAAATACCAATTATCCAGAGAACCCTAAACTGGCAACTTTACGAGCTGATTACAACACCCTTCGCTTGGTTCAACCAAACATGCTCTATACCACATCAACCACTTTTTCTGGCAGTCTCAACTACAGAAGACAATAAAGATGAAATAAGGCAAATATCGGGGACTGGCTTACACCAATGCAAGCCATATCATGACCAACTATGTTACATACCCAGATTTTCTGCGGACATTATACAAGGACCGCAATGCGCCAAGAAACTTTATGAAGGCACAACTGTCCAGGAATTAAGCCAGTACTGTCCAATGAGCTGCCACACAGCAACATCAATGGTAATCTCAGAAATATATGAAGAAACTTACATATTAACACACCCCAAAGAACATCTGACAATTTCTTGCAGCCCAAATAAAACGTTGAAAATTAACATTCGACATTCTTTCCAGGGGGCAACTAAAATTAATCTACCATGCAGTTGTCAGCTGCAAACGCAGACTGATGTCCTCATACCCAAGAGATTCCCATGCCCTAATATTTTCACAACATATGCTAACCCCATAACCCATATAATACCAGCAACATGGTCAAATTTAAAATCATTTGTCTTAAACCCTAAGACAAATCACGTTGCACCTACATATAAAAACATAAAAGAGTGCCTAAATAGTAACTGGACTCTTCACATACCTCATCTCAATCTAACTTCCACCGAATCAACCATTAGGAACATAATAAGTTCCATCCAACAATCAAAGTCATTAGAACCGTACGAACATCCTTACGGCTTCCATAATGAATCACTATTTTTATTTTGGAACATTTCCCTGTCAGTCCTAATAGGGTATCTCCTTTACAGAACAAACAGATTTGCAATAGGGATCCCTCTCATACCGGAAGTACATGGCCAGTCGTCAATCCCGAGTTACACCCATGATTTGTTATTTGGTCTTATATCATTCTGTATCTCAACACTAGCCATAACAATAATTATTTATCTAACCTATATAATTTGTATCAAACGAAAGAAGCAAAAGGATGATCAAAAAATGAAACCTTCAATAAAAGACAGTAATCAAGCAATTTTAAAAGAGAGAATTCAATTATCCCACGTAACTAAAGAAAATCGTAATATGCGATACAGCCTTGAAGGCGTTAATAAAAGTTTGCTATCATTATCCCCAGGAGAAAAAGTACTTGCAGAAGTAGAATGCATAGAAATGAATTAGCCCAATGCGTACTATTACGTAATTATAGGAATAATTATTTAAGATAAATTCTTACGTCCTAATTTATCTAGTTTTGTGTGCGGATTATGCCAAAATAATGAGAATAATTTGAAGTATACGGGTACCCAAATTCTAACGTAGGTAGGGGATAAGGCCTTACAATTCAGACAGAAAGGTTATAAATTAAATCCTACGTGTGACGTTTATGAATATATTGACATTTACCTTTCTTTCTCTATCCCCCTTTTTTTGGTGTCAGTCAGTTAGTGTATGTAATTCTGTATGGCCTAATTTCTACACAGTTCTACTTATTTTTCTCAAAATATGAAGTAAGGCATGTTTTATACGCGTATTTAAATTCATCTTAACTTGCCCACTTTTTCGACAAAAAAAAAAAAAACTGACGAGACCAAATATATTTAAAAATATGATGAAAACAAATGAAGTTTTTTACCTCGAGGTGGACCCCTAATCTACTTTTTACCTTGTTATTTAAGCCTGACCCATAGCGCAACTAAAAAAAAAAAAAAGGGCTTCAGGATAAATATCATTGTAAATAAAAAGAAGGATCATCAAAAAGAAAATATGACGAATAACATACTTGCAAATGAAAGAATGATTCTCGAGATTATTTATTTTAATTTTATGGGCAAGGAGGTAAACAAAAAAAAAAAAAAAAAAAAAATTCACTATTAATCTTACACATATATGATTTTATATGTATTTTATGTTTTAAAGTAAATATTAAGTTAAGTTTTTAAGTAAATATTAAGAACAAAAAAAAATAATAATAATAATAATGGCCGCATAATAATAGTAAAATCGATAGCATTTCCTATTTACACTAGTTAATTTTTAAACCAAGATTCAAAGTCATTCTCTAAGGTACTAAATACCTGAGACTATACCGTATTCACTAATATTTTCTAATTATTCGGTTTAGAAATAGTATTTTTTATATATAAATATATTTAATTTTATGAAATATATTAGCATATATAGGAGCACATACTCACACTTTGTTTTTTTTTTTCATGCATTGTGAAACCTGCCGACTGCCACTAACCAAATACAACAAACTGGAACAAATGGAAAGCCCAAATTGTCGATGCTGGAGGGAAGTAGCAGCACCAGGGTCTATGCTTGATGCAGATCGTCTCCGTATTTTAAGGGATATCAGGGAGCTCATGGCACTTAGAGGCAACCTAGACTTTTGTCAACCAATCCCATACACGAATCAAAAACTATCACTTCACAAGCATTCCTAACAGATAAAAGCAACAAGTGGCACTCACGAGGCAAAACTAGCGTACAACAGAGCCCATGGTTTGTGTAAAGCCACACTCACGAACTACAACCGTCATAGAACGTAGACATAAGGAAGACAGAAAAATGGACGTTAGGTGTAAAACATTCACAACGGCAATCAAGAAAATCAATCGCGTGCCTAAGCTAAAGCTTCATCCTGAATCTGATATGGTCACTTGAGGTTATGTCCCACGTGTTGTTAATTACATCAAAAACACTGGGTTCAAGTAGTATTCATGCCGCCATCTACGATTCCCATTAAAAACAACCGAGACGACGCAGACGGACCACAGTCAGTGCATGTTACCTGCATTATTACCGACGCCAGCGGTGCATACCACACTCAACAAGGGACCAGCGCGAATGGGCAGACAGATCCGGACTCCAATGGGATATCAGGAAGATGAATTTCAGTTTTGTTGTTCTTTTTACAATGGTAAAACAGACTTAAGTGCAGTGGCAATAAGGTTAAATTTATTTTATAACAAACATTTTTATTGTATGTGTTAATATTATTTTACAGTTTTAATTCTATACAACTATATTAAATCTACACAAATACTTACCGAAATATTATTTACTTGGGAACTTAAACATTTTATGATCGGAGCCCAGCTTTTTGTAAACCAGGGGAAATGTCAAGCACAGAATTATATGCATAAAATATTACTTTCAAATATCAAGTACAAGAATAATATCTCTTATATCTCAAATAAAATAAATGCTAAAAGACGATCAATATACCATACATAAAAACAAGTAATTCTAAGATATTTTGCAATGGCCTAAATTACACATCTATTGTTTTAAAGTCAATATTCTGCAAACCGCAACTCGCCCAGAATTGTTTATAATATTGGCCGTTTTAATAACGATTAATAAAACAATTAACTAATTGCTCTACATAAGAGATAAACACGAAAATCGCTGACCAGCTGAGGTTTACTATAAAAAGATTTTAGAATCCTCGAGAGGGGGATTATTATTAAAAATGAGAATCAATTAGCGAGTCAGTCAAATCGGTCAACGAGAATCAAAAAGTGAACTAGTGATTTGGTCAGAATGTTTTTATTGAAAGTGCTGTTCCCCTGGTCAATGGGCCAATTAATGTAAGTTATATATTTTTCTCTTAAAGTGAAAATTGTAGAAATCATACTTTTAAAAACGACCATCTGTAAATATGTAAATAAAAAGTTAGGTGTTTTTTAAATATATATTTTATTTAGTTAGATCCCTACGTCCCTAGTCATACCCTATATAGGCACCATGACATTTTAATACCCTTTCTAAGAGCTTTTCATTTTGTCTTCCAAAAATGGTAACAGATTTGGTGAATCCGAATACATTAGTTAAAATAGCAATAATAGATCTGTTACAATGATAACAGGCTGACAACACTGATAACAAGCGTAGTAAGGGCAATTAGTAATCATCATATCCGCACATATGGGGGTAGGCAGCGTCTTTCCCTAATGGATTTAGTGACCTGAGGGAGAAACTAGGCACCTATATTATATTAACTAAAGGGATATATTATGTCCTGAATACATAACTCACATCGATGATGTTAAAGAGTATTAAAAGAAATTGGCATTTAATTGTTTTGCTGTAACAAAAAAGACCAAAATAAAGTAAAACGATAGTTTAGTTATTTTAATAATCTTTAATCGTTTTTATAAATTATCTTTATTGTTTCTGATCTTTTACTTTGCTACACGGGTAGTGTAAAAAATTTAAATTTAAATTATTTTCTTATAAGAGATTAATTTAAATAAATAAAAGAATATTGGAAAATGTATAAAACAACAAAAGTACGCCGTCTAAAAGCAAGCTTTATGGTGCCTGTGCAAATTCCGTCAGCTCCATTTGTCGGAGATTAGAGGGGTCACGACTGGCACTACCAGTTAATAGACCAACTGAAGCTCTCCTGGATGACATAAGATCTTCCTTTTGTACGAATTACACTAAGCAGAAATGTGAAAATAAAATAACAAAATTTAAAACAAGCAATTTATGTCTATACAATAACTAAAAAAAGGTATCACCAATTTGTTGAGCTCCTTCAGCGAAGGTGTCGCTATCAAGAAGATAGTATCGAAAAGTAAGTACTAAGTAGTATCCGGGTCCAAAAGTTTTCAGGTACCAAAAGTCAGTACCCAAAAATTTTAGTTCGCTTCAAGAAAGTAGACTCACTGCCAATACCAAAAACCTTAAGGAAACAAAAGATTTTCTAGAATTTTTAAATAACCTAAAAATTAACAAAAAAAATTAAAATATGGCTCTATTAGAAGTTAATTTATGAAAATAACCTTCCTTATATGTAATTAAAATAATACATTAATTTATTTTATTTTTACTCAAAAATCCAACAAATGTTACCCCCAACCCAATAATATCACAATTGAAAGCAATTGCTACAGCTAATAAAAGATTGATTTGATTCAAACAGAGAAATGTGTAATTAATTACTTTTTTAAAAGTGAAAAATAAAAATAACTAAATATCTAATCAAAATTTTTTAGACAACCGGCTTTTCCTCAAAATCTTTTCATCTAATAGATTTATAAAATTAAGTTATTTCAATAAACTTTGTTACCGAACAAGCCCTAAATAAGATAAAAACCTTGTAAGTTGTAACCTGTTGACTTTTAGAGATAAATAAAGAAAAATTAATTTTAACATTAGAAGCCCATCAGAAATAATAATCATAATAATAATAATAATAGTAATAAATGTCTTTTATTTCTTTCATATACATAAACACAAATGGATACATACAAAAGATGGCGAGATCTAGCCTGTGGCTACTCTATCTAATAATTACCACATGTATAAAATGTGTGTAAAATATATCTGAAAAAAACACTTCAACAATTATAAACATCACTTATATCTAAATAACTTACTTTTATTAATAGGCAAATATTTTGAAAGAAGGAAAGATCATCCAGTGTTAAATCAAACAAAATTGTAAATATACTATAAAGCATTTTAAATTAATTAAATTAAAATATCAATAGTACCAGTGACTATCACTTAGATATTTAATAACACAGTAACAAACTAAAAATCCTTTACCCGAATCTAGTCAACTTAAGTTAAAAAATATGATAACCTTTTTTCAAAAACAGACACTTAGGGTCCTTGATGAATGCCCTAAATGTAATCAAAACATTGGAAAAACAAATTAGCACAATTTCAGACACAAATAAAGATATATGTTGAAACAGCCATACAAGGAAAACCAGAAGAAATAAAAGACACAGTTAGGGCAGAAATAATAAACACATTAATTAATTACAAGTTGAAATTTAGACATAAACAAATTAAAACCAACAAACTTCAACTAAACATTTTATTATTAAACAAATTAACAAAACACAAGATTCAAATTATATTTCTAAATTAGATAAAAGCAACAAAACTGTTATAATGAATACAACGGAACATGAAACCAAAATAAAAAGATCTTAAAAACGATCCCACTAACATCTATCAAAATAAAAACAATCAAACCATAAAACGTCTACTAAGTAAAATAATGTTTTCAGAAATCTAAAAAAAAATAACTATTCATAATGTCGTTGTTCTAAAAATTTATGGTTTGCCAAAATTGCATAAACCAAATCCAATAAAAGATAAAATTAACAAGAAATAGCTGCTTATTTCAAAGAATCTACTGTTGCAATATTTATACAAATATTGTCAAATGTTAAATTGTAAATATGTTTAAACAACATAACAGTGATTTATATACAGTGTGTCTCATAATATTTGTCAGTCTTTCTTTTCTTAACTGTATAATAATGTATGTATTTTTTATAATTTTAGCATCGATAATTTTTTCAGAAGTTGCCCAAAAATTACAGAAAAATCAGGATATATATATATATATATATATATATATATATATATATATATATATATATATATATATATATATATATTTACTTAATCAGGTAATTGTATTTAAAAATTGCATAATTGTAAAAGTATCCCTAATATTTTAGGGCATTTTTTCTCATGATATCCTAATTTACTGTTTTAACATTAAAGTTCTTTACATAATTTATCACCAGATTTTCTTAAGACGTACACGTCTTAAAGGGGGAAAAAGGAAAGTGATTTATGGACCCTTCAATAAAAAATCGTCTACACAAGTGCTGCGAAAAATATGTTATTGCCGAATATATTAAGAAGAGACACGCTATTTAGATCGGATAATAATATTAAATACGTGTTTAAACGTTTTCACATAAATATTTTTTATAGTATTAATATTTATTAACAAGAAAATATAAACAACAACTTGTTTATCTAAAGTATCTTTATTTAAATAAGGCCAAATTGCTTTCTTTAAATTAAGTTAAGTTGTGATAATAATATGCTGCCAGGGTCGCTAAAATATTTAAGAGTTGGACCGTAGATAATATGTATTGTTACATCTACATATTGATCTTATAGAGGTGTCAAGTAGATTTTATAAAATTTTGGAATTACGAAGTACGTCAGTGCAATGTTTAACTTAGAACTATCAAGCTATACCCGGTCTAAATTTAAATATTTTTATTAAATACGACTAATGATATATATGATGTTTATTTTGGATATATCCATACTTCAGAGGCCAAATGACGTAACCCTCAAAATGGGGATAATTGTATTAACAGAGTAAAATACTTTCAGAGTAAAAATACATCACTTGCTCAAAGGATGTAACGCTCAAAGCAAATACAATTTTTTAAAAATACAAAAAAATCGACAATATTCCAATAATCGTTAAGTTTTATAGCAAGGCTCAGTAATGTAACCCCCAGAAGTAACTGTTTTTACCACCTTATTATTTGAGATGAGATAAAGCTAATTAGCGTAAGCCATCAAAAGCACCTTGATAGTACCACAAGAGACGAGAATGACAATACGAAGGTAGTTTTAAATCTACTCAAACAAACGTGCGCCCTGTAGAAAATTAGTATAATCAACAAAGCAAAGAAGTTGTAAAGGAGGAAAAATAAAGCAAATCCTTTTAAATTCACCATAAATGCTCAAAATAAAATAAATACTTACTCCATATTGGTGAACCTAAACAGGCTTATCAACAGTTTTTATCCGCAACATTTTGCAATTCTCAAAAACGATGAACGTGTTTGGATTAACATAGAACAAACTATGGATACTCCAAAATCAGAAGGTCGTGGAAGATTTGAACAAAATTACAAGATTTATTATTGATAATTTCAACGAACTTCTGTGAAAGCTTCCCGCTGTATATTTACGCGGAAAGGCAACAAATCGTTAACTACTACAATATTTTATTACAAAAAAAAATATTCGGTTCATTTTTCAAAAACGAATATAACACAAGAAGAGGAAAATACTAATGCTGATGTGAATTTGCACCTAACTGGGAAGAAGAATTCTCATCAAGTACATCCTAAAAATAATACATGTGCAAAAATTGATTTAACTTAAAACACTCTTTAAATAATGAAACTCTCTATAAATCTGGAAGTAAAAATGTCTTCCGTTTTTAGTGGAGGGAGGAATATTGTAAGAGGGAAGCCGATGAAATATGCTCAACATTAATAAAATTGCCTTCAATTCTTTATAGCACCTGGCAATATAGCAATTAACTATGTTACGTAATTTCAGAAAAGGAAAACAATGTCTCGGTCTCAGTCAAGTGGTTTAATACAGTGAAAAACAATGCTATGATTAGACGTGTTTTGCCAAACAAATAGTCACCATCAGATCTAAAATGCATTAAGAACCTAGTAGTAATATATTAAGCAATAAAACAACAATTAAATAAAAATATTTTAAAACTTAAAAAAAAACTTCGTCCATAAGTAAGTTTTTTAATTTCGGGGCCCCAGATGCCGAAAAACATGTTTTCTTAATTCCGTCGGTCTGTCTGTTCGCGGCATAACTGAAAAACTTCTTACCCGACTGGCTTCAAATTTTGGTCAAAAATTAAGAGTCCTATGGGGATGACCTGGAAACATTTTGGTGAAAATCCAATATTCCAAATCAAAATGGCGGCCTAGTGAAATGTAAAAAGAATATTACTAAAAATTATTTACCCAATTTAACCCAAATTTAATGGACTGATTTCAAAGTCTGTGCCATAATTAATTGTAGTATAGATATGAACTTGAAAAACTGCAGTACTAATTCAAGATGACGGAACAAAATAGCGGCCATATATTTGCAATCGTGAAAAAATCACCCTCTTAGGTTTTACATATTTTCAGGTCTTAGCGTTCCTTGATGACAAAAAATAAAAATCAATTCCGTCGGTTCGTCTGTCTGTCTGTCATTTCGCGGCATAGCTTAAACGCTACTTCACCTTGACTTCAAATTTTAGTCAAATATTAAGGGTCATATGAAAATAGTCTGGTAATATTTTACTACAAATCTAATATGCCGGAACAAAATGGCGGCTTAATGAAACGTTAGAAAGATAACTACTAAAAAAACTAATTATCCAATTTCCTCAAAATTTACACAAAATTAAGTGTTACATAGGAATGAACTGGTAGCATTTTGGTATGAATATAAAATAGCAAAATAAAATGAAGCAGTAATCAAATATTTGAAAAATCGCCCTGAAAAAACCACTCATTAGATTAATTTCGAATTTTGTACAAACATTAAAGCACGATTTCAAGATCGCAGAACAAAATGGCGGCCAAATATTTTTTTAAATCAATGTAAAAAAATCTTATTCAATTGATTTTGTGAATATGATATAGGGATAAACTGGTACGAATTCAACATGACGTAACAAAATGGCGGTGTGCGTCAATGTAAAAACTACTTACAGAATTAAAATCAAGCGTGGCATAGGTAGAAACTGGTAAAATATTTGTTGGAATCCAATATGATGGATCAAAATGGCGCACAATAAAAATATTTAAAAAGATAATATATATGTGTTACTAAATGTCTATGTACTGAAATAGATTGGGTCACACTTCACTATTCATAATAAAAGGAACGGTTCATTACGAGAGAAATTTCGGGTAAAGAAAATTTGCCGATTTTTTAAATACTAATGTGAAATTGTAATGAAATTTAAATAAAAATAAAAGTTCTACTGGAGATTATTTGTGGTCGTGGGAAAAATAGTGTACACTACTGGTGTGTAAGTAATCATTTTCCATCTCCGAGAATTTCAGCATTTGGCTAGGGACTAGACTATAATTCAATGAAAACTCAAATTAAACTAAAGTGGTCAGTCAATTAAATTTTATTGCAGACAGCAGAATATAACAGTTTATGACGTAAACTGCATATTTATCACGTTTGAATTATTTATTGCTCCCTCAGAGGCAAAAATGTAAATGTTAAAATTGAATTTTTATTTATATTTTCCCCATAAAAAATGAACGATGGTTACATTTTTATTTCGGTTTGATGCAATAAAGGTCGAATGACGAACATATTTTGGGGTTTAGAAATTTAGTGTAATTTTTTTATTGGTGTGAAATAAATTTAGTACATCAAAAACTTTTTCCATTTAGCAAACAATGTTGGCAGGTTGTAGATTAAAATTTTGTTGTCAATAAAATTGAATCGTTTAAATTTACGTTCAAAACTGTAATAGTTATTTTGCTACGGTACATAGGGAAAATTTGTATTCAATTAGACCGCCTTTTCAGCAATTCTCTGAGTTTGAATTATAAAACTTTGCATAAAGGAGAATTTGTGATAATCAAGTTTAGTTCGCTTTTGTTTCAAACAAAGTATGATTGATTACAATTCTCTGTATTGCACTTTAATTTGATTAGGTATCCTTAAGAGTCTTTGGGAGATTAAAAACAGCACAGTAAAACATGTATTTCACCTTAAGATAGTGAGGAAACTGGATAATAGTCGATAATCATGCACCAATAATTAATCAAAGTACCGAATTGTAGAATATATCTATAACAATTATAAAGCCTAACTTTTGTGTTATACAGAGTAATAATTTTATGTAAATCTAGAAATATTGGTATCATTTCGTAGAAATTATTATTAAAGGGTCTATATGCAACCAATGTAAAAAACTTATTAAGAGCAAGTAAATAACTGCTTACTTGATAAATCTCTTAGCGCAGTATGCAATATTTCCTAAATAATTGAAGTTTGCAACTGTCATTCTACTATATAAAAAGGGGGCTTCTATTGATTATTCAACTTATAGAGGCGTAAGTCTACTAACAAACACTTTTTGCAAGCAATTTTTGAGTTGAATTTGCAACATTCAATTATTTCGTTTTTTAATATAAATAATATTATCAGCGTTTCTCAACATGGTTTTATGGAATCACGCAGTACTGAAAGTGCCCTTTGCGATTTCCAATCGACAGTTGTCGATGTAATTGATAAACACCTTCATGTATTGGGTTTATTTGTGGATTTCTCCCGAGCATTTGATATGGTTAGCCATAAACTATTATTAATAAAGTTGCATCGTTATGACATTAGATGACAGGCGTGGAAGCTCATGCAGTTTTATTTAAATGCACGTCAACATTGTGTTATGGTAAATGAGATGTGAAACGACTCATTGCTAGTAAATCAGGGTGTTCCCCAAGGTTCAGTCCTTGCTCCGATGATATATCTTGTTTATTCTAATGATCTTATTTCCTACTTAAAGAATATTTCCACTGGTATTTCTGTCATATCATATGCAGATGATACAACAAACATTGCACTATCTCTCAAAAGCAGCAGATTTTGTTTTTGTTGGTATTACGTTGTGGTCCAAACAGAATTGTTTGATTATAAATCGAAGTAAAACAAATTTCGTTGTATTTTCAAATAAAAAACAAAACAATGACTATTTTTTACTTCATGAAACTGATATTGGTCGTATTACACCTCTCAAGTCCTCAGTAATGTTGGGCTTGGAAATTGATGAAAACCTAAGGTAGGGAAATGATATAGAAAATCTATGTAGAAAGTTAACAAAAAATTGTTATGGTTTGAAATCAATGTCAAGTTATTGTAGTCAAAATGCTATGATATCGGTATATTATTCTAATATACACTCTCACCTGTCTTATGGCATCATAAATTGGGACGTGACAAGAGCCTTTTTGCTTCAAAAGTATGCGATCCGAATTTTGTGTGGTCTTTCATGTACAGATTCGTGTAGAGACTATTTCAAGCAATTAAAAATATTGACCTTGGCTGGAATCTACTTAATATTTAAAGGGTCCGTTTTTGCTTATCGGAATATTAAAAAACTTCAAGGCAATCGCGCTTCACATAATTACAGTACTAAAAATAAAATATTACCGCTACCTAATTCACATAAATCCGCATTTTTTCAAAAAAATGTAATGTATAATGCATGTAGATTTTTTAATAAATTAAATAATTATATTAAAGATGATGATAATCTTAAATCTTTTAAACGTAAATTAAAACAATATCTTGTGGAGAGCAATTTTTATTCTGTGCAAAATTTAGTTAGTTTTTAGTTTTTTGTTGGTTTAGTTTTTTTTATTTTTTTCTAAAGTACCTAATGTAGTTATTTTTCGCATTTTTCCTTTTGTAGTTATTATTTATGTACCTACCTATAACTTTTTTGACGATGTACTTTTGTAAGTAAGGGCAAAACCTCGGAAAGTAATTCCAATTTGACACGGTCTAATTCCAAGAACCATGATGTCTTGGTTGACCAAAGCCGTGAAAGCTTCCGTTCTATGTACACATCTGTTTTATTGGTGAAATAAAATTATTATTTTTATTATTATTAAATAATCCAATTTGATAGGTTAAAAAAAAATTACATCAGATTTATTTTATGATTTTAATCATAAGGGTGACCATTTAGCAAACAATGTTGGTAGGTTGTAGATCAAAATTTTGATCTTAATAAAATATAATCGTTTAGATTTATATTATATTCAAAAGTGTAATAGTTATTTTGCTACACGATATATTGGGAAAAATTGCATACAAATGAATCGCCTTTTCAGCAATTTTCAGAATCTGAATTATAAACCGAACAAATACATAAACGAGAATTTGTGATGAGTTTAGAGAAAAACTCATTATCTTAAATCGCTTTTGTTTTAATCAAAGTATCTTTTATTAAATTTTTCTACATGTCGTTTCAAATAGATTTTGTATCCTTAAGAATTTTTGGGAGATTAAAAATAGCACTAAGTGAAATATGTATATCACATTAAGATCGTGAGGAAACTCTAGTAGCCGATAATCATGCACCAATGATCAATAGGGCGCCGAATTGTAGAATATATCTACAGCAACTGTAAAGTCTAAATTCTGTGCTGTGTTTAAAAATATAGAAACTTATTATAACTATACAAAATTCAGAAAACAGAAAAATAATTTTGTGTAAACCTAAAAATATTAGTCTTATTTCGTAGAAATCATGATTAAAAGCTCTATATGCAAACATTGTAAAACTTATTAAGAGTATGTAAATGTTTGCTACGAGAAAGAATTCAGTTTCATTGTTACAACAAAATAAAATTATGAGATCAAATCAATGTTTTTTAAAAAAATTTACGTCGGATTTATTTTATGATTTTAATGATAAAGGTCATCATTTAGCAAACAATGTTGGCGGATTGTAGATTAAAATTTTGCTGTTAATGAAATTGAACCGTTTAGATTTATATTCAAAAATTTACTAGTTATTTTGCTACGGTACATAGGAAAAAGAACAGCACCCAGTAAAAACCTGTATTTCACATTAAGATCGTGAGGAAACTCTAGTAGCCGAAAATCATGCACCAATGATAAATACAGTGCCGAATTGTCTACAACAATTATAAAACTTAACTTTTGTGCCACGTTTGAAAATTTAGAAACTTATTACAATTATACAAAATTCTGAAAACAGAGTAACAATTTTGTATAGGAAATATTGATCTAATTTCGTAGAAATTATAATTAAAAGCTCTATATGCAAACAACGTAAAAGTTATTAAGAGCAAGTAAATAACTGCTGAAAGAGTGCAATTTCGTATGTATAAAAAATTAAAATTATGAAATCAAATCAATGTTTTGAAAAAAATACATAAGATTTATTTTATGATTTTAATCATAAGGGTCACCATTTAGCCAACAACGTAAATTAAAATTTTGTTGTTAATAAAATTGAATCAT
The DNA here is from genome assembly GCA_030620095.1 of Kuschelorhynchus macadamiae. NCBI lineage: Eukaryota > Metazoa > Arthropoda > Insecta > Coleoptera > Curculionidae > Kuschelorhynchus > Kuschelorhynchus macadamiae. The sequence goes on from JAUTXW010001847.1 coordinate 921,961, forward strand.
TTAGATCTATGTTCAAAACTGTTAGTTATTTTGCTACGGTACATAGCAAAAATTTGCATACAAATAGACCGCCTTTTCAGCAATTTTCTAAGTCGGAATTATAAAGCAAACAAACGGATAAAGGAGAATTTGTGATAAATAAGTTTAGAAGGGAACTCATTATCTTAAATTGCCTTTCTGTTAAATAATGTATGATTTATTACAATTCTCTACAGGTCATTTTAATGGGATTAGGTATCCTTAAGGGTCTATGAGAGATCAAAAATAGCAATAAGTAAAAACATATATTTCACATGAAGATAGTTAAATAACCGTTAATCACCAATAATAGAGTGCCGAAATGTACAACATATTTACAACAATTATAAAGTCTAACCAACTAATAAATTTAATATGCTAATAAGAGAAAAGTTAGATCATAAATGATATCAGCTCAGATATAATACCATGGTTAATAAAACTGTTTTTAATTAAAATATACAGTTTTAAAATTAACTGCTCTCCTAAGTTCAATTTTTATGAGTTTTATTAGCTATTTCTCCTGAAAATCAGTAACACATATGTTTGTTCTATTTTACGAATAAAAACTATTATTTGGCTTAGTTAGTTAGAAAGGTCTAGTGGTAGTAATAGTAAAAGTGAGTGCCAAAGCCAGGCGGATAGGCCTAAAAGACCCTTTTTGCCATCCCCTATCCATTCACTCTCACCCTAGATAACCTTTTGCCCCATATTCGAGTCGGCCCGTTCTTCTTATGAAGGCTTTCAGCTTATCCCGATCAAGGGTCCCTAACATCTCCCTAGGTAGATCGGTTGATCCCAAGGTTTTCCTTCTGAGTCAGTCCCACTTATCACAGATCCCTGTTAAGTGGTATGAATTTTCCTCCCCTGCTCTACAAGTAGGACAGAGCGGGTTATCTTTCATTCGTAATAAATGTAGATGCCTGTTTAGTCTGAAGTGACCGGACAGAATTCCTACCGTATCCGCTATGGTCTGGCGACTTCTCGACAGCAACCAGGCCGCATTATTCTACGACGGTTCTGGAAGCATGTTCTTCGGCTGCCTGCAGCCTTCTGTATTTCTCCAATTAGCCTTTGTTTTATCCCAGACCCAATTATTTAGGTCTGGGAAGTTTGTCTCTTATCTAGTCCAAGACGCGACTTAGTTTTTATTAGTTACTTACGAGCGGCGTCAAGGAGGCTTGTCTTACCAAATCGTCGGCCTCCTCATTCCCCTCGATACCGCTGTGTCCGGGTACTCAACGCAGTTATACTACTTTCCTTCTTGCTAGTTCCTTCAGAATATCCCTCAATTCCTGAACAAGCTCAGAGCTCATCCTGGTTGTTTGAATTGTTTTAAGGACTGCTTGACTATCGGAGCAAATGTTCATGGTATATGGTCCTTTTATGACATCTTGCTTGGTGGCCAGCTTAAGAATAGCGAAGACCTTCGCCTGAAAAACTGTAGCATAGCTACTCAGCGAGAAGTATTCGCCTAAATCCCTATCGATGCTGTATACTCCAGTTCCGGTAAGACTTGTACTGATCTGCCTGGAGCCGTCGGTGTACCAGACCTGGGCATTTCCGGGTGGTCCATGGTTCCTACTGCCCATTGATGCCTAAATGGGATCATTACTTCAAACGAATTGTGTAGCCTTAAACGTCCATCTGCCTTGTTTGCCCTAGAAGATAGGATGTGAATTTCTTCTGGCATGTCCCTGGCTATGGACAGATGACCTTCTCTTTGCTGTTGCTTGGTTCAGGTTTCGCCCTTCATCATCTGCCTGCAGGATGCCATGGCCTCCTTCCTGATCCACACTAAGAACTCTGGCATTCCCAGCACTAAACACGATGCTGTTTACTTAATCAATCGGTAATGGACTTGCAATCCCGCAACCACCTATACAGACGAGATTTTACAGCTGACAAGAGAAAATATTTTAAAACAAACCTTGTTCTGTTGGTTTATTAAAGAAAATGTTGGATTTACTTCTACTAGATACTTTTAACTTGAAGAGTACTTGACTCAAATTGCTGGCAAAAAATAAAAACGTTGCGAACCTATTTAACATAAACGTATTTAACAAAAATTCGGAAATGAAACTGCAATTAGAAATAGAGAATTAACAATAAAACTAATAACATTTTTCTATAAGAAAATTAAACTGCCTTCAAAAAACAACACTAAAATATAAAAAATAATGTTTTATTTTATATTAGAAATTTAACTTTATGAAGTCCTTCTCCAACAAAAACCTAATTACTAAGGACATTATAAAAAAACACATTTATATATTGAATGTATTAGTGCCTAATTCGTTATCACTAATGTCTAGTTACTGTTTTTATTAGTTGAAAGCCGACTTAATGAAGTCAAATTTTCAAGGTGGAATAAAATATTATTTTTTCCCATGATTTATTGATAAGCAAACGTGCTGCGTACGACTTCAAAGTTTTGTTGTTTCTATGTTATACGTAATGTGTGCCTATTTATTTATATTCGCAAATGTCCATCACTAAGGTCTTAACTACGTCAAAAGTTTGAAAATGCGTTAATGTAACACGCAACCTGGCGATTGAAAATTGTGACCTTTCTTCCGTCCGATATCCCACGAACTAAATGCATAACCAAAAATTCTTTTTGACTTTTGAATGTTTTTTTTTTGAGTTAGTTTAATTCTGTCATAAAAAAAAAATATTCTTAATTTTATTTATAAAATTCACTATTGTTAAGTTCAGGCTCAAAGTTTTCGAGGTGTAAATTTAGGTTAAAGTGTTGGACATCCGTAAAAAAATAAACAAGTACTGAGATCCATAGCAGTTAAAATTGTGCTACAATCACCATTACTAATATAATATAAAATGCGCCATATATATATATATATATATATATATATATATATGTATATATATATATATATATATATATATATTTATAGAAAATCATCAAAAATACAAACCGTCGACAGTTTAAATGATAAATAAAATTAAACTTAATACCCTTAAAAACTCCAAAAACCATATGAAACAGAATATTTTGGATCATTCCGTCTCGTCTCAATTTCACCCCCACCACCGCAACACACCTCAATTATTGACACAAGTAATATTTTGTGTCCACAATAAAGACATTAAGATTAATAATTACCCATCGAAATATCCGGATAAGAAAAAATATAAGTTGGGCGTGTATGCCAAACTATTTTTTTTTACTATAAGTTATGTGCCAAATTTCAAGGTAATAGACTAAAGCCTTTCAAAGTTAGTGCGGAATTTCTCTCTAGCACAAAACGATTCAAAATGGAGCTATTAGACAATTTTAAATATTTCTTTAGTATCCTCGCCATAAAATAACCTAGTCATTACCTTAACTATGTCTTGATAGATTCATGCATTTGGACAAATCTTCCGGAAGTAATAGATGTACAAACTGGGCAAAGAAGCGAGGTAAGCGGCTATATCTCGGAAACTACTCATTGTAGAAACTTCCGGTAAAATAATTGTAAGTAGCCACCAGAAAATTCTGGAAATAATTCTAATGAGTTTCTAAGATGATCGCTAGAAGGCGTAATTACAAAAAAATGCATTTTAAAACTGAGATAAAACCAAGTTTTTTTTGCTATTAACATTTCCTTCTATATCTGAAAGGAAAGTGGTGGTGGGTGTTTAAATGTTTTTTCAAATAAATCTCTATAAACTGTTAACGGCTCAACGGATTTTAATAAACTTGGGATCGCTGAAAAGAGCATTCCTTGGAGATCGAACGTTATCTAACTCATTGTCTTTTTTTCAGAGATAAAAAGAATAAGTTAATGACAAAAAACCTTGGTTTTAAAATACATACATCTTAATAGGGCGAAATTTCGAAAAACACTGCTTTGTTTAATTAAGGATAATAATTACGCCCCGTAGCGGTCATTATTTATTCCTCATTATTTACAGTTTTTTCTCGTGGCCATTTTGGTTATACAATTTTTTTACCGCAAGTTTCTACCATGAGAGGTTTTCGAGATACAGCCTCTTGCCTCGCTTATTTGCCCCACTAGGTATAAAAAATCGTAAGAAATACTAGGGCAAAGTTGCGCAATTTAAGCTCGAATAATGTGCTGGTGACAAACTTCCTCCTAGATTTAAAATTCGTGTTTCAGATCTCATCATCAATTTTTTTTAATTACGGATTTTTTATTTCATTTCAACAAGCTTTCGACCTCGCAATAATGTTTGAAAAGAAGATTTAAGATTTTCCCATAAGAGACAATGTGTTAAGGAGAGACTGAAAACCAAAATCTTTTTAAATTCACAAAGGAGAATTTTAAAAACTCTAAATCTATGAGTGCATTACATCATTGGTCTTGAAAGATGAAGTGTACCTTAAAAATGAAAAAAAAATCCAGATCTTTATTTAAAAAATGTAGTAAATAATGAGACCTCGAATGCGAAACATCAGTTTTTAGTGCACCGTATTGTAGAGAAGAAAAAGTGGCTATAAATATGTAAAATTTATTTTGTAATATGCAGACTGATCATAACAAAAAAATTATTTCGGTTTTCTACTAAAGTAGTCCAAATTTTCTAAGCTTATCACTACTACGGTACACACACTACCAGAGAAGTTACTGCTTTCACAAGATCTGGGAAAAAAGTTGCAAGGTTGAGTCCTTATGAATATAGGTCAATTTTTGACAGTATACTCTCCTGCCTTTCTGTTCTTGCAACTTTAGTAAAGCGAAAGAATCCATCCACAATAGTGACATTCATCGTTAAATGTTGGTTGTCAAAACAATGCTTTGCTAGTACAATGAAAAAATCTGTAAAAGTAGTGCATTCAGAATTCGCCTCTTTAAAAAAATATGCAGTGAAATAGACTTCGAATACGAAACCCTGTTGTTTCACCCTGAAGTACGTTGGGTGTAAAAAGAAAATATGCTGGCGGGGCTAAGTAAAAGACGTTAGATTGTTATTAATAAGGAAAATATAAACTTGCAGGATCTGTTTTGCTAGCTTAAATTCCAAATATCTGGGTTATTTAGTGGATTTTTTAGTACCTAATTCATTTAATTTTTTAGCTGCAAGGCTCAGAAACTATGAAATTGGGAGGAAACAATAATGGGTTTAAACATAAACTCAATATATTTGTCTCTATGATTGTGTATCTGTAAAATTAGGAGGTAACTTTTTCGGCATCTGATAAGTTGAAACCAATTATTGATTAATAGTGTGTTACACCATACTTAACAACAGTTGAAAATTAACTAAATTGTTACTTTCTTGACTGTAAGCTAATCTATTAACAAATTCATAATAGTTATGAATGTCAATGCGTCCGATGAAGCTCAAGAAGAAATAATTGCGCTGTTCAACACTACTCTCAAGTACATATTTATGTAAGCAGGCATTCTAAGCGCTTTTTACAAATATTAAAAGAAAGCACACGAATATTTTAGATATCAGTAAAAAACATGCAGCTACAAAAATCGCATTAGAATGATTGGACTAATTACTGTGAGTTTCTGGGCTCTAAAATACCTTGGAACGTATTCTATTAGTAGAACAGCCTTAATATAATAACCTTAACAAAACCGATAAACAGTTGGTAACACTGGCAAGATAAAGATTTCGTGAGCGTTATCTCTGACCCCTTAAATTTTAGAATCCCCATTTTATAGAAAAATGTCTCCCAGTTATGGTTTAGTGTTTTATCTACAACCGAATAAAAATAAACTAATTTATAACACAATAAATATTTTACGATTCCTAATTAAAATATTTTTATTTTGTTACGTGCATGTTAGCTAAATAAAAGTAACTACTAACTAAAGATATTTTTTAAATAATAATTAGAATAAAAAAACTAATTATGAATTAAATAAAAATAATCTTGTGAATACATCTTAAATTACATTGCAAAACTGCTTCCAGAACTTAAGTAATAATCCTGTCATTTTAAATCTTCTCTTTAAAGTCAAAGCCGTTTACGAAATTTAAATTGGATCCACCTTTTTTTTACTGCCTATATATTCCTTGGAATCCAATTTTCATATGTATTTTTGCCCTTCAGGGAGATATAAATATAGGCTTTGGATTGCGTATCATTTCCCCAAGTTTTATTTCGTGTCTGCCTTGACAAATAAGATACTTTTTACAGAATATATTAGTTACATTTTTTGAAATTATATTTCCGTAGTACACTTTTTTCCTAGTTCTAAAACTTTAGTTCAAAGATTTATTTTTTTTAATTCTAGCTATGTGAAAATAAAAAGTAAAAAATCTGTAAATAATTCTTAAACTGACACATTAATTTTTTGTAAAATCATTAGTAGGAACTGATATATTTTTATAAATTATTTTTATATATATTTTAAAAGAACAATTAGTTTCTTTGGAAATAATATTTTTTTTAGAAACGTGTCATTATTTGTTTCTGAAAGGTTAAAATTGCACATCTATTTTTTTTTCACAGAAATTATTATATTTAAATCACTAAATTACTCTTTAAACATAGGGTAGCGAAGTGTCCCGCTTTTAAAGGGATGTCCTGCTTTAATGCCTATTTGTCCTGTATTTCGCTCTACGCTTGAGCGCAACGTTTTTTAATGTAAATAATAAATACATTTATTTCCAATACATTTATATTAAGTTTCAAAATATTATCTATTATTATGAAAAAAGGAACTAATAGCAATTAGAAATTGTTGAGAGTTCAATCTGTTTCTTCGTTTTTGAACTACTGGCAGATATCTTCAGGGAATCTGGAACAATTTACTTGCATACGTCATCGTCACGTCGATGCATGGTGCAATGGTAACTTCCAGATAATCATGATAAACATTAAGGTTTAAGCTCGGATTTAAGTTAGTTTCTTGTTTGTTTAAATATATTATAAAATATATATACTTAGCCAAAGAGATTGTTATTTTTTATTTATCTACTTTTTTTTAGTCGTGTCCAGTTTTCATTGGTGTTATGTTGCAAGGATCCTTTTTAGTACCCCGGTGCTTCCCCTCTCTCCCACAGGAAGGCTTTCTAAATATACCAATGTGTATATATGTTAATTTTTATTATTTGATATTTTGTAAAAATGCCAATAAGGAAAATTTTCTTTAATATCTCGCTTTTTTTTAATCAAATCCCGCCTAACTCCGATCAGGACATGGCAACCCTATAATTAAACAATATAGGATTTAGAATATAGAATCTTCTGGAAAAACATTTTACATTTTACAGTTTGCACCATGGCTAATAATATAATATAAACTAATAATAGTTTTGTTTTTACTATATTAAATAAAAATTACTATATCTAAATTACAAAAGATAATCATTATATTAGAAGTATTCCTAGCCAAAACAAACATTATACAGGGTCTAACATTATTTGCTTAAAATGTTTTAAGATTTTGTATATATATATATATATATATATATATATATATATATATATATATATATATATATATATATATATATATATATATATATATATATATATATATATATATATATATATATGTATATATATATATATATATATATATATATATATATATATATAATTTAAATGAAATCATTACTAAATCTATTTAAAAAAATTCTTAAAAAATTCTGAATGTATATTATAACTTCTAGGTATTAACTGTAAAATAGAAAGTGCTGCTATACCAAAAAGTCAAGATTATAAGAAGTGACACTCCGCCGAACATCAAACGGTTTGTGCCTTGGCTCTCATTGACTTTGAACCTTTAACTGGAATTTGCACTATTGCGGGTTATTGAGTCGTTTCTACAGACTGTGCAAATTTATAACAGATTTCCACATACAGCTTTGTTATTTTTAAATACGTTTAAGAACATGGCACGCACTAAAACACATAAGTATTGCATAAAGAAATGAAGAAACACTTTCTGCAATAGTATACACTACATATTATAATCAAACACAATAATTTGAATTCTTAGCGGCCAAATATCCAGTCGCATAACGTTATAATACCAAAACGTGCACTATGGATTACTTGTTATCACTTTGTTAAACAAACAGTTGTAAGTCGAAGAAGGCTTTGAGAGAGCACGGCCGGCGATTGGGGCATGTAAATACAGCCTATTCAACCAAAAATTTTAGGAGCACCATTTAACTTATTTTGTATAGTTATAAAAATACTGTAGGCTACCAAAAAGTTAAACTCAAGAAATTTAAAAAGGTAAACTCAACCTTCACACCAACACAACTAAAATCACATAATTAATCGCTGCCGTATAGTTGAGATCCATCTCGAGATTCTCACGTAGCACAATGCCCGTAGCCGACGCTGTTGGCCTTTCACAACGCTCAGACATAGAATTCCCAGAGTTGTCAGTCCGCGATGCTTTGTATGTTTTTTTTCTTTGTTTAAACATTTCTAGTCCGTTTTGTTTCTTCATTACATGGCTAATTAAATTTGATAAAAACATTTCTTGTATTATTAGTTCATCTCCTATTTTATTAGAGTTGTGGCAACCCGTCTCACTTTTTTCTGCTAAAGCTTTCAGGTTTTTAATTAATTCACTAGCTCTGACAATTGCAAAAGAGTTAAAACATGACTTTTTACTTGATATTTGTTATAATAGAAACGTTAGAATCGGTGTTAAGTGTTCAAAATAAAATGTATGTATTTAGGTTAGGTTAGTTTAGGTTAACATTTGGAGTGAATCTAACTGATCCTCCACTGCGACTCTACGATCTATTGTGACTCACACCTATAGTTATAATTCCCCAAGCAACTCAACACCTCAGTGAGTCTTATCATTTGGGGAGGTTTAGTTCTCGGGCAGCAGACTAAACCTACCAAATATAAAGAACCTGATCCTGGCAGCTGCCGGGCATTTACACAGCACTTGGCTGGTTGTCTTGTCATCCTACATACATAGGCGACACTCGAATTAAAGCACAATGGCCAGTGTATAGGCCTACTGTCGTTTTGAGCTTAATTCTATTCATATTTAACATACTTACATACTTTCTGTAATGCTCTTCTCCATGGGAAGGGGGATAAAAGCCTTTGCATGGGACAGACCTGGCAGTCTAACCAATAAGGGTTAGCTTTTTCTTAAACCCAGACCGAAATTACCGGTTTGGCCGTTTCATGAGCTATGCCTAAAGCTGGTTTAGGTCCCATTATTGTGGTCTCTGCTTTTTATTTGCTAGAAGGACCGCAGATCATTTTTCTCCAGACCCGCATGTCCAGGTATACAGATTAGGGCAACTTGATTGTTGTTTTCTGGGCCAACAAGTGCCTTTTGTCAGTTGTAAACTGTTTTGGATGTACAATGACTCGCTTCAAGTGCTTTACGGGGCAGACTATCTGAGAATATTTTGATCATTTTATGTATTATTTGGCGTTCCTGCAACACTCTTGTACACAATTCGATAGCATGAACTTCTGCTTGGAATATGGAGATACTATTGCTCAGGCTTACTGAGGGAGCAAAGTTTGGCCTTCCCTTTTCCAGATTCTATACTCTTATTGGTTTTAGAGCCATCTGTAAAAAGGCACAGCTGTTTTTTTTAGTAGATCGGATTTATTCCGATACCACTCCTCTCTCCCTGGGAATATAATGGAATTGGGTTGATGTACACTAACAGTTTTTAGCAAGTCCGATAATATTCCTAATATGTACTTGTTTCCCACAACTTTAAACATGTTGGATGATTTCGTGTGATTCGTGCTGTCCATGTATTTTTATTGGTGACATGGTGGAGTCTCTATGTTGTACTCATTGCTTCCCCTTCCACAAATAGGTGAAGTAGTATACGTTGTAAAAGGAGCTCCATGGTTGTTGTAGGGGTCGAACGAATCGCCCCTGTAATTGACAAGCAAGCCTGTTCCTGAAGTCTACTCTGTTTGGCTTGTGCATCACTTTGTTGTCCTTTGTTTTACCAGGCTACAGAATTATAAGCTTATAGCCGTTAAGTACAACCAATATGCTTGTTTTGATCTCATATCCCACAACCTCCCGTAGATTCTATGGCAGGTCCCTAGGGATAGTTTAGTTTTCTGAATTATTTTATTCAGATCGGCATTCCAGTTCAACGTTTTATCTAGGATAATTCCTAATTACTTCACTTCAGATGAAAATGTCCTTTTCTTAGTGAAGGGGACTAATACCATTTTATTAGGGTTGATAGATATCTCTTCCTTCGCACACCATGTTAGTGGTGGTTATTCAGTACTTCCTCACGGGTTTCTGACATTTTCTCTTCAGCCTTTCCTTTTACTATGATGACTATGTGTGTGTTTATGTGCCTGCAGATCAACCGCCCAACCACAGCCAGCAGGTTGTCCCCAGTAGTGACCAGAGCAAGGGCGTCAACACTCCCTCCTGTGGACACCCTCTAGCAGCCCTAAAGCTAACGGTCTCGACTGTAGTATGTGATGTGAAGGTAATAAGACAGGCGAGTTTAAACGAAATTGATTATTTCGTATGACGTAAAGGATGAGGGCACTTGTGTGTTTCACCTAAGGCCTCGAAATTTGACAGCCAGTATGTCAGTCGCTAGTGAGTAGGAGTTAGCACCTTGTTTTTTTGCTTTCACCTCGTTTTTGGGTATAACATTGGCTTTATCCCTATAAAGCCACTGGTTTTAGCAACTGATTAGTATGGATAACAAGTTCCTGTTTGTATTATTTTTATTTAGAAATTTCGGTGATATTTATATTATATTATTATTTAATATTAAGGATTAATTTACTAAAAAACCTCAAAAATTTATTTGCGTTGCACTGTGAACATAACTTGAATTTCGATAAATTTAAATACAAAAATAAATATGAGCTCATACATAATATTATACACTAATAATGAAATTTTTAGTTTGCTAGTTTTTCGGCTCAAAACAAAAGTTCTTAAATGGGTCATAGGTATTGGGTTCTTAGGCCATATCGAATTTTAACACTACTTTCTGCGGTAAAAATATCATTCCCATAACAACGGCCTTATTTTCGTATAAATATTTCTGCCTGCCGAATTTCCGACCATAGTATAGCTTTTTTATTCAGGACATTGAGGATGTTTAACTGTTTTTCTATAGTTAGTAAAAAACTTATAAATAATCCACTTATTATTTATTAACAAAAAAGATTGTTGAATAGTTCTTCTCTTTCTCTTGGGATCAGAAATCGTGGAAGTACGACTACTTAGTAAACTGCTTTTTCTTTTGAATTTTCGCTAATATATATATATATATATATATATATATATATATATATATATATATATATATATATATATATATATATATATATATATATATATATATATATATATATATATATATATATATATAAGTACTAGGAAAATGTAAACAGCCTTAAGCAAAGAAAAATCGGGATTAGCGAAACCTACAAAAATCCGGACAACAGAATACGTAATGTACTTAACCAACAGTCCGGACTATTCCTAAATCCGACGGATCGGGGATCCAGATTGTTAAGTCTGTACTGTATTTTAAAAATTTAAAAATATTCTTGACTTATTTGGTACGATGCAGGTTTAAATAAAAACCATATAAGGCCTATAATATACTAATTGGTTTCTAAACACAAATTATTCTGAAATACCTCTTTTTAAAATCTGCATATTTTGGCGAGCAAACTAGTTGCACAAAAACGCGTCCAAACCAAACATGCTACTGCAAATGTTTTTCTTTAATGTACTGACAACCGGCACGTGTCGAAGAGCAGCTTGCGCGCGTGTTCATATTTTTTCAATATTCTCGAAGGTTCGCAAAAGTTTCGCACCATTTGTCGCAACGATCTAGCCATACCTTTATAAATTTTCGTTCTGTACTTTTTATTGGCGATAGCTTCTAGGACTATACAACTATAGTGCATCCTGAAAGGTAACGGTGAATATCACTGCAAATTATGATGAAAAAAAACATGACAGAAAATTCATATTTTAATTAAACATAACTAAATAAACTCTATAAGCAAGCGAATGGATGCATGCGTTAAGCAATCATCCAGTATTAATGGGTGGTAACAGGAGTGCATTTAATGAAGATGGATATTTGATGAAAATCGATTGCGGATTTGTCGCCCTTCGAAACAACTGAATGTTAGATGATCCAGATTACCGTTTTCCCGCAATCACAAACAGAGATGGTCTAATTTCTAAGTTTTATAAAAGTACAAGTATAATTTCTAAGTATTATAGTGTACTGCGCGTTCTACACGTGGTAACAACGTGTATTCTATTGAATTTGAAAAAATTCTAAAACCACGGCTTCTTTATCACATGCTAGCATAATGTGTACCTTTGGTACCAGAAATGTTAACCTCTCCATATGTTTTTGTCTTAGTTTAAGTAGCATTTCTAGTAGTAACAACATAGTTAATAGAGTTTTTGGCGTAAGCACTCCTAGCTCAATTGTAGGGTATTGGAATTGCCTTTTTGGGTCGCACATCCGACGGACGTCGGTTTTTTTAGTTTTTTTTTATCAAAACCTTTATTATATACAAAACCAAGTTTTATATATAATTGTGTTTTAAATATCGGACTGCGTTTTTGGTTATTCCTAGTTAGGTCTCTTCTTTGGGTTGATAAAAATATGTATTATAATAAAACAATTAAGATATTTTTAAGCAAATCGCCACAATTAGCGTACAAACACTGATTAGTTTTTTAAATTTAATCGTCTCTCCCAAATTAGTCATTTTATCCGCCTTTTCATTACCTGGAATTCCCTTGTGACTTGAAATCCAGGCAATTTCTAGTGATTTATTGTTATGACTATTAAATTAAATAATTTTCTTTTTAATGTGTAAAATTAAATAATCCCAATTGCTTTGGATGTTAGAATTTTTTTGAATAGCACTTTGGGAATAATTGCTTGGTTTATTTCCAAATCTTAATTGGCCTCTAGAGTTTGGCTGGCAACTATAGTTTTAACAAAGTTTTGATGAAGTACATTAGGATATTAATACTTTTGTATGCCTTAGTACAAAAGTTGTCTATATGTATATTCCATGTTAGCCTATAATCAAAAGTTATCTCTAAATATTTAAAGTGGTAGGAAAATAAATTTGCTTATTATTAACTGTAAATTCTGAAAGAAGAAGGATTTAAACTTGACACACATAACCTAGATTATATTTGTCCAGTCGAGATTGTATATTGTCCAAGCATACATTGATGTTATTTGCCATGATATTTATCCATGACCAACCCTGGGTTAAACAGGGATATATCATGAGTATACTAAAATATGACTACGTTGTTAGGAACAACCTTATGTAATGAGTGTCTTAAATGTTTAGTATAAGAGGTGATAAAATATGTATCTTCCTGACGAGAGTTTGTGAATAGTGTCATAAGTAATCACGTATTTCTTGCACTTTTAGATTCAGTGGGTTGATGTCTTTGTTAATTTTATTTGACGTGTAGTGTCTAACGACACGATTTCAGAAGAAAATATAATATTTAAGTTTGAATTCAAACAACATCTTCTTTTACATGTCTTGTGAAAATAGCGGCCAGGGAATGTAAGTATCCTCCCATATGGGCCAAATATATTAATAAGTTAAATAAAACAAACAAAATGAATTTAATGTGCGATTAGTTTAATATTAACAAATAATGGCATTATATCAAAGTCAGGACACCATGGGTATTGTAAGAGATAATACTTTCAGCAGACGTATATCACTCGGGCCAGAAGCATCAAACATTTTTAGCCTTATAGAGAATTTTTCGAGAATTTATCTGTTTTAAATCAAATAAACAGGTAGCATCAAAATTGTATCAGTCTTTTGAACCAATCAGCAATCCTAAGGAGACAACCGAATCCAGTTTTAGATTAATAAAATTGTATTTCCATAGTTATTCCAATTGTTAAATTAAGTACTTCTAATACTCGTTTTCAGCAAGTCCCATAAGAACAAATATACAATTTTATTAAGGAATCTACTCCCATCAACACAGTGAAAACTAGAGCATCCATTTGGTATCAGTTTATGGATTTTTATTAACAACGGCAGTTCATAATGGTTTCCTCTACTCTTATAAGTAAAATTGCCAGCATTCTAGAAGACTAGGGGTTTCAATATGAAATGGTAAAACGAGGAAGACTACAAGGAGAATTGTGTAAAATCAATATGGGATACCACTGCGAAGATGACACAAGAAAAATATGTTCAGTAAGGCTATTAGATAAACTTTTGCTTAAGCAGATTGATAATATGAAAACTGATAGAATTTTCTTAACTGTAAATCTAAATTGGAAAAATGGACCAAAACTTCGGCAGAGAAAATTGGTCTTGATACAAAAAAAAAAAACAAGATTGATGTACAAAATTGCAAAAAATAATGTGTGGAATGGGTTTCCGTATGAAATTTTCCCGCAAGGTTGCTGCATGATGAAGGCTTCTCTGTTATTATAAATAACTAAAAATAATTAATTTACTTAATAAACAACTCCATAAGCAAACTTTTTCAAGCGTACTCTATTTATCTTATCTTGCCCTGTTTTTTCTTATTTATCAAAATCTTGATAAAATAAAAAAAAAAACCTTTTAGTGTTAATTTGTCTTGTAAATATGAACATGGTTTACTAGTTGAATATAGATTGTCTTTATTTTTAATTTGTTCACAAGCTTTCGACTAGTGAAGTATCTCTATTCCTTATCAAGCACTAACTGCACGGAACGGCTTCTCTGTAAAGACATATAGGTATTCAAAAAAATCGTTGTTCTCTTTTTTGGATAGTTTGCTTTAAAAAGAAGTAAAACACTATTTTTTTAATTAAACTCGGGTTTGGTAATTGGTTTATGAGCACAAAAATGATCAAAAACACAATACATAGTTTCCTATACTTCAATTTCCGTCTGGATTGCTATACGAAGTGATATCTGGCTTGCAAAGCTAAATATATATTTATTCAAACCGACCGTCTATACTAAACTATGCAATTCGTATTCCATTGTAAAGCTTCTCTTGCATTTTGCAACTTATCTAAACTATACTTATTCACGAGGTAGGACATTTACTTCCCTCACAAAAGCGACAGTGGCATAAAGATGGATTATATATCGAGTTTAGCCGTTCGTCTTGCATTTTTCTCTTTGTTCAACCCTAGTCGGTTTATATAAGTTCAAGATATTTAACCTAAAGAAAAATAGATACATTTTTGGACAGGGTGTATAAGAAAAGCTTGTTTTTCTCTGGAATATTCATGACTGCCAGGTTTCTTCAAAAATGTTTTAAATTTACTTCTTATATATTTTCCGAGAGAGTAATTAAAAAAATGTTTCTCCGTTTCTAGATATACCTTCAATACTATATTTTCATAATCACTAACACCTGGTAAAATGGAACGGCTCTGATGTCCTACTGAAGGAAATTTCTCATGCAACGTATATACAAAAATACTTTTGAAACAGTCTGATGATTTGGAAGTCTACGACAAGTAAATCTTCGATGATGTTCCCTAACTGCAGTTTTCCACCGCAGAAACCGTAAACAAAAATAATACCAGCATACTCTTCATTAGAAAACTAGTGTAGTATAAGTTGGCATTTCGTTAGCGAAAAAAATTAACTTTTATCTTGTTTAATAGGCTAAGTAAGTTAAGCTGAATTTTAAGAGTTTTTGAAAATTGAATAAAACATCAATTTGTTATATCACAGCACAATGTTTTTATTGTACAAAACTATAATAGAAACGTATTGGTTGATATTAAATATTTACAAGTTTATTCTCAAATATTAAGAAAATCGCTTAACTAGTATATATTATTTATTACGATAAATTATTAAATTATAGTATTTTAAGGGAAAAATACTTTCGTAAGGTTTCTATGAGTACAGTTAATTATTGTTATTTTATTAAATGAAAAATAAACAACTCTAGACTAAGCAAGATTTTTCTAAAATACCTCCAAAAACATCTCGGTGAATTTTACCTTGTTTAAAGGTTTGTAATATGTACTTCCTAATTTTAAAATGAGAATCTGTCCTGAAAATTTAAATATTTTTTTTGGGTGAAATGCAATTTTAAAAAATTGGAAAATAAAAGAATTTATAAATATTCGCCAAGATGATATCAAGAATGACGAAGAGATAGAAAAATCTGTGAAAAGTATTAGCATATATTTTTGTTTAAATTTAAATATAAAATGGGAGGGATATAACAGAACTCGCTCGCGTTTCGTGAAACGACAATGCCCCTTGACTAACCGATACAATTAGCTTACCACAGAACTTAATGAACAAATTGCAATCAAAACAAGTTGTGGAAGTTACTAATAATCTTGAAAAATCTAAAGATAGATCCAAAAATGATTTTGGAAATCTATCTTTAAAAACAAAGAGATGAAGGGTACAAGATATTATTTCGAAATTGAAAACGAAAGAATTGTATTTTGCTGCACAAAGATCTTCCGAGGTATCAATTTCTGTTTCACAACCGGTTATTAAAAAAATATCTTTATCGCCTCAACAGGTATTAGGAATATATATGAATTTAGACTTATCTGTTAGAAAATACAATCTTTTGAGATCAGTGGTAAATTTCGTTCATAAAGACTGTTTCCCCAGCTTAAGTTTATTGATAGAATATAAAAAATAACACCTTTCTACAAATATATATGTAAAAGAATTACTTGAAAAAACGACGTATAACATTTTAAACTTTTCCGAAGATTTAAAAAACTGATTTTTGTAGTAGCATTAGTTCGCGTAAAATGGGTGGAAGAAGAAAAGGGTGACAACCTTTGGATCAATTTACGTGCTTTCTCAACTCTATTCTGTAAGCCTATTAAATGTACGTTTATCAAACGAAACAGCAGAACTGGTTCGTGAAGAGAAACGTCAAATGAACTCCAAAATAAATAAGATGGAATCTTATAAGATTTATTTTAAAAACAGGCATCTAGAAATAAAATTTGAAACGCTTTTTACAATGTTAGATGGCAGTGTGGAAAATATTTTATCGGAAACTAATGCTACCTCAACGTGTTTCGTATGTGAGGCATCTCCGAAAGAGATAAATTCGGAAGCAGTCATAAACAAAACCTTTCCTTCAGAAAATCTTCGCTTTAGTAAGATTTTTTGAGTGTCTATTACACATTTCATATCGTTTACCAATTAAATTATGGCAGATCAAAGGTTATAACAAAAACATCGTTGAAAAAATAAAAAATAATACAGTTAGAATTCAAGTCAATAATGACAATATCAGTGGACAAACCAAAGACCAAATTGAGTGCTGAAATTACTAATGTTGATAAGCAATTGGTTATTAATTTTGCCATAATTCTAAGGGTATTGTCCAGTGGCTATACAATAGACTTAGTTAATTTTCGTCATTTATTAAAAGAAACACGAAAACTTTATATAAATCTTTATAGTTGGTTTTACATGCCTACTAGTATTCACAAAGTGTTGGTACATGGTGCCATGATAATCGAGTTTTTTGACTTGTCTATAGGCCAATTGTCAGAGGAAGCGCTTGAGGCCAGTGCGCTATCAAAAAACTTCGATTGAATTAGACTCGGAAAACCTCCAGGACCAACCCTAACATGGATTTAATTAATGTATTATTACTTACCGAATGACGAAATTAAGAAATATTTAATAGTTAAAAATCCCGTTGATGACTCGAAAGATATATGTTTATCCAGTGGAGAAAATAACGAATAAGGCTGAATTGATACATACAATGAGTGTCAGGAGCTTTCGAATCGTTTGGTTAGAAAGTGGGATCGAGTGATACCTTATTTGAAAGATCTTTTTATCCTTATTATATTCTGCAAGTTTGAAGTGGTTGTCACTTTTCCAAATAATATGACACCATGTCAAAATTTTGGAACTTCATGGCGCCATTTTGTTTGGAAAAGTGACAGCGACTTCAAACTTGCATGATATAATTATAGCGTAAAGACCTCTCAACAAGGTATCACTAAAGCTCTCAAATTTCATGCAAACATACCGATCCATCGAAAGTTAACGGGAAGTCCAGACTTTAGACACACATTGCAAAATGAAATTAGTGGATATTTTAAATAATAAACGTTTCGAAGATTTAATACAGTATTACAATCTTTTTTTTATCTACAGGTTGTTGTAATACTAATATTATTAATATAAATTATTTTTAAAGAAAAAACACTATTTCATAAGATTTTTTGTTTAAATTTTTGAAGAAGTTTGTAGATTTAGGAGGGGGGGGAGGGGGTTAGTGAAATACTGAGTTACGGTTCACTGATTTATTCTCGCTTCTTCAAGTGCTTAAGATAGTAAGTGTTATAGAGGCCAAAAAAGTGGGAAACGGTTTATCAACACTTGAAGAAGCGAGAATAAATCCACGAAACGTCGTGAATTATATGTTTTAGTGTTTCACTAACGCCCGCTAAATCTACGAACCTGTACTTGTTATTTCTATATTATGCCAATTTTTCTCTAAATCGTAATTTTATGTATTTATTATATATATGTTTGGACTTATAACAGTGCATACCCTGTATATGTAAATATATATTTTTATTTTTGTCTTTTATTTGCGTTTAGCAACATTTTCGATTTTTGTCCCACATCCGGTATTCTATAAAACACGGTGCGGCGTGAGAGACCGACTTTACCGAACTCGTATTTTTGTTAGTAAGAATTATTAAATGCCTTTTATTTTATGTATACTTATAATATTACAATTTAGTATATGCTACATAACTATGCCTTATGAAAAAGAACAAGCGAGATTGCAAAATACATAACGATGTTTCAACTGATTCCAAACGTGAACCAAAAGATGATAAGAAAATTTGGAAGTCAGTCACTGTCCACCACAAGTCCTGGATTACGATACCAATGCAGAACAGGAGCTCTCTCACCATGATGACGACTTACTTCCTGTCGAAGCCACTGTATCTTGAAGTCCACATCTCATTGTAGTACAAAGTGGGTGAAAGCATTATGTATAAAAATCAAATGTCAAAACTCGTGCAGAAAATATAGTTCCTTTTTTGTCAGGGCCAAAGTTGTGATTAGAAGAAAAGAGAAATCTGGGAATGTTCTTTAATGATCTTATGCTTGAAAACACTGTTGAATGTACCAATAAATTTATTGAAAAACAGTCATACGATGTAGCTAACTACCGAACAGCCAGACTAACTGGCCTCATTGAAGTCAAAACATTAGTAGGTTTATTATATATTTCTGGGGCGGATAAAAGCAATCACCAAAATACTGAATGCTCTATGTGACGCAAAAATATTTTATAGACCTAAAATGGAGGTTTATGTTGGCAAGCAGCTTGAAGGAACTTTTCGTGTGGATATTTCAAATATGGCTTTGGTATCTCGACTTTCGCAGCTATATGGAGATCCCGAAAGAATATAACCATTGACAATTTTTTCAACACCCTGTATTTAGCAGATTTCTTTATAAAAGAATATCGTCTGAATATTATTGGCACTATGCGAAAAAACAAACCCCGAATACCATTGACTTTCATAAATATTAGACCACCAGAAGGTATATCAATGTTTGCTTTTCAGGAGAAATATACCGCAATGTTCTATATTTTTCTAAAGAATAAGAACAAAAATGTCTTGGCACTATCAACAATCCATCTTGATGCACTCTTGATTTAGCCATTGACAAACTGAAAATAATAATAGATTATAAAAGAAACAAAAGAAGGAGCCGTTGTTGTAGACAAGTTATGTGCCGCATCCAACTCATCGCTGGCCTAAGATAATTTTTTATAGTTGCCTAAATGTTGCTGCAATAAATTCGTATATTATGTATAGAGCTAATGAACATAAGCAAATTCATAGAAGAAAAATTCTAGAAGATTTACGATTTGGGTTATTAGATACTCATATTCGCAGACAATCTCTGCAGCAAAACTTGCCAAGAATTATAAGACTGAGATTGGCCGACATTTTGGGGTTTAACGCCATCCGGCAGAATAACAATCATCCAGTTCATCGAAGACGTGAATTTTGCGATAGTAAGAAAAATAAGAAAAGTAAATTTTTTCATGTAATTCCACAAATTCATATATCCTGAACATCTGATTGGACCATGCAGTGACTGTATTTATAATTATGGCGAAGATTAATTTTTTGACAAATAATTTCATAAACTAGTTATTTTGTGGTCTTCTTTGTTTATAAATGGCAATTAGAGTTATAATGTTTTGGTTTTTTTAAATGTTTATTTTTTGAAAAGATAATTTAGTATTGCATTGGGTGAAAATATTAATTTATCTATAGGTTCATACCATTCATTTTTTAGAAGAATCTGATGGAGGTAAAATAAAATTCTAGCTTTCCTCTGTTTTCCAGATACATTTACGAATTTTCATATTTCTTATGGATGCATATTGGATTTTTGCATTGTATTTAATCTATTGCAAATCAAGATTATTATTTTCCTTAAGCTCTAAAAAACATAATTATTGTTTTTTTTTTCATAGATTTTCATTGATTATGTCATAAGGCTTACTTTTTAACTTTGAATTAATTATTAAATTAAGCAACACTCGTGATTGAAAATTCATAAAAAAATGTATATAGGAATATAATAGAACCAATAATTAAAATTTGTTTTTTCTTAAATAATATAGAGAAAAGGAAACGGAAACAGGAATAAGAAAATCGGTCTCGCGGACTGATGTTACCATTTATGTACAAATTCAAGCACGTTACCAATGAAAGGATAAATAAATATTAAGCTGTTTTAAAATATTAAGAATAAGCAGAAGGAAGGCATATTATCTAAATAAATATTACTCAAAAAACGGACAATATGAACAAATATTTAATAATTATTGTTGTTTATGATTTGTGGGTTAGTAAACTTAGTACCGGGTTTATATATACTTCATTTTGTTCTGACCTTTCCTATAATAAAAAAAATGATAAAATATGTTCACTAGTGTTAAATCTTTATATCTTAAAATACCTTTATTTGAATTAACTCCCAAGTATAACAATTTTGATATATTTTGAATATATTTTGTTTATATCAAGCCACTAGATTCACAAAAAGAAACGGTTTATGAAGAAATAGGAAATTATATTTTTTACACTAGAGCTTAGGTAAAAAATATTTAGATTTTTCCCGAATGCTCCACGTTCTACAAACCAGCAAAAAAAATGTTTAACAAATTGGTACAAAAGTCATATTTAGAAATAAACTTAATGTCAGAACTTAATTAATAGAGCTCGTTTACTCAAAAGAAATGTCAAAATCAATGGTTTCTTCCCATCCACATATTAAAATATAAATTGCGCAGAAACAAAAAAGTAACCAAAGTGATACAGAAATATTTCTTTTTTTCGACAATATTTTAATTTATTTTTTATCTTATTGCAGATTATTTTTACCAGCTGATTTTTGCAACGATGTAGAATTTTAATAATTGCCCTCCAATGTTTTGAAGAACTGTACATGCATTTTATTTAAAAAGCATCCATTAACACGAAATATACAAATGAACATATGTTTATATGTTCATATAAGTACATATTATAGTAATGCTTAAAGAAAATAGTATTTAATTTGGTTCCCAGTGCCAAAGCCTAATTTCTAACGAATAAAGCCACTCATGACTTGTTTAATAAATTATTTAAGCAAATACTTTTATATGATGATTTTCTCATGAAAAAAAAATATTTGTTTCAAAAAAATTAGCCACTTGAGTACGCGAAAAATAGTATACATTCATATGCAAAAGCGTAAAAATAAATATAAGTGTTATAAAAATCTCAAAATGTCTAACCTTTATGATTTTATAAATTTTAAATATGGAATGCCTGATATTATACTTCCAGGTATTATTCTCATCTGCTACCAACATAGAAATTGCATTTGATCTAGTTTCATTCTTTGCCACTGCACATTTAAGAGCAGTATTTATTCATAAAGGAGGTCTTTTACTTTTGCATACAAAACTGATGCCGGAATAAAGACGTCATGTATCGTACTTACCTCTGCAATATATTATGTCTTCCTAAAGTTGGAACATTTTATATTTTCGTCTTCGATAATGTCCTTTAGAAACTTCCATCGTTTTTCTCTGGTGTTGACAGTAAAGCGACAAGATAACTTTTCTTGCAAGGAAATGTGAAATGCTTAATAGCTGCTAAGATAAAATTGTATGACAAGCAGGGAAATTGGGTCATTCTAGGAATAATATATAAAATTGCTTGGCTTTTTTTGCAACGTCATTTTTCATATAATATTTAACATTTAGGATTTGAAGCTCTTTTATGTTATCCTTCGGTGATTTTCCAATTTTCCTAAGCGCGTTGCAGATTGTACGTATGTTGGATCTGCGAAGTAATACAATATTGTCTGTGACTCGTTACTAGTTTTCTGCCGCAGAGTAGGATTATTATATTTTCTAAATGACCACCTAATATTTATAGTGCAATATCCATTCCCACTAAAGCATGGGCCAGTATTGCTGTTTCAAATTTTATAGAATTTTGATCACAAATCGCGAGGGCTCTACAAACCAACAAATTAATTTGATTGTTTTTGTACTGGACTAGGATGAGAATTTGCATATTGGTATATATTGGTTTGCCACATATTAATTTTTTTAAGGTGCTACCTTTCCTTTGCATAAGAACTTCTAGAAATGAAATCATACCTTCTGATATAAATTCTATTCTAAATTTTATATTAGACTGTTGATTATTTAGATTATTACACGGGAAGATTTCCTGATTACTATACCATATGACAAATGTGTCGTCTACATATCTGGACTATAATTTTGATTTTAATGGTGATTATGATAATGCTTCTTTCTCAAAACGTCCTAGGAAGATCCGTAGTAGACAACCTACTACGGATGATAAGGGAGAATCCATCGCTGCCTTCAAGGTTTACTCATAAAAAGTCCCTTGAAATACGAAATATGTCGATGTAAGACATGCTCCAATCAAATCTAAAAGTGTGGTATCAAAATTATTATGCGGAAATATGTCTGATATTACTGAAATTGATGTATAATGATTTCGAAACTGACCAATGTATCTTTTGGGGTCTAACTAAATTATTTTAAGTTTTTGTACAAAATGTGTAGGCTTTTTATTATATGAATTGGTTTTTTCTCTAAAATTATTACAAATATTTGAAAGATAATTATCCATTTTATAAGTAGGTCATCCTATTGGACTGACAATCAGTTGGAGTGGTAAATTTTCCTAATGTATTAGGTGTTAAGGTCTTATTCTCATAAGTGGGCAAGTTGAATGCACTGATCATGTTGATAATCTGCTTTTTCATTTTGCTTGTTGGGCCTGTATAGATTCTTTTGTAAGTGTTGTCTTCCAAGTGAGCAAGTATATTTTCGAAATTTGAAAGGCGACGAGGGAAATAGGCAACCAGTGGCGCCATCTGTGGATATTCTGGTGCAACTAAATCGCTTTAGATGCGACCTACATTGGAGCACAAGACACATCTGTGCAAAAATAGAAGAGACACAGAAATTTCCATTTCTGTGCGGTTCTTGATAGTAAAAAGTTATACAAAACGGAGGAACTAACGGTAAGGATTACTCCTTCGCCATTTTGTCTAGAATCGACCAAGACATGACGCTATGTTTGTTTCAAGGCCCAGGGAGCCATCTGTTACCGTGGTATCTGCCCCGGCAAAACTCATCAAGCAGATTCGGATTCGTAATTTTGTCAGTCTTTAGATAAGCACCTCATATATTTATAACTTTTCCCACACATGAGACGCGGAGATTTCTTATTCCGGCGGTTAAGGGTTCCTGGTAAAAGTGAAAAAATGAATAATTACTTAAGTGTTTTTACAAGGTAAAAGGGAAATTACAAATATTTTTAATACCTGTGAGTATGGGTCATTTTTAACCAAAAGGTCTTGTACATTCACATCAAAAACTTCATAATATAATTGATTTTATAGAGTATATTTATAAGGCCATAGACCTAATAACAAAGAACTGTTTTGATTTCACCGCAATCATATATTGTCAAAATTATTACTTGTCTGGTCCATTGTCGTGTGGTCGATTTGGTAGATCCGGTGTCTATTTTACGTACGGGGGAATCGGTATTAAAACCAAAATACCCAAACCCTGAAACAAACAAAGTGTCATGTTGCTCGCCTTTAAAAGTCGAACAGGAGCAGAACCGACCGAAGCTCCTGTTGGTGACTTTGGTATTGTTTTGTGTATTCATTTTGGTGCTAATTGTATTCATCTCTGAACTATTTGACTGTGCTGATGCAGACCTTAAGTCAGAAACACGTGTCTAAGGTTAGCCAAATCCATTGCTTTAGCGGTCATTCCAAAGAATACATTTTATAAGATATATTATATCTTATAAAATGTATTATAAAATATTTTTATAAATATGAAACTGTGTGCATGAGTTTTCCAAAATAGGTGCGTCTTTTTTTTTCATGAAGAAATTGTCAGTATAAAAATTATTTTTTTTTTGTGCAACAGTTATTAAAATAAGATAGCAGTGTTAGTAAACCTATTATTACAATCTGTTTTTGCCGCAAATATATTTTATTATCGTCCCCAAATCACTCCTTGAACATCTTTTCAACACGATATTCAGGAGTATTTAGTCAAATATTTAAATGTTTATCTTAACTGGCTTAAAATATAAAAGGGGCGGAGGATGCTTCAAAAGCAGCATTGTACCAAACATTTTATAAAACCACTAGTTTCGGGCTTTGACATGTACAAGAAAATAAAAAAAGGACACGCAATTTTCAGTACTTTTTATTGATCTTTGAGCCCCTTCGAACTCAAACCTCACGAACTGCCACATAGAATTAGGATTTGATAATTTTAAACAATCAGGAAAGGAGCAAAACCTTTGCCCCATCAAAAAATATGGAAAAATATATGATTTACGAATGCTTTGCTCTTATTACTCTCAAGTGGTAAGTCGTAACCTATGAATATTCTAAAAATAAAATAAATAACAGGCGTTCATTCTACCGGGATATAAATACCCTAGCTGATATATAAAATTAAAAGTAATTTAATTAACACGTTAATAGCCACGTAGTTTCAAGTCTACCCACGTCAAGACCTTTTAAGCTTCTATACGCCACCTACACTTACACTTTATGTAACAAGTTAACTTTGCGCTATTTATGTACAACGTTTCATAAGTTGACGAAGATTATTTATTGTATCAATTTTTCTGAGGAGCAAATATTATATTATTAAATTCCAGAATTCCACATCCTTATTTTCTCCACAATTCTAAATGATTTTGAGATACCTCACCTAAAGTTGAACATTCGGACAGCCATGGATTTGGTTTATTATTTGTAATAAGAGTTAGAAAAACTAATTTGTAAATTAATATTTTTACACACAACAATGTGGTAAATTTAGAATTCTGGGAACTTAGTTTCTATTGTCGATAGAAAAGAAAAGGAAAGAATATGTGTTGATAAAAGTTAAATGACAATGATAAGATTTTTTGACAATAGAGAGGTAAAAGACTAAATTTTGTAAATTCATTAATTTTATTTATAGGATTTGTGAATAATTTAGGATATCTGGGAGCTAAAAGTAAAACCGGTTCCTCGTTCGAGTTCAGTTTCTGAATCTATTCATTAAAACATTTGTTAGAACAATAGCGTGTATTACCAAATCAGTTAAAAAAAGTTGTTATTACAGACAGTTAATATTAAGTAGGTCTATCATACAACTTAAACCATACATCATTTAACAAATCTTACATATCTACGCAAAAATATATTATAATAATTAATCCTTATAATATTTAATACTCATCAGGGGCGTGCGGTGAAATTTTAAGTAAGGGAAGCAATTTTTAGAAACTTACCTATTTGTAATGTAATTCGATTCTTCGATCATTTTTTGCAAATTCGTCAATGACGTTATCATAAAAACGTCGATGCTCCGACATATTTTGGAGAAGTTTATTTTTAATGGACAACAGCGATGTATGCGTCTCTCCCGCCCCGTTGAATTTCTAACGAAATTTTTTATACGTTTAAGTGTTGAAAAATTGCGTTCTACTGATGAACTTGTGGCAGGTATTGTCAATACTAATTCACATAATTTCGACACTTCGGTGTAGGCATCTTCCAGCTCCTTGTCTTTTAAAAATTGCATTAGTTCCTTAGCGTTATTTTTTGCACTAATGTCATCAGTTTCGTAAATTACTTTTAGTTCAGATCGCAGTAACACTCGGTCGAAGAACTGGCCATAATGAAGAAGAAGAGATTTAAACACATCTTCTGGAAAAGTTGTTCCTTTAAATGCATCAAAATTGCAGAGCTCGAGGAATTTAAAATCATTTAAACCGGTTAATCTATAGTTTATTTGTTGCTGAATTTGATCGATTATTTCATAAAAGACGCGTCTGTATGATGTTTGAACATCTCCCACCTTGTCTGTTGGAAGACGCTTGGCTTGTGGCTCTACATTTAACGTTATCGTTTTCTCCCAAAATAAGTCAGTCATCTTTTTTTTGGCTTAACACGGACTTAAAATCATCCACTTTTTTTAGGCAAAAAGCAATATCATTTGTTTTAGTTTGTAATATATTAAAAATATTGTCCGAGAATGGAAATATTTCTGAAAATATGTTCAACAAATAATTAAAATTAAAATTAAAATCTCGTTTCAAACAGTCCAAAAAACCCCCTCGAAATATTTATTGCTTCTGAGTCCCACGTTTCATTATTTTCAGATACTGTTAACACAAGTCTTCCATTATAGTTCCACCTAGTAGGAGCTACTTTGGGCAATCGTTTGTGGACAATGGAGTCCAAAGCTTGTGTACGTTTTGTTGACTTGGAAAAAAAAGCAGCTATGCCACTTAAAGTAACGAAAAATACTTTACACTCTTTAAGGTGATTGATGGACTGGGATAAAACTAAATTTAATTTATGAGCAAAACAATGGGCAAACACAGCACTTGGGAAAGTTTCTCGAACTTTAGCTTGCAGACCCCATAATTGTCCTGCCATCACTGCAACTCCATCATAGCTTTGAGCAACTAATTTTTTCTCTCTATTAATTTCTTTAGTAACGTTATAAACTACGGTATATAATGCATCTGCTGTACGATATTCGGACACATTATATAGATAATAGAGGCTAAAATTAGTGATATCAGTTGTTTCGTCCAGAACAATAGCAATGAACCGCGCCTCGCCAATCTCCTGCTTAATTATTTTTATAATAATGGTTGCAACAGCGGAAATTAAATCATTTTGGATTCGATTCGACGTTCCGCGAAAAACGCTAGACTTAAAAATTGCCTCTATTTGAAGAAACCCTTGTTTTTCTTTTATGACGGCCTGTAAATGCGCTTTGGACATAATGTGGTTTTTTACAGCTTTATGGAAATTGTTTAAATCGGAAAAACCAGTTTTATTCCAGAGGCCTTTTTCATTTTCAAAAAGTAAACATGGCCAACAAAATAATTTACTTCACACCCTGTCAGCCATTTAAATTTTTCGTATTGTTTTTCCGGATAAAAATGTCTAATACAGTTTTTAATGTTGAAAATCCCTTTATTATTAAGATATACACCACACATTCACACATACTCTTCTTACTAAATTCTCTAACATTTTCAACGTTATTACCGACAGCCGAAGTTGACGGTATTTGCATATCCAAGTCCGTATTATTGTCTTCCATATAACATAGGGTTGCCACCTTTTTGAAAAGTGCAAAAAGGACATTGGACCTGGATCCTGGATGGGGGGATGGGGGGTGGGGGGGGGGTGTTTGGAAAAAAACGAGTACAAATTAAGTTAGTATATTTCAAATTAGCCGATATTATTAAAATAAAACTGTCTATCTAATTAAATTTAAAAGAATATTTGGAATTAGATTTTGCTGCCTTCAAAACAACTTCATTGCTTTTAATGGAATCGTAAAATTCCTGGCAATTTTCTTTAAAATTAAAATAAATCAATAATTCTGAGCGAATTAATTCTGTCGAGCAACGATTTCTTTCGTCTCGCCATTTGGTGGCCATTACAGAAAAAATTCTTTCAGAAAATGCTGAACTGGCCGGAACACTTAACAAAAATGAAATCAATGAAAAAATATTTTCAGTATTATTGAAACGTTTAAAAAGAAATTGCCATTTTTTTGGTGTGCTTAAATTTAAAAGCTCGTTTTCATTTGCTTGGTAACTTTCTGAAATCTGCATCACCTCATCAAAAAGCTGGTTCATATTAATTTTTAGATTTGGATTATTAATTTTTTCGATAATTAGCTCAAAATCTGAAAATGATGGAAATTTTAATTTTATGTTTAATTTACTGACGACACTGTGCCAACTATCTTCAGAAAAGTCGTACCATTTTTCAATGTATTGGATAGATCTTTGATAAAACGCATTAAAATCATTTTGTAGTTTTTTCTTACTAGTCGCGTCAAGAGAGTTTAACTTAACCTTGGTTTCAAAGCCATAAAAATTATTTTCTAGCCTATTGATTAGGGTCTTTCTTAAGTCAGTCATTATACTGAATAAGTCGAGCGCAGTTGTTTCGTTAGATTCAATTTTTTTAATAAAAGTTTCGAAAACAGTAAGTATATGATTACAAAAAAGAAGATAAATCTCAACTTCAGGCGAAACAGTACCACTATTCTCATCTATTCTCAGCAGCTTTTTGATGTGTGAAGGGCTGTTTTCTGTACTTAAAAAGTAACTACAAAGAGCTACATAATTGCTTAATATCCGTTCTACACACGGATTTAGAGACAACCAACGAGTACCAACGTGTCTTAGTAATTCCCGCCATTGACAATCTGTAAATTCGTGAAAAGATTTAAGTTCTTCCCAGCGTTTGGCAGATACTGAAAAATGGGAGTAAATTTTAAGAATAAGGTTTTCAACATCTAAACTCAAAGCATCCATTGAAAACTTCACGCAGTTATGTATAACATGAGCATGGCAATTTCCTTTTAGCAGGTGTTGATTTTTTGTGGATACATTGGTAAAAAGGCTGTGATTGGCACCGAAATTTGAATTGGTGTTATCGGCACTTAATGCAGAAACTTGACTCCAGTCTAATTTAAGTTCGTTTAAACTATCATTTACCATGGTAAACATCCCATCAGCACTTTCATCACTATTTTCACAAAAGTGCAGCAAGAAATTTTGAAGTCCGTATTGAATTGTAAAAAATTGTACTGAAATTGGAAAAAATTTAACATTTTTTCTGTTAGAAGCATCCAACTGAATACTAAAGAAAAGTTTTGGAACATGGTTTTTCAAAAGTTCAATCACTTTTTGCAGTGCAATTGGACCTAGAACATTTTTCACAATTGATTCACTTTTGGTTCTTCCACATGAAAGTTTGGATGCTATTTTTGAATCAACATATATTTTTGTGTCCAATTTAAATGAGCAATCCAAAGAATTATATGACTGGTTATGCTTCACACAGTGGAAAATTTTACATATTTCTGTTAAAATTACATGAGATTCTTCCTGAGAATTTTTTTTGACAAAAAATGTTTCCATGGAATGTGAGCTTTTCGCTGCAGAAATTTTTTGCTTGTGCATCTTACTTTCATTGTGTTGCTTTATTGCAGACAGTCCCATGTTTCCAACTGTGAATGAAAGCAGGCAACTTTTACAAAATGCTTCGGTATTGGTTGCGCCTTGCTTTAGCCAGCCGTATTTAGTTTCCCACTCTTTGTTGTAATAAGTTGCTCTCTTTTTTTTAGGAGGAGGAGGAGGGGTAGTACAGGTACTGGTTCCGGTTCTGGCTTTAGATTGACAATCCTAAATAAAAAACATATTTTAATTTTAATATTCAAACATATTAGCTGAAAAACTAAAAACCTTCGCCGCCCCTGTAGAGCTACTTCCACCATTTTCAGTACAATCACCATCACCGTTATTGACAAACCTTTCTGCTACTTCAGTCACATCATCTACGTTATCTACATCCATTTTATCACTGGGACTGGCGGACTGGGTTGTTAATTTTGTTAATTCACCAAAACCAAACTAAAGTCAAACCAGGACCAGATTAATTAAGTAATAGAAACTTGAAATAAAACCAAAAACTCATGCAACAACAAACAACAGGGAAATAAAGCTAACTAGATACAAAAATTGCAACTTGCAACCACTTTAATGATTAAAAATATAGACTTACCGCCAGTAGGTAAACTTCATAAAGACGATGAAGTATAATAAAGAAAAACCACAATAAAATAATTAAAAATAGGATTTTTTACTTTTCAATATCAACGATCAACTACAAACCGCGAAAAAAGCGGGAACGGGAACAAATAAATGTCAAATGTCGCACGGACGACAGGGAAATGTGGGCGATGTTATGTTACTGTTCTTCCTTTTTTACATTGGGTAAATAAAGACAGCGATATCCCGATATCATCGAGCTCTCCCGACGCGCGAATTTTCAGCCTAGAAAATAACGACTATTCGCAGGTTGGGGTGCTGCGCTGTTGTCGATTGTTAGCCGCGGTTGCCGGAAGAATTTACGAGTCACAGCAGTGCCGTGCTGTTGTCAATAGTTTATAAGTAAGTAAAAAGGACATTTTGTGGCAAAAAAAGTCACAAGGACAATTTGTCTGAAAAAAGGACTGTCCTTTTCAAAAAAGGACAGGTGGCAACCCTAATATCACACCATGCGCCATGCGACGTACGTATCACACAACACTCGGATGGCAGTTCAAACAAAGAACCTACTCCAACGATAGCTTCCGCCCCCACTCAACGCGACTGAAATGCAAAAATTGCAAACAGCCGGTGGAAAGTTCAATAACCTCTGGCTCGATTCACAGGAAATCAAGCAAACAGGACTTGGCTGCAGAGAAGCTAGCGGCCCGCATAGGTTCTATTCGATATTCTATTGTGGCTGAGTCAGAGTCAAGGCCGCATTTATTATGGGCTTGATAATTAAGATAATATTTTAGCATTTTTAATATAAACTAAATTAATGGTTTCCTATTTGAAAAATTACATTTTAGAAGATATTTTGTAATTTTTTTTGGGGAAGGACTGCTTCCCTTGCTTCCATGGACTGCACGCCCCTGATACCCTTATACTGCACCTCATATGAAAATATAAAAAATTTAAAAAAATTTACATTAACTACTATCAAAACAGAATTTATTCTATTTATATGAACTCTAAGCAATATATTACATACCTATTTAATTAACATATTTAGAGCATTATCCTCTATGACTTTATAAAGGTCGGTGAAAATGTATTATTATGTTTGTACCTGAATTATTTCTCAGAATACTAACACCTAGTTTATAAGTTATTAAATTTGCTTTCCTATCAAAATGAAATGGTTCTTTCTTTTTGCCTTAGAGTGATCAAATTATTTTTTACGTCCTCTCAGACATTTTGTAATAGATATTTGAGTTCTAACGGATGATTATCAAAACTGTACAATGGATCAACCCCATTATCAATGTTTGATGTGTGTGTTAAAAACCCGTAAGGTGTGTTCAATACACTGTTACTGTATAGATGCTCTAATTGTAAGGAAAATATCAAAAGGAAAGCCATTTGCTCCACATTTCTAAATGCTTTTTAGTTTGAATACGCACGTACTTTCGCTTAATTTATTTGTCCCGTATGTTTTGGCCGCAACGGTACATTACTCGTGTGAATGTGATCGTTTTCAAACTTGAAGGATTTTTGCACTTGGCTACCTCGTTTAAAAACATCCGTTTTTAACACTTGTTGTATGTAACAGGTGCACCCATTGAATTTTTTAAAGGTATTACACTACTTAATATGTGCATTTTTTGTAGTGCACACCCGGAACAAACATAATTTACCTGTATACACGCCTGTAAATTAAACAAATTAAAAAACACACAATGACAATTTGCATATTATTTTCTAACGCCTACTAGAAACCTGTAAGAATAAAAATATCGATTTTGTTGGTATGCAAATGTGTTTTAGTTCGAAAAGTTGAATATTTTGACATTTGACATTTTTTATTTGAAATTGAAAGTAGTTTTTAAGTGAAAAGGCAGATTTTTAATGGAAAAAGCCCATATTCACGTTACTCAGTTTATTTTGAAATAACCAAATTATTTCTTTAATTTCAACACCCTATAGACTGAACAGCAGAGATATTGCAATAAGACCTATTTAGCTCAGTCACCTTTTTTTTATCTCAAACATCCGTATTTAAGCTTTGTACGATTACAAATGACTCACTCTGTATAATATGATTCTCGAAACTGTTGGTAAATTGCCGCAAAAATCTACTTCACTTATGAACGAGGAAAATCAAACCGTAACGAACCGTAATGAATACTTCCTTGGATATTTATAAAACACTAAATGAAAGATGCCGAGACTGAAATAACTTAAAGAAGCGTGAAAACTCAAGAAATGGATTACCATTGGTATTATAAACTCAATCGAGTATAGAGATAAATTAAAATGAAAACTAATGAAGAACTATTTGACGAATTTAGAAAATGGATATAAAAACTACAGAAATCAACTAAACAAATTAATAACATGTAAACAAAAACGCGACTATTACAGACAACAAATTGATGACAATAAAAATGACATGAAAAAATGTATTAGATAATAAAAGACGCGTCAAATGAAAAAGCCACTCTTAAGACTCAGTTTAAAATACTCAAAGGAGATAAAGACACTAACGAATTTTCAAGTAATAAGAAAATAGATAATTACTGTAATGATTATTTTGTAATTATTGGAGTCAATAAGTTGGAAAACCCTAACATGCATTCTATGTTTCTATCGCCAATTTCTCAGGATGATCTTCTTAAACATATTAACAATTTAAAAAATGATAACTCGCCAGGCATTGATGAAATATCAGCTAAAATGATAAAGATAACTCATCAAGAAATTATATCCCCACTTCTGCATATAATTAATTTAGTTTTCCGAACAGGCAAAGTTCCTTCCCACTTTAAAGTTTCAGTGGTTATACCCATTCATAAGGCAGGTTCTAGTACAAATATAGGAAACTACAGGCCAATCAGTCTTATTACATGTTTCACAAACATTTTTGAGAAATGTGTCAAGTCTAAACATATGGATTTTTTTACAACAAAACGATATTTTATTGCCAAACCAATATGGATTCTCACATCAGAGGGAACCAGTCATCTAAATAGTGGTAGAAAATGTATTGAGCTTTTCCTGGACTTAGCAAAAGCTTTTGATACCGTGCCTCACTATAATCTTCTAGATGTGCTTCAGCATTATGGAATAAGAGGAACTGTTTGGAACTTCTATTTACAGAACAAACGTGTAATTTAAGAATACTATGTATTAAAACTATTTGCATGTAAATACACTTTCGTGAATCTTTAAAGAATAATTTAGACCATATATATATATAACACTAGAAATAAGTCCAACAAAAATCTTATCATTCCATCGAGTCTAAAAAATATTACCTAAAATACTTTACCTATCTGGCTCCGAAAACATATAATTTACTTCTAAATAGAGTTAGGGAAATTAAAAATAAATTAAAATTTAGAAGCGTGTGTCACGCATATTTACGAATATTATGAAATATTTGCACCTTTGTTCGCATAATTAGGATTAATGTATTTTATATGAATAGCTTATTTAAGCAATATCAATTATCATGTTGTTACCTCACAAAAATAGCTTATTGTCAACATAATTAGAATCTAAGAATAAAAACACCAGCCAATTTTGATGCACACAGGTGTTCTCTCGTCTAGTCATTATTTTATATAAAACACCTCTATAGAAATAAGAAAATAAATTATCCTATTATAAAATATTATGCATTACTGTAAATGCAAAGGTAAATAAAAAATAATAGTCAAGTGATGACTATTATCAATGACATGACTGACATTTTCTGATAATTTGAACAATTAATAAGGAAAATTACATAGCTTTTTCATTTCATACTTATATACCAAATTTCAACTCTATCAGTTGACTTACATTTTTTTCTCGTATTGTTTACTTAATGTTTTTTTACCTTGATAACCGAATGTAAAAATATTTTACGTTAAACATTTAAACTGCAAAAATTTTGCATAAAATTGGACTCGTATTTGGGCCTATTTATGTTTTCATCAACAAGGATGTTTAAAATTTAAAAAAAAAATCATTTTGGCGATGGCGAAATAAAATCAAAAAGAAACAACCTTTTCCTTAACCATAATTCAAAATTTTGAGAAAAAGTATAGTTTTATAAAAATTTTAAAAAACAAATACAATAAAAATGACAATAAAAACTATTTATTGTCATTTTGCCGTATTTTTCGAGCAAAAACTTTCAATTTCAGTCAACTCTTGAAAAAAATCCCATATGATGCGGATTTTATTACTCACACTGTATGCATATAATTACTCCTTTTTTTTAAATTTTCAATGTATTATTATTATTTATTTATTTTTCATAATTTTATTTACATAATCTATAAAATTAAACTCATTTATTATTTTGCTCCATAAAAAGGAAAGTTTTATTCCAGGAAATGGAATTTTACGATATTCAAAACAATTTATTAGGCCGTCATTTTGCCTTGTCATACAAAAATTATACTAAAATTTTACCTCTATATCTCTATTTTACACATGATTTACATGATGAAAACTTCAAGTCAACTGAATAAGTAGTTTCTTTGGTACTGAATTTGTAAATATTTCATTAGGCGGCCATTTTGCTCATTTGGTCATAATGGCTTACATAAAATTTTACCAGTTCATCCCTATATGACATTTGTTGTTTTTTTTTAAATTTGAGGTCCATTCGATAAGTAGTTTTTAATAATGGTTTTTTAACATTTTGTGAGGCTGCTATGTTTTTAGCAAAATGTAACTATTTCATTCCTATATGACCCTTAAATTGAACTCCACACTTTCAGTAACTTATTGTTTATACAGTTTGCTTCTAATTTAAGAGTCTTTTCACGTAAATTAAACGGGTCTCTTGTCTAGCTTATTTAATTAGCTCAAAAACTTACCGCTGCGCTAATTCGAATAAATAATTTTATTCGAATTATTATAAATTTACCTTGTTTTAGCGTCATAAGAAAACTAAACACGTACTTGAATTTAAGAGTCTTTGGCACATTACTATCATGACTTTAAAAATATGCTGTAAAAAAACTATTATTCTTAATATGTGTGAATCTCAAAAAATAAAATAAGCGTAAAAAATATTTTTAAAACAAGTTTTTATTTATAAAGTGGTATTTAGCGAATGTAGTTAAGTACTAAAGCTATAGAAGAACGCTACCCTCACTGATCAAAGGAACAAGCAGAATATATTTAATAAAACTTACTTAAACACAAAACTTTCAAAAATTTGAATATTTTCATAAAATCTTGAGACTTTATTAAGAATGTGATGACGTCTCACGCCTCACGCTTTTAAGAAAATATTCAAATTTTTAAAATTTCTGTGTTTAACTAAGTTTTTATAATTATGTACTGCTTGCGCCTTTGACCAGTGAGGGTGGAATCTTCTGTAGCGTTACTATTTAACTTCATACGCTGAATAGTTTTTTTCCTATGAGCGTGTGGAAAGTAATCACTTTCCGCACGCATGTTAGTGCTTGAAAGAGACAATTTTTTTTTCAGATATATCAAAAGTATTAGATGTTATTTTTTTCCAAAAATTATTAAAAAACCCGCTGAACCGAGAAAAGCAATTTCTGATCTAGATTTGTATTTCTTCAATATCCTGAAAAATTCAAAAAATCATCCCCTTATTTATATTATAATTTTGACTTACATCATATTATAATCTCATATCAGTCCAGTTGGCCTAATGCTAAGTAACTTTAGTTACAATTGTTTTAACAATAGTGTTAATAGACAAATCTCTAATGCGATGACACCAAAAAGCAATAACAACAATTTATGCTTCTGTGCTTGATTTATTTGGGTAGTTATTTGTAATTTTGTGCTTTTAAAAGACGGTTTCGCCACTCAACATGCAAGACATAGTTGAAGATGTAAGTTCTGAGAGTATTTTGGATGAAGCTGCAGCAGTCAGCTTACGGATATTGCTGGAAAAATCTCGCCATAGGTATGAAAAGGCATACAAAGTTTTTACACAATGATGTGAGAAGATACTGGTGAAATCTCTTAAAGAACTATTTTTTGGCTATTTTGGCGAAAAATCTGAAACCCGCAAATTTTCTACGCTACGGTCAATTTTTTCAATGTTCAAATGGATCACCAAAACCAAAACAAACAAAGATGTGGATATAGGTAAATATTCAAAATTAACAGCATTTGTGAAACGAAAAAACGTAGAACACCGGCCAAAAAAATCCAATGTTTTTTCAAAAGCGGAAATTGCAACATTTTTTTCCAAAGCACCTGAGGATGTGTATTTGTTGATTAAAGTTGCGATCATTATTGGATTGGCATGTGCTCGTCGTCGCGAAGATTTTACTAAATCAACCATTGATAACACTGAAGACAAAGAGACTCTCATCAAAATTCCTGATACAAAAATTCATATTTCCAGAACACTTGTAATTGGTGGAGATGCAGTTCACCTTTAGCTTTATAGGAAATATGTAGCTTTACGTCCTTCGATCGCACCTCATCGCCGTTTTTTTGTAAACTACAAACGGGGAAAATGCACAATACAATGTGTGGGGATTAATACATTTGCGAAGATGCCATCCAATATTGCCGGACACCTGGGATTGCCAGATCCAGAAATGTACACGGGTCACAGTTTTCGCCAATCTTCCGCCACTACGTCAACTGATTCAGAAGAAAATATAACTAAAATCAAAAAGCATGCGGATGGAAATCGACTACCTTGGCAAAAGACTATTTGGATGACTCAAGAGAGAACAAAAAACAAATTGCAAATAAAATTTTTACCGAAAAGAAAGTTGAAAGTGAAGTTGTTTCATTTCCATTAACAAGTAGTACAACTTATAATAAACAATAATGTAAACAATCCGACAAACTTTACATTCGATATAAACGTTATAAGCAACTATAAATAATTGTTTCATACAATAATAATTTAAAAATATATTGTTATTTATTTGTGAATAAATGTAACATGTGTGTTCGTCTTGTAACTATTTTTGAAACTAGTGCGGAAAGTGATTTTTCCGCACTCGACTGCTTAACTCTACTACGCGTCATTCGGTAAACTACAGTCGCGTCCGAAAAAGTATCACTTTCAGCACTAGTTACGTAAATAACTTTTACTTTTTAATGCAATAGTTTATAAATCAAAACTTGTTTTTAAAAAGATTTTTTATGTTTATTTTATTTTGTAGTTTTTAGCATTAGAATTTGTGTAAATATATGTCCTAATATCTGTATAATATTAAATTTTATTCAAAACTCAACAAGGCGAAACATGATGGGGCTATCTTGTTTAGTTGAGGAGTTCATAATAAGGCTACCTTTTAGCTCCATCATTAATCCTGGAAACTACCTAGGCCTATAGTACTGATCAAGAGAAACCTAACGAGCCTAAACACGACGGTAATAGGGCTATAGTACTTGTCAAGATTAATCGAATGGGCTCTAAGTCTAAGTACTTGGCAAGACAAACCCAGTGAGCCTAAACCCGGAGGTGGAGTATGTTACGTCGTTGAGGAATTCCTATAGCTAAAATCCGGCTCACTTTCACCCAAGTTACATAGAAATGCCAAATTTTAGCTCCACCGTATGAGAACTAGTACTTGAAAAATTGAACCGAACAGACATACACACCAAAGTTAAATACAAGCCTTTAAAAATTGATTCCATAGACAGAAATGGGATGTCCGAAATTGGCCATGCACGAATTATGTTCTCCGAAACTATAAGAGATACAAACGATAGTTAAAAGGGAAAGCTTTAGGCTGCAG
Organism: Kuschelorhynchus macadamiae; assembly: GCA_030620095.1. NCBI lineage: Eukaryota > Metazoa > Arthropoda > Insecta > Coleoptera > Curculionidae > Kuschelorhynchus > Kuschelorhynchus macadamiae. Next base: position 959,823 of record JAUTXW010001847.1, read on the forward strand.
TCATACAGATGCATCGTGTAAAAGTAAAAGCCTCTTCGATCGTCAACCACCCACTAAAAATAAAGCAAATTTTGTAAATATTGTTTGTTAATTTTAATAAACCGCTACACAAAATCAATAAAGCGCGATCGTGCACGACCAAGCGTCATCGGCCGGTTTGAAACCAAAAAATGTTTGTTTTTTTATTCGACACACGACGACATTTGTCATAGCAGCCGTGGACGGTCGACGATATTTAACAATTTGTCAGTTGAATATTTGCGATTTTAACATTAAAAATATAAAAGTATGAATATGAATAATGTAACAAATCAAGCAGCACGTTGTCTGTAACTGCTATTTTCATTATTTATATTTTGGCTTTGAAGACGATCCTATGTGTCTGCCACCAAAACAATTCTTTGCCGCACCCAGGTCGATTCCAGCTTTGGCGATTTTGGAGATATTTGGCAAAAATAAAAATTTTGGATTTTCTAAAAATCTGGTGACCTCGCAATGTTAACTTATACTAGAAATAAAAACAAAACATTATTTGCTTAAATAAAAATCACTCGGAGTCACTAATTAGAAAATAAATTATAGAATTGATCAAGTAGCCTTATTCTATTTAATTTTTCTGTACAATGTAACAGTTTATTGGTACTAATTACTACACGTGACATATTTTCCGAGACGAGAGTAAATTTCTCCAATGAAAAAAATGAAAACTTTGAGTTTCTTGAAAGTTACATTACAAATGACAGAAATGATAATATTCTCAAAGATAGCCGGAAAGACAACAGCCGAAAGTAAGGTATTTCTGTAAAGTACTGTACCCAGCGGAGAATGCAAGTATGTTTTGACTTTAACGTATGGTGTGGCATTTTTTTGTAAGAATATTTTTCAGATTACTGCTTTTTAAAATTGAAACATCAGAAGGACCAAAGAAAAATTGACAGATATATATTATTCTCTTCGTAGGAAATGGACTGGTTGAGAACATTTTTTATGACAAAATCTTAACAGGGTTTGTCATAAAAACGGCTCACAAGAGTGGAAAACTTCAAGAATTGCTGAGACAAAGCTTTGATAGGAAAATCATTAGTACGACCAGTGAAGCACCTTTGCTAGCTGGGGCGCCCAACTGTCGTGAAATTAAATTATTTGAACCGCTCTAGAGCGCACAGGAGAGTCGCTCGCTCCTATGCTAAATATAAAACCAAACATCTATACTCCAACAGCAAAAAACCTTTAAATAAAACCAGAAAATCAACAATTCATTTTCTCAATGCCCAACCACGTATAGCCAATATCCACATCATGCTATAATAATCCACCATCGCTAAATACCATAACTCTTAGAAAACCATGTTTACTGTGATTTTACATATAAACAATAATATATGTTAGTTAAGTTAGTTAATTCTTTATTCAATCCATATATTACAATATAATAGTTAGACCCCAATTGGGGTATGGATCATGTCACAATGAGTCTTAAAACTAGAAATACCTACAGCTAAATAAACAATAAGATTACACTAAAAACATTAAAATTCAGTCAATATTATAATTAGAGTAGTCTATAAAATTACAAGTTTCCATTTTAGTGGAGTGCCTCACGTATAGCATTAGTATCCTCAAAAACTTCTCTAAGACTATAGTATGCTCTATCCTTTAAAAATGCTTTGAGCCTATGCAGACCCTTACTAGAAGACTGCTGCCTTAAAGATGGGGGAGCATATTCCACACCTTAATTATGTTAAAGATCACATTTCTTTGCACAGATGTAAAATTTGGTCTTTCAGTCCTAAGGTTTGTTTTAAATCTTGTATTGTAAGAATGTTGACGCATGTTATCAGAAAAAAGGGGAAAGTTATTAGTTAAAAACTTAACACATTCGAGAATATAGAGGCTGTACAGGGTGAGTATACCAGTTTCCCGGAATACCTCCCTGCAGCTGTCTCGATATCCCATGCCAAATACAATACGTATACATTTTTTTTGTCATAAAAAAATTCGATCTGATTCAACAGAATTACCCCAAAATATTAAACCATAGCTAATATGAGACTGGACATAGGCGTGATATGCTGTTAGAGATGCCTGCCACCCAACATTATTGTGAATAACGCGAAGGGCATAGCTATATCTACTGATTCCTGTTGCCAGCTGTTTAACATGGGGTTTCCAATTTACCCACTGATCCAATTTTACCCCCAAAAAAGAAACTTCTTCAGCTGATTTGATGTTTGTATTTTTATAAGTTAAAGAAAAATCGGTCTCTGATCTTGAGAAATGCATCATCTGTGATTTAGACACATTGAGGAGAAGGTTGTTTTCCACAAACCAACCCCCCAATGCATTCAAGGACTCAGACATCTTGTCCGTGCATGCTTGCTGATCATTCTCACTGAAAATCAGAGAAATGTCATCAGCAAAAAGAACTGTACCACAATCAGTAACGCCAAGAAGGTCATTTGTATATATGATAAAAAGCAGTGGTCCCAAGATAGATCCCTGCGGAACACCTCGTTTAATGATTGTGACATCAGACACTACCTTTTCCCCTGAGTCGTTGGTTTCAATGACACACTCTTCACGTCCCTGAAGGTATGACACAACCAAACCCAGCGCCACGCCCCTGACACCATATCGCTCAAGCTTGTTGCACAGAACAGTATGATCGACACTGTCAAATGCCTTAGATAAATCAAGAAATATGGCTGCGGTAAACTTGCCGTCATTAATAGTTTAATATTTGCTCCAAAGCTTGATAAATGGCACGAACTGTAGATTTTTTTTTACGAAAACCATTTTGCCTATCTGAGATCGTATGATGCTTATCAAAGAAATCAACCAACCTGCTATAAATCACACTCTCAAACACCTTACTAATGTTGGAGAGGAGCGAGCCCTTTTCAGGAAATTCGGAAACACCCCAGTTTGCAACATTAGGTTTATTATATGAGTCAGTGGTGGAGCAATGACGTGTACAGACCTCTTAAGAATAGCAACAGGAATATCATCATGGCCTACAGATTTTTTATTTTTTAATGTTTTTATAATGTTAATGACCTCATATGATGTAACTGGCTCTAAAAATATGCTATGTTGATTTACTTGAATTTTTGAGTAATCAATCACCTCTTTTTCTCTTATGTCTGGACATATATTTATAAAAAAATCATTGACTGAATTTAAGAGGGCCTTTTCGGATTCATATGAGAAGTTCTTAAATAAAGACTCTTTTTTTATGTTTGGCTGAGTAATTTCCTTTACCAGAGACCAGGTTGCCTTAGCTCTATTTTCGGACACTTCGATGCGCTTTTGACCTGCCAACTGTTTAGCCTTTTTAATGACTTTTTTTTAGGATACCCGAGTATCTTTTATAAAAATCGTTAGTTATTTCCCCTGATATTAATTGTTGATACAATTTTCGTTTGTGTTTACTTGATATCTTTATACCCATAGTTATCCATTTTTTTGAGTTTTATATTTTATTTTTAACTTTTCTATTTGGGCATACCAGATTTAGTTTTTGGGACAAAATGTGGCTGAAAATTGTGTATGCCTGGTTGACATCGGCCACCCCCAGCACATCACCCCAATCCTCATTCTTCATCTCCTGAAAAAGCTGCTCAAGACGTGCCTTCGAAAATGATCTTGTTGTAAAAATATTTTCCCTGGATTCGATTTTTGGTAGATTAACACAAATGCTCTGAGCATAATGGTCAGAAAGAGCAGACACAATTACTGATGCCTTTTTAAATTCCTCAAAGTTAACAAATATATTATCTATACATGAGGCACTTTCTTTAGTTACCCTAGTAGGCTCAAGAATCGTTGGCTTAAAATTAAATGAACAAAAAAGGTCTAAAACTTGACTGGTGTCAGAGCCGTCATTCAAAAAGTTGACATTAAAATCACCACAATATATAGCTTTAAAATCTTTAAATTGATTATATAAAATTTGTAAAACAGAATTTAAAACTTCTAAAAATACATTAAAATCACCAAGACATGTACGATATAGACAAACAATTACAATTTTTCTTTTCCTACTGATTACAGAGCAAAACTCTCCCTGTCCGTCTATGCTACAATCGTTAATCTTCTCCAAACTTTCAAAATCATTTATTTCTTCACTAACTAGTATACATGTTCCTCCATGCTCCATTTCTGAACGTGCATAGGAGGATATTAGTTTGAAATTAGCAATTTTAGTAAACTCAACCTCCTGTGGTTTCAGCCAATGTTCCGTTAAGCACAAAACATCCTGTTTTTCATCCAATGTATTCATAAACAGCTCGATTTTAGTCGCACGCATAACGAAAACTACTATTAGTCTTTGTGTTTAATATATGTATTTTTTGAGTCTGGGGTAATTCAATTTTAATGCTTTTAAAAGTATCTGGTAATGTTAGTCTCTCAGAAGAGTGCGATGTTTTTTTTTGAGGATTTCTTTAAGCTTCCAGCTAGAGTTAACCTTCATTTTTTAAACGTTTACCTTTTAAATTTTCTTCACAAAATGAATTTTTGAGGCTTGTAATATTTTTAATTGTTCAATATTAATTTTTTGACTAAACTATTCTGTTCATTGGTATTGGTAATCGTTGGGGTTATTTGATAAAGATTTTTAACTCTGGCTCGTGACTTTACATATAGATATACTATACATTTTTTTAATTACTTCTCTTGTTCCAACTCTTGATTGCTATAAAGTAGCTTAAAGTTTCAACTATTTTTATTACGAATTTAGTGACTGTTGAAATAATTTAAAATGATTTTTCCGAGTTATATCTTAATTTCTACCGATTTTGACTTTTTCTACCTATATTTATCAGATAAGCCTAGTATTTTAAGTGGTTTACACCGAGTGATACCTTGTATATGTACATGTATTAAATATTAAGATTTTTTAAAGTAGCTTTGTAAAAAACGTTTTTAAATTTCTAACAGACTAGTTGGCTCGCACAGCTTACTAAAACTTTCTAACTCTCTTAACAGTAGAGACTAGATTGCAGTACGGACATTAAAAACCCCTGAATATTAGAACATTTATTTATTTACTCATATTTATTGATATCTATTTATGAATTTTCGGGAAAATTGGAATAAGTTAGATAGGTATTTCGTTGTAAAATTCTTTAATAAATTTATCGACAATTTAATCTCTCAAATTATCACAGAAAGCCTTGTGGAAATGTATAACTTTAAATTTCATGCTTTTATTAGAGATTAGCTACTCTTCCTGAAGTAAAAGATTGATTTTTACCATTTTTAATAAAAATAATTATATGTTAATATCACCCAAATAGAAGTTATTATATTGTAAAAATCGAAAACAAGACATGCTCCCACAAAAACAATTAAAAAAGAGTTTACAAGTAAATCAATTTGAACGTGTGTTTAAACAATTTACTTAGTGTCTTCAAAAAAAGTATTTTATTGTTCTTTTTAGGACATTTCTTACAGAGCTGCCATTTGTTGAAGCTTTGTAGGCTCGAAAGTTTTTGAGTATATACAACAGTTTAAGTGAAACCCACTAAATTTTATTAAAGACTAATTGAATGAACAAATGGGGCATTAAATAGATACTATTTACAATTATCTATTTTGGACTTTATTACTTGAAAATCCGAGGATTCGAGTTCGTGCCCGCCAGGCCAACGCAGGTGTAAACCTAAAGCTTTATACTGTCGGCCACCTGCTGGCTTCTGACTGAACTTAATTTTCCTCATTTAAGCCTCCCATCGCTCACTCAAAACTTGACTCACAGTCGTAAGATTTGGTAAATAAAAAATATAAATATTATATATGGGTAGAGGGCTACTTTCAGTCTCTGTTTTCTGCATTAATATGTTGGAATTCCAGTCCAGCGACTTTTCTTCCCTCTTTGAGTCCTCGGGACTCACAATCTTTTTTGAAGCGGATGCTCAATATCCAGGGAGCAACCATGTAAATAACGGAGGGACCTTGGCAAGATTCTTGGGGCTTATCAACTTCGGTAGCCTCGCAAACCCTGTACCTGACAAAACAATAAATTCTGAATTTGTAAAATCGACTAACTAATCAAGAGTCAACATTTATTAATAATTTGACAAATTTCATTTGTCAATTTGAAACTTAAAATTTGTAAAGTAATTATAATAATTTAAACTATCCTGACTCGGATTATTGCTGCTTGCAACCGAATTATTAAAAAAATTAATTAAGATATCGGGATGACTAAATTTCAGCGGCAAAACATTGCTTTTACTTTTTACAAGATTAAGATTTTCTTTTCGGGTCTTAAATTTGGACTCAACCTGAGATTGTTGTCTATTTGAGCCTAAACTTAACATTCGATGTTAAAGTCTCCCAAGCATTCAATGTTGTCATTAATTTTTAGTGCTCTAAGTATACTTTTAATGTTTGAATTAAAAAATGTTTTCAAATGCAAACTTTGATTTGAAAATGCGTAGCTCATGAAAGAAACGGGATAAATAGATGATTTAAAAAACAAAATGCTGTTAGAACAAGGTTTTCACATGGTGTTTCAAACTTACGTCTAAAAATATCATTTTCACTTACCCTGGTATACAAACAGTTATGCCAGATCAAATTTGTTAACAAATTTTAGGTGCCGGTTTTTTTTGTTGGATAGTTTATATTTCAATGATGAATAAATATTGAAATAATCTAAATGCCTTAAAAAATAGTTTTTATGGGGCCAGATTGCAATTGAATGCATAAATAAAAAATTACACACTTTTGAACACAGAGATTTCGGAGGGAAGTTCACACGGGTCACTCAGATTACATTTCTAAAGAGCACGTCTCTGCTCTTTAGTGATAGTATGCTCCAGAGCTCCCTCGACAACATTCTACAAGTTCTTATTAGAAAAAAAAATCTTGTTTTTAGATTTCTGGAATTGTTTTTTATCCTGAAACACTGTGCGCCGGGCCTTCATCATCATTGTTTTAAATCCGCCCCTGTCTATATGCATAAATATGCAAGCTAGCATAATATTTTGCTTCTAAATTAGATAAGCTGAATCGTTAAGACGGGATAATTCGCTAAAGAAATTAAACTCCGCAGTTTCACTAACTTATTGCTAAAACAGTTTCCTTGCGATTTGAAAGTCTTTTCACGTAAATTAAACGGGTTCTCTGCCTGAGGTTATTAAATTAGCTCAAAAACCGCTGCATAGGTTTTGATAAATTTGCAAGAAAATTTCTAATTTACCCTTTCCTTAATGTGAGGAGGGAAGCTAAATATGTGCATACATTTAAGAGTCTCTAGCCTATTAATTACATCATTATTATTATTTATTAAGAATTTTTAAATAAAATCTGAAGATCTTTAATTAAGTATGAATATACAGATTTAGTTATCTATGTATTATGGACCGAAGGGCAATATAATAAATATTGTTAAACGTATAAAAATCATTAGTACAGTTTCGAAAATTAGCATACCGGGTGTTTTACTATAAAAAGACCTCCCCTTTAAACTTTTTTGTCATGCAGAATAAAAGGGTTTCAAATAATAAATAACCCTGAACATTTTTTGCATAAAAATATTAATAAAAACAAGGAAGAAGTCGACAAAAACTGTGTCATGAAACGTAAGAAAAATAGAGAGAGTTTTATTGAAAAAAATATCAATCGTTTTTTGCACGCCGTTCAGTACTATATATATAAATAAGAATTAAACCACACAGTAACGAAAAATCCAGAATCCACCGGTAGGGATTTAGTATCATAATGCATAGTGTTTATTTTAAAACTGACATAGGCTCACTTTTTATTTACATGAAGAGATTAATATCTTTGAAAGCAAGATTCTAATCAACAACCTAATTAAAAAAATGCACTTTTGATTATTTGCATAAATTACGTATTTTAATAGATTTTGTAACAATATTTAATTAACACGAATTAATGAAGCAGTAAAATCGTTTATATAATATGTCATATATAAAAACCATCATTAACTTTATAAACTCAACTGAAGTCATATATTAACCAAAATTTGATTTTAAATTGTTTTGTTTTGTTGAGTTTATATTGTGAAATCAATAAGAAGAAAAACAAACGTAAAATTCTGTTAAATAAACCTACAGTATCAACGCTGTTTTACACTGCTACCCTAGAGGTGTTCTACAAAATATTCTTACAAACGACATTTTAAATAACTTAAAAATTTAATTTATTGAAGTTGGTGTCAAACTACTATCTGATTATCAGTTAGTAACATCATTGATAATAATTCTTTTTCTTTAGTAACATAGTATATTTAGTGTTTATTCGTTTAATTGTAATTTTAGTGAGTCAAATTTTTGAGATCGTTGAAAATGCTTTTTTTACATCTAGTTCCTTGCTTAAAGATGGTTATTATTTTTGCAAAGCCGTTTTTTTTTTCAATAATTTTTAGATTTTTTATTCTTGTTTTTGTTTTTGAAACTTATCTTGGGATACTTTTATTTTATTCGTCTTCTTCTTTCCGTTAAATATGGAGACGGCTGCCACGTTTTTGTTTTCACCAGCATTCTCCAATCAAATAGGTAACGACCTCAGGTTGACGAGCAAGTCCTCTCCGTAGATCGTTGAGCAGTACTATTATTTTTTATTTTTGAAACGGCACATTGTTTCCGCTATCAAAGGGTTAACTCCTAGAACTTCTACTGTTCGATGTATATCCGTTTCTTTCAAAGCAACGCGACGCCGGACTTGCGCACTCCCGTGGAACTTTCTAGTCACCGCACTTTGGACTTATTAGATAAGCCTGTCCAGAGGAAAAAACCACAATTCCCACATCCCCAGGACTTTCCGCCTAATAGCGATTGGCCCGTTATGCAGGACGTTCCCCCAGTGATGTTTCCACAACTGTCGTTGGACTGCCTCTCGAAACACTACGAAAAACTACACATCTTTCCTGCCGTCGCGTCAGGGAGCCTTACCGGGCACGGCTGCGTAATCCCAGCAGAAGTCTGATTTCCTTCTTTTTATTTCTTAGTTTTGTATCTGATTTTTTTTACAAAATCTTTTTCACTCAGGCTTATTTCTTAACCATGGGCTTAAAAATGTTAAAATTATTTTTTATTGGGTTCGTTTTTTTATTTAAATTTAAAATCATGAAGGTGTAAAAACTATATCATATATTTTTTTATTATATTATGCCTTTATCAACCCAACCATTATTTATTATCATTAAGAGCACTTTCCATAAAAATTAATATACAACGTGTAACAAAAGTAAGGATACTGCGAAATATCTCAAGAAAAGTGTATCTAAAGTAAATTGAGACTGCGGAAAATTTGGTGTACGCTCAATTTACTACACCACGTATATCAAATAAATTTATTTTTATTTAGTTAATCGGCTAACAAAAGTAAGTTTTAATTTCTATCACGCCGCCCATGCTTCAAAAAGAAATCGCCGACTGTTGACGGATATTTAGTTTTATTGTTGTCTCAATTGACTTTAGATACCTGATTTTAATGAAAATATGTCACAGTTTATCGTTGTTCTGTTATAAAAGGAAAAAAATCTAATAGAACATCCGATATTACAACTTTTTAAAAAAATGCGTAAAATTCTCAATACTTTTTATTAAGAGCATTTTTTAATGAAAGTGAACAGATTTTGAGAAAATGGTCTAATATCCATAATTTAATGTATTACCTCTTATTAAAATACCTGCACACAAGAGATAACCTGATATGTTTGACAACGTCAGTTTTATTGATTTAAAAAAAATTTGATTATACTGGGTTATGAGGATAGAATGCGAAACCTACAAGATGTTTGTAACATTTTTAATGACAAATATCCTAACAGAAATCCGATAACTATGTCTACCGTAAGTCAAATTAACAAAGCATTTCGTGAAACTGGAAAGGTACGTTCTGGCTGACCTAAAAGTGCAACAGAGGGTGATAAAGCATTGAATGTTTTAATCAGTTTAAAAGAAAATCCGAACCTCTCTACTAGAATAAAAATGACGTCTCACACATGTCCGTAGACCGACTTCTAAAAACCGAAAACTGAGAATGATCACGATAGGCGCTTGGAATTTTGTGAAAATGATGGAACGTTCCAGTACCAATCTAAACTTTGTCAATCAAATTATTTTTTCTGACGAAGCAACTTTTTTTTGAATGGAAACAGGCATAATTGTCGATATTAGGTCATGGAAAATCCACATTGGATACGTGATAATCATACCCAGTTTCCCCAAAAGATAAATGTTTCATACCACAAAGGGTACAAAAACAATCGGTCCTTTTGTCATGAAAGAACATTAACTGGAGAAAGATATTTGAACCTGTTAAGGACCCAAAATTGTCCCCAGTTATTGCAGAATTATTTCCGAATAACCGTTTCTTATGTTATATGTAAGAAATATGGTTTTAGCATGATGGTGCTCCATCGCATTTTGCTCGGAATGTTTGGGAATATTTAGACAATGCTTTTTTTTTTGGAAGATGAATTAGAGATAGAAGTACAATAGAGTGACCACCTCGGTCTCCGGACTACTTTTTATGGGGACACCTTAAAAATATAGTGTATAAAACTAAGCCTAATGACCTCGAGGATTTAAAGGAGAGAATAGAAATTGAATGTAATCGAATCGTGGAGGCTGGCATTCTTTTTAAAGTATTAAAAGTCTTCCCACAGTATTTGGCGTACTGTCAGGAAGTAAATAGACAACATTTTAAATAACTTACTTAGTTTCAATAATTTATAGTTTGTTGAACTAGGTATTTCTTTTTTGTAGTGTATTGTTTCCGTTTTTTTTTACAACCTATTTTTAAAGATGAGTCGCTGTTTTGTCTTGCTAGTGTTTTGGCAGCAAGATGAGGAATTATTGTGCTTTCCGGCCTGCCAGGCCGTACAGCTTCTTTTACTATTCCAGTTTCAGGAATTTTTTTGTTAATTTTACTTACAGTAGATTTTGTTATTGGATTTTTGTTAGGATATTTGTCATTAAAAATGTTACAAACATCTTGCAGGTTCGCATTCTATCCCAGTATAATTAAAATACCAAATCATTAGGTTTTAGTTAAACGATCCATTTTTGTAAATCAACAAAACTGACATTGTCAAACATTTTTAAATGTGTTCAGATTATTTGTTGCGTTTAGATTGACAAACAAAAGTGCGCCGATCGTAAGAGAGAAACACTAAGTAATAGAAAAGAATTGATTTCAAAATTTTAAAATTTGTCACTTTGTTTGACATGTAACCTAGATATGAAAAAAATGATAGTTTGAAGCCATCTATAATGTTATTTTTAAATGTGTTCAGATTATTTGTTGCGTTTAGATTGACAAACAAAAATCTTTTTTGGCTTTCTCGCGATTGAATAAAAATATTTGACTTTAAATTAATTGAAGCAAATATTTAATAAAATTACATATCTCAACATGTAGGCTAGTCTGTCTACGGAATATTTCGATACATATATAAACAATATTATTTAAGCAAGCATAATAAATTATATCATTTACCTTAAGTTTTTATAGACACATAGTACTTATACAAATACTTTCATCCTATCGGGACTCATCAGTGCGCCGATCGTAAGACAGAAACATTAAATAATAGAAAAGAATTGATTTCAAAATTTTAAAATTTGTCAGTTTGTTTGACATGTAACCTAGATATAAAAAATTATAGTTTGCAGCCATCTATAATGTTATTTTTAAATGTGTTCAGATTATTTGTTGCGTTTAGATTGACAAACAAAAATCTATTTTGACTTTTTCGCAACTGAATAAAAATATTTAACTTTAAATTAATTGAAGCAAATATTTAATAAAATCACATTTGTTTGTCATTGTCAAATATATCAAATTACCTTTTGTATGCAGGTATTTTAACGAAAGGTAATACATTAAATTATAGATATTATTTTTGCAAAAACTGTTAATTTTCATAAGAGGTGCTCTTAGCAAAAAGTATTGAGAATGTTACACAGATTTTAAAATATAGGATGTTCTATTAAAAACAAAAAAACGGCAAATTTGGCATCAATGCGGAACTTGCCATTGGATCCGGTACAATTTCATACCTAAGAGTACATATTTTTATTAAATTTGGATAAGCAGTACTTGAGATATACGCCGGTTATTTTTTAGGTGTTTGTTGGCTTAAAAAATTCATAACTAATAAATTATAATTAAAAATATCGCAAGGCCATAATATCCTAAAGAATATTTGTCATAAAGTCTAAAAAAATGTTAATTGGCAATAGGCTCATTTTATGAAATATCAGTGAAACGGCTTAGCGCTAGCCATATTGGCTGCGAGGAGCTCTATTTTCGACATTCAATTATATTTTTTATTGGAAATTTATTATTTTTTAAGAATCACCTTTTAAAAATTCTTAAATATTTAACAGTCTTTGATTTATTTGCAAAAAATTAAACTCCTTTTTTTTGGTCTTAATTTGTTAGTCACTTCTAAAATTGTTTATGTGCGGGTTAGAAACTTTGGCATAATTTTCTAGTCATTCGAATGAGTGAGTCGTCATTCATATTTTTGCTAGCAGTAGCAAGAATTAACACCATTTTGTGTTTCTGATCTAGACTACACTATAGAAGGTTGCTTTACAATCAAATCCATTCGGTAGATGATCAGGAAGATAAATAAATATAAAGAAAACAGGCACAGGCCAAGTTAGGCTGACCGGACGAACAGGGCAACAACAATAGCAGAAACAGAAAATAACAGAGTAAAAGTCGTTATAATTTGTATGAATATATTTTTTTACCATATTTTGAAATTTATTTTTGTCATTACTCAAATGCCTTATTTCTAGAGGAAAAATATTATAAAATTTTGTAGATGAGATTTCTTAAAAAAAGGTGTTTTAGCGTTTTCATTGGTGACTGATCTAGTTCTATAATTCATATTAATGTTGTGCTGAGTCTGATTAATTTTTGAAAAATAAAATAAATTAATGAGCTATAAATAAATAAGCTCAGAATGTTAAGTATTTCTGTTTCTTTGTATATTAATTTTGTAGGATATAATTGATCTTTATTAAACATTATTTTAATAATTTTATTTTAACATGTTTTGAGAACAGAGAGAGCATTGTCATGACAACTCATACTCCTCATACCACTATACAATAACGCAATACCGATTCGACCAAGGATAAATAAACCGTTAATAGTAATTTCTTATTTAATATAGTTTTTAATTGATGAAATTTGTGATACATTTTTCGAATTTTTTTTAGCAGTTTCTACGATATGGTCTGTCCATCTCAAGAATTGATCTATAACTATCCCTAGATATTTTACTGATTTAACTTTTTCAATCTGTGGACATTTGCAATTTGTTACACTACAATTTATATCCTGACCGACTTGTTGAGTGGTTGATCGGCGGAAGTTAGAGAAAAGGAGATAAACTTGGTTTTGTCTATACTAAGGCTTAGCAAATTGTGATTTAACCAATTTTGTATAATACGAAGATCGCCCTCTACCTCAGTATAAAATTGATTCCAATTACAATCAGAGAATACGATTGCCGTGTCATCTGCGTATGATATAATTTTACCCTTAATCGGAAGATCACCGACATCATTAATATATATTAAGAAGAGAAGCGGTCCCAGTACGGTTCGGTACGGTACGGTTGTATTATTCAAAACAACTTTTAGAATTCTGTTTTTAAGTATGATTTAAAAAGTTCTAAAGCTACTCCCCTTATGCCCACATTAAATAATTTTTCCAAAAGAATTTTGTGTGAAACGGTATCAAATGCTTTAGCAAGATCCATAAACATACAGATACTTTTTTTGTTTTGGTTAAGCAGGTTAGTTCAAAAGTAGCATCTTCGGTATTTTTTTTGAGGTCGAAATCCAAATTGGTATTTGTAAAGGGCATTACTACTCTCCAAAAAAGGCAGACATTTTATATTTATATATAAGACAATTTTCCCAGATTTTTGCAATGTTACTTATCAATGATATTGGTCGATAGTTGGTCGTATCTGCTCGATCGCCCTTTTTTGGTACTGGTATGACGAGAAAGGATTTCCATGCTTCTGGAATTATACCGGAAGAAAAAGTTAGGCTAAAAATATGCTTTAGTGGTTTTATCAGATATGTGTGAGTATTTTTTAATTTCAGTAGTTATTTGGTCATCTCCTGGGGATGAATCATTTTTCAATGATTGTATTGAATTAATTATTTCAGAGTCAGTTCCTGGTTTTAGAAAAAAAACGTTATTTTTTAATTTAGTAATAGGTGGATTTCGTGGGATTTTTTTAGACCCTTTTTTTAAGTCGATTATTAGAAGCAAATAATTTGCTGCCAATAATTAAGTTAACGACAGAGATAGAACAAAATAAATACATAGTTTGTTTATTTCACATTAACACTTAAAAAATAATGAAAAATAATTTATCAAACGATCATAAACTGTCACCTACAGATATATTGCATCATAACGGTCTGCACAAATTATGAGCACATTTACTGGCTAAATAGAACAATTAATTAAAGTATATGAATAAACAACTTGCAGTTGACAGCGGTCACAAGGCAGATACTACTGATAAAATTTTATATTATACTTTCCCTACAAAAATGAAAGCATTTATTTATTTTAGAACCATAACCAATATCAATAAACTTAAGCAGCAACATGTAAACACTTATCTTACTTATGTTCTGCTATAAATCATGCCAATCTCCCAATAAACCGATACGCAAGTAAACTCCGATACTAACACCAACCAGTTGATTTCAAATTAACTGTCTCTGCATATTAAACAAATTTAAATCTTTAACTAAAGTTAAGTTATTTAATAATAGAAGAAGAGTCAGTTTTAGATGAAATACCTATCTCTTTAATTAAATTGCAATATTTTAGGAAGTTATTAGCCAAACGCTCTAAATACTTTAATCACGTTTAGGTGCTTTTCGTCGTAAATTGTGAGGTTCTTTAATCTTAGCTTATTTAATTATCTCAGAACTTAGCGGCACTTTAGCAAATATGCAAGGAAATTCTGAATTTATATTTGTTCACCATGCATAACGAGGTTAAACACGTGACTGCACTTGTAGATCTTAAATAGAACTTAGAAGTAAGGCAGAGCATGAATGTAATATTATTTAAGCATTTTTAAGTAGTATACTCATGCATCGTGAACACTTGTGATTGCACATACAGTCTCTGACAAGCCCCGAAAAAAAATTTTAAATGTTCTTTTTTAACACATTATAGTATCTATATTATTATCAAGAATTCATAGTTCTTGGGTTTAGACCGTGTCAAATTGGAATTACTTTCCGACGTTTCGCATGCGATTGCACGAGGCATCTTCAGGAATCTTCACTGCACAAGATCAAAGTCCGAATGAACTCCGATGAACATAGTATAGGTATAGGTATTTATATCTGACCTGTGCCCATCGATGCGTGACGCATTGTGATGATTGGTATCCACGCATGATGTAGTACGTAACCCGGTTCTCTATTGAGATTTTCAGGGTGCATGATAACTTCAATTGATTCTTTAATTTTCGTTTATAATATCCCGAAACTGATGCAAGAACCAGTTGCGTGCCTAAAGGGCCGGCAGGGTTCTCAGCGCCGGGGGGCCACGGCTACTTGAAGAGCCTCCAAATTAAACAGGGTATTCAAAAAAAATATTTTTTCCACAGATAAAGAAAAATCCGGGATTTCGCAATTTTTTCAACCATCGTATACTGTGGGAATGATACTAATAAGATAACGTAATATATAAAGTCTGTGAAATATTTGGAAGTGACAGTACTCATTGCGTATTTAGATATAATATTAAGTCAGCTAGATAAAAGATTTGCTGCGTTTAAAACAGTTTATTCAACATTTTCAATTCTAAATCCTCATATATTGGTTAAATTGAATGACTCAGAAATTTTGCAAAAGCTCTTCTCAACTTCTCAACTAGCAACTAGCTAATTCAGATAAAATCATTATTGTATAACATTACCTTAATACAATTCGCAAAACTATATTTTCGAAAAAAATTAATTATTGTTAAGCAGTATAGCAGAACTGTGTTCTGCGTTCCAATTATTTCTAGTTCTTCCTGTAGGCTGAGCTCAATCGGAAATATTATTTTCAAAGTTGAAATTAATTAAAAAATTTCCTTAGGTCGACCATGACTCAAAGTCGTCTTAGTTATCTAGTTCTTATAGAGCACGAAAGGGCTAGAGAAGTAAATATTGACTAGTTGATAAATATTTTTACTTTTTTATTTCTTTTTTTACTAGGATAATTCTTTTTTTATGTTAAGGTTTTTATTAATACATTTATGACATTTTTTGTTTACTTATTTTTTTGGATACATATACAGGGGGCCCCCAAGAAAAGTCTGGCGGGAGGCCCCATAAAAACTCGGCAGGCCAGGCAAGAATCTTGGTATCTTTTACATTGTGTGCTGGTACTCAGCCTCAGCGAATTGAACAATTTGTTTCTTACTAATACATATTTCATGTTCCTTAAGTCTAGTAGACACAGACCGTCCAGTTTCACCCATATACACTTTTCTGCAGGAATAAGGAATTTTATAAACCCCTTTTGATTGTAAAGGAATTACATCTTTTGGTGTACTTAAACATTGCCCAAACTTTTTGTTTGCCCTAAATATTGTGCGAATGTTGGATCTCCGCAAAATGCTTGCAATTTTATATGTAGTACTCTGAAAAAAAGTAAAACTGCACTAATTACTGGTTTAGGTCTCGGATTATTATATAAAACCTAATCGAACGCCTAATATCTTCAGTGCAATATCCGTTTGATTTTAATGCTTCAGTCAGTTTTTCTGTTTCTTCCGGAATTGAATTTGTATCACATATTGATAAAGCCCTAAAGACTAATAAATTGATAACGGATTGTTTTTGAGATGGATAACGGTGTGAACTAAAATTTAAATATCTATTCGTATGTATCGGTTTCCCGTAAACAGTATGACTTAGGGTGTCGTTCGCTTTCTGTTGACACCATTTGACTCAATTTCCATAGTGAATTTTATATTAAGATGTTGTTGGTTTAGATGATCTAAAAATATAGTTAAACTTTCTTCTCCATGAGGCCATATTACAAAAGTATTTTGTATTCTATATTCTTCGAAAGCCTCCATACAAATTTTCGCTACCACAGGAGATAGCTTAGATTCCATGGCGGCACCCAAGGTTTGCTTATAAAAGGTCCCT
The DNA here is from genome assembly GCA_030620095.1 of Kuschelorhynchus macadamiae. Taxonomy (NCBI): domain Eukaryota; kingdom Metazoa; phylum Arthropoda; class Insecta; order Coleoptera; family Curculionidae; genus Kuschelorhynchus; species Kuschelorhynchus macadamiae. The sequence continues at coordinate 977,014 of JAUTXW010001847.1, forward strand.
TGAAAAATAAAATATGTGGACGTTAAGCATTCCCTTATCAATTCAAAATATGTCGGAAATTATAGAAATTGAATAGTCAACAGGCACATTGGTTTACAGGGTTTCAATACCAAAACTGACTAAAATATCACCAGGATTAAAAGTAAAATCTACTGGCAACTCCAAGACATTAATAAGACTGCAAATTTTCCTTTCAATTTTCTTAGTTGGATCTTGTTGTCCTATAGCTGTCATCTTGAAGTAATGTCTCTATTTTCTCTACGTAGTTGTTCTTGTCCATGACCACCGTTTTATTTCCTTTATCTGCAGGTAACATTATAACACCTTCTTTATCATTAAGGTTCACTCTAGCTGTTCTTTCAGCTGACAAGTTGGATTTTGGTAGTTTAGAGCTGCGAAGAATTTTTACTGTTTCATATTGAACCGAATCTTTCTGTTCTTGTGGTAGTTTTCGGATGCTGTCCTCTACACTTGCGATTATGTCCTCTACTAGAATGGTTCTTGGAGCGATTGCGAAAATATGTCCTTTAGAGAGAACCGATTCCTCTGTTTTGTTAATGACATAGATGATACATTGAATACTGTATTTAGACTGGCTAATGTTGGTGCGAAGAGTCACGAACTTCTTCTGTTGTTTTGAGGTCAGTGGCTGGTAAATCCTTTCTGCTTGCTGGGAGGTTATTTTGTCCAATATTGTAAATGAATTGATTTCAAGCGTCGAAACGTCGACTGTAAATGTTCCTGGCTGTCCCTGTTGAAACATGATCATTAATTTAAAGAGGATTGGGAACTATTTCCTCATCATGACATCTTATGAGGAAGGCCTGTGTGTGGCAGAACATCTTCCGGCTGGTACTAAAATTGCCAAGATTTTTGGCATCTTTTTTGATCTCCTCGCTATAGAGGTTTCTTGGGTTTAGACCGTGTCAAATTGGAATCAGTTTGCGACGTTTCGCCTGCGATCTTCAGGAATCTTCATTGCACAAGACCAACACTGTTTATCTCTGATAAACATAGTTCAGGTACTTATACCCAACCTTTTACGTTGTACACAATGTAAAAGATATCGAGGTTCTTGCATCAGTCTCGGGTTATTATAAACGAAAAACTAGAGAATCAATTGAAATTATCAAGCACCCTGACAATTTCAACAGAGAGGCGGGCTACGTGCTACATCATGGGTGGAAACCAATCACAGTGAGCCACGCGTCGATGGGCACAAGTAAGGTATAAATACCTGAATTATGCTCATCGGAGTTTATTCAGTGTTTTGATCTTGTGCAGTGAAGATTTTTGAAGATGTCTCGGGCAATCACAGACGAAACGTAGGAAATTAATTAAAATTTGACACAGTCTAAACCCAAAAACAATGATTTCTTAATTGACTCCAGCCGTGAAAGCTTTCGTACTATGTATATTATTATTATTAACAGCTCTCCCTTAAAAGTTATGCAAAATAATTGATACAATAACAGTTATTCACAAGAACACAAAAGTAGCGCTTTTTGCATCCCAAAATTAATTAATTAGGTAGCGAGAACACAAGAATATTTTGAATTATTTTCTACGAATGCTATGAAAACTTTCAAAAACTCACACCCTGTAGCATCTGAATTAATTCGTCTAAAATTGATTTGCCATGCCAGTTCACCTGTGAATTATGACTTATAATGCACTAACGATTTATGTGCAATTTTATTCATTTAAAATAATAGTAATTATAGTGTCATTAATATGTATTTTACTGTTGGATGAAAGAAAACACCCGTTTCGTAAGATTAAACGTCTTTTTAAATAGATCGTGTACGTTAAGGTCAGGCTCACGAAACTTAATAAGTTTAGTACGATATTTAAGTCGCACATTATTGCTCTCTCTATATTTCCATAATTCGTTTAATAATTAATCTCATGGTTAATACCATCAAAAAGTTTTATATTGAAAACTTTTCCTAAGGCATGATATAAAATAATAATTCTAATTAGGGAATAACTAAAGATTTTAATTTAAATTACAACTTAACTTACACTTTAAAAAATGTTTATTAATTTCTGAGAACATGCAACTTTTGCATATGATGGGTGTCAAAATAGTAAGGGATGCGTGTTCGGCCTGCGGTTTATTAACGTTCGTAGTAATAATATATTACACGTTTATACAGTCTGTTAGGGGTTTGACTACAAATATTTTGACATAGGATAGTATGAACGATTTTAAACAAAATATTCTTATAAACCATCGGTAAATTCAAAAGGGTTTAGAGATATCTAATTTTAAAATGTTTAATTTTAGAGAAGGTTTCAAATAATTCCAAGACAACATGGCAACATTGCTATTTGCTTAAACATCAATGTGAGGACAATCTCATCACCTGTGTTTTGTCAAAAAATAATTATAAAAAAACCTGTAGGTTTGAAAACGATTAAATTATTTTATTTTGATTATTTTTTTTGGAACGTATGAAGTAATTTTTTAATAAACTGTGATTTGTTAGCATAATATCGGCGTGTTACAAAAATAGTAAAAACTTGTTATTAAAAGTTTTTAGATTATTTATTTGTATACTTTTAACTGGTCAACCCTAATTAAGTTTAACAGTTTCCAAAAATTAATAAAGAATATGAACTTGTCAAGCATATTAATTTATAGCACACTAGTAGGTAATTCGCACACTAATAAAAGCATTTTAAAAACTTAAAGTAAATGCTTAAAATGACTACCGACACTATTTAAACACGCATGAATATGGCGAAGCCAATTTTCTTGAAGAGATTCAAGAATGTTAGGTCCTTGTCTAATTTTTTCCGCTGCAATAAAAATACGGTTTCTAAGGTCATCTTCATTTTCAATTTCACCCCTAATATACACTAATGTTTTCACCTGCCCCAAAAATAAAAATCAAAAATTTAGGTCTGGTGACCTCGGAGGCCATTTTCTAGGTTCTGGGGGATTTCAACCTATCCAACTATTATTAAACGCATAATCCAGATGTTGTAACACATTCCTATGAATGTAGGCAGGAGCTCCATCATAAAGAAACCAGGCATTGGCTCGCTGAGCTAAATGAATATCGTCTAAAAGAGTAAGTAAGTCATTTAGTTAAAAATTGGAGGTTGGTCTCTCGTTGGTAGGTCCGTTAACCGACTGTGATTAATTCCAGCCCAAATATTTATTGAAAACCGGTATCGAAATCGGCCTTGCTAAATTGTGTGTGGATTTTCTTGATTCCAAAATTTTCATGTACTTGAATTTTTCGGAGAAACCACCTGCAAATTCTCTTCTTCGGTTTAAGTCCTTTAAAGTCAAAGCCTGTACTCTCTGTACATGATAAGGGTACCGAAGGTTTTTTCACGAAGGGTACGATGAATGGTCCAATGAGAAAATCCAACTTGTAGCGAGATTTCCCGAGTGCTCAAACCAGGGTTTGCCTCCACTAGGACTAAAATATGTTTCTCGTTTTCGGGTGTTATTTGCCTTTCTGGCCCCGATTAATTTGAGGGACGTTTGCACTTCCCCTATCGCGATCTCTTTGTAAAACCGCCACAAATGTTCTGTCATTAGGACACCTCCTGTTAGGATATCCTTCCCGGTATATTTGGGACGTCAAATGAGCATTCTGTCTATACTCTGCATTAATAAGTAGCATGTCTGCATATTCAATATTCGCATAAATTTTTAAAGAGTCTTTAAATCCTTATTACGTATTAAAATGGTATGGAAGCGCCTCATACGGCAAAAAATTAAGGTAAAAGAATCAAAAAACAAGACACCTGCAACTGATATGTTTGCGAATTGTTATGTTCGTTGAAGCCTGCTCGTTTCTATACGGTGAGCAGTGTTGCCGTTTTCAAATAAGCATTCTATGGTAAAATAAAACAATCTATTTGTTCTTTATTTTTTAAATTAGTTAAGGTCGTTCAAATATTTTACTAAGAAAAAATGTGTAGGAATTTTGAAGAAAATCGTATAATTAATTGTTTTCCATAATAAAATTAATAAACCTTAGCGCCGTTTTTCTCAAAAATGCTAAGGAATTAGCAAAATTAGCAGAATTATCAAAATGGTCCATACTATCACGTGTTAAAATATGTGTAGTCAAACCCCTAACACCCTGTAGAGATGCAACCTAAAACATAACAGGCTTCTATGAAATGCTCGAAATTTGCTAGTCCTTAGCAGTCTATATACGGCTTTAGAAACTTTTCATTATTACCATCCGATGCATTCCTGGCAAGCCTGGAATACGGATGAATTTTAGCTATCCGTGGGCGACAGATTTATAAACGATAGCAAAGCGAATGTAGGAATTTTGAACTATTACATTTAGTTAATTAGAAAACTGAGTTACTGGTAACTTACACACAATGTTACAGTAATACACAACAAAAAAAGAATTAACACAAGTTATTTGAATATTTTGTACATAAAGCTGATAGCGTTTTCCATTGATGTCCTATATATGAGATGCCGTTTCATTAACTTGTAATATAAAATAGGCTTAGGAAAATGAATTTGAAATATATTGTGTCAATAGGTATATTTTTTAATCAGTAGTCTATGAGACCTAAGCTTAAAGTGAGGAAAAGAAAGAAATCTTAAACACTTCAAAGCTCAGTGGAACAACACCGTATCGATCTTATTAAATCAAAAAATTTGACTAAAACTGGATAACCCTTAACAAATAGCTCACATCACGTTCTGTATGTCTTTAAAGATAAATGTACCAAACTAGGTATATTTATAGCCAGCAAGAAGAGGCCCAATTGATGGATATATAAAATAAAGGGTGTTCCATGAAAAAAAATGCAACTTTGTTTTGCCGCGACTTTATAACCATTACTGGATTATTAGTTTTTTTTTACTTCAGCTCTTACTTTTAGAAGTGAATAAGCTGCACCTGTAGGTGTTAAGTAGAACATATTTATAAGTAAGAGTATGAATAGATCCAACACCTCCTACAAGACAAGGCCAGGAGCTGAGATAAATTTTTTAGTGTCGTTACGTTCCGTGGTCATACTTCCATTCTTTGCCGTTCGTCTAACATCGGTAGTTGTCGGTTCACATTCCTCTTCAGCCATTTTAGCTTGCTAGGTTGAAACGACGTTGTGAAACTAGGCCAAAACTCTGATTTTAAGAAACTTGAGAAAACATTTTTTTTTTCGTAGAAGTTTATAAATACCTTAAATTCATTATTAATTCATAGCTAAAATAATTTTACAGCAGTATTCCATTGGGGCTATTGTTTCATGCAAATTTTTCTTACGAATAGTTACAGACTTATTCAGAAAGCCACGTTAAATGGACGTAAGGCAAATGCAGCTACTATATCGCTTCTCGACAATGCATTCAACGAAGTTATAGTTCTCGCCCAGTCATATACTTTATATTTTTATTTTGGAGTCAAGATTAACAGTAAGAATAATAATTATTCTGAATCCACCATGAAATAAAATGAAACAGTAAACTCAATCTGGCATCGTTGCTTCGTGCCGTATCCCCCCGTGACGTCGGACAATACGTCCGCATGTCGAGGTTGCCGTTCTATTACAATTGTAATAGATCTATTTATAACTATTGTGAAGGATCTATTACTCTAATGCTTAATAGACCAGTTAATATAAAAGCCAAAAGCTACATATATTTTAGAGTTGCATTTATAAACGTAACCACAAATATTTGTTTGATCCTGCAATATAGCTAGTTATTGGTTATTGTCATTATTTGGCCATCTCTGTTTTACACTATTGTTTTTAAATTTTGGATATATTATTCACAATATAACTTGTAACTAGGAGCCAAGTTAACCCAGGTAAACTTTGTCGGCTCTGCCTGTTCCCATTTTTAGCGTAAGTAAAGATAAACCAACATTAAAAAATTTGATTTTAGCACAAATAAATTTTAAGCAAACTATGATCTGTTAGTATTTTTGAAAATCTATTACCTTTTTACTAACCTATCTATTACTTTAAATCAAATCGCTGTGGCTGTGGCAACACTGTTGTTTTGTTCAGTATTAAACGGGATAATAGACGTTCGTGTCAATAAACTCGATATTATCGATTTTGTTATATTTAGGGAAAAGAATCGGTTTTTGATACGTTTATAACTGTTTTATATCCTTTCAAAATGTTGTGTACCCGGTTGTAAAGGTAATTACCAGAGCGATCCAACAGTGCGAGTGTTTCGTTTTTCGAAAACTGAACGCCGATTAAAATGGCAGTGCCGTTCATCGCGAGGGATTTGTTCCTAGTGATAGCAGCCGAGTGTGTGAGTGTCATTTTGAAAAAGAAGATTTATTTGGCAGATATCCCAGCAGAACTCCAAAACGGGTGAGATCGTTTCTGTAAACTTAAGTATACCAAGATTAAAAGAACACAGCGTACCAACTAAATTTCATAATTGTCCAAAATACTTATCGAAAACTAAAACGCATCGAAAAAGCAGGAAAGAAAAGTTTTGAGAATTAGACGAAATTCAATTTCAGCAGGGTATTGACGAAAGCAACTGCGAAATCTTAAAGCATGTAACCCTGGATTTTCTTAAAACCAAGGTACAAGATTGCTACGCTCTTATTTAATAATAATTATTATTACTGTTTTATTTTAAATTATTTCAGTCACAAAAAGGTATCAAGATTACAGCTCGTGGTCAACAGAGCGTGCAATCTAGATGCCCTAGCTTAATTGACCCAGAGAGTAGGGCGTAGGAAAATTTAAGAAATCTTAACGAAAGAAAAAGAGAGAAAAAAAAAGAAATGAGCATAATAAGTGTGTTATCAGTTACGGTATAAAAGAAAAAAAGGTAAACAATGAGTGTGTTATCAGTTACGGTATAAAAGAAAAATGTAAACAATAAGTGTCACCAAATCCAGCAGCACCTGGAAGTTCTGAAGCGCTCCTAACTTCAAACTAGGCCCGTTACATGGGATTAGTCCCGAGTCTTGAAGTTAAGTCCGTGACTTGAAATTATGTCTGTGACTTGCAGTTGCAATTAACCCCTGACTTGAAATTAGGACAGTGACTTACAGTTGGCCCCTGACTTGAACCCTATGAAAACAAAATTTTCTAGAATTTTTTATAGTGATTCAAAGTCTATAACGAAAACCCAAATAATTTTAATTAATTCAAAAAATCCCCAAAAGGTTTCTACTGATTCAAAATTAACTGAAGTATCAGAACAATAATTTAATTTTAAAAATTTAGAACTACCGAGAAGTATATAAAAAAAATATTTAATTAATTTCAAGACACTAATTAGAACTTTTCTTTAAATAAATTAAAACCGCAAGCAACAAAATAAAAAAAATACAATAAAATAATTTAAAATGAAATCACTAAAGATACCATCAATAAGCACAAAATACCCTGATGGGTATTGAAAATTCAGTCGAAACGTTGTGTCAATAAATCCAACAAATACACAAATAGAAACTAAGACCGAAAAGGAAAATTCTAAAATTTACTTTATCAAATATAATCTCAATAACAAGCGTTAATACTTTAAAAAAAAAAAACTAGGCCCTGATGATGACCTAAAATTAATCGAAACGTTGGGTAAGAAAAATATAAGCACCTTATTATAACTGACTCCAATAAAACTAAATTCAATTTATAATAAATAAATTTGTAGCAAAATCGATTACTATAACAATTTCCCGTATAAAATAAATAGAAAATTTAAACTAACCTCGGCCAATTTAAATAAAAATGAGAATAAAATAAAAAAATAGCAAAATGTTAACAAAAGAAGGTATGTATAGACCTGAAGAATAGCAAATATTTAAGCGAAACGTTATGAGAATACTTACAAAAAATATAGATATCATAAGGCAGCAATAAGAAAAATCAAAAGGCACAAATATATTTAAATTATAATATAACCAGCTTAAAAAAAAGGTTTTATTTAATTAATTATTTTCCAGCGGCAAATCAAAATGCAAAAAAAATGCCATAAACTAAAAAAAAAACAATTTACGTCATACTTAATTGTTACTGAAAACCTCTGCAATCCATTCATTAATCTGTTTATTATCTATTAAAAAGAACGAATGCAATCAAATCACACTATGCAAGCTGCTTAAATATTGTGGTTTTATTTTAAAATAAAATGGAGCCAATTTACGATCCACAAAATATGGTTAATATAATAAGAAAATTAATCAAATTACTGAGGTAAAAGATGTTCAACGAAATTCAAACTAAAAATGTGTCTTCGTATGAATTTGTTACACTTGCATTTAATATTTAAGATTTCAAAAAATATAAAAACTAGCCCCTGTTGCATCAAAAAAATAATCGTCTCACCCGAGCAAAAGTTAATTCCAAAAAAAAAAGAGAAAAGTTACCAAATTACGAATTCGAAAATCAAGCAAAATTTAAGAAAAAAAAATAAATACCCTTTTCAGGATAAATGATATTAAAGCAAATTACCTATCCAATAGGGTCACTCAGTTCTAGTCAGAAAGTGGTTTCACGTGCCAAGTACAAGGGCATGGAAAATGGCGGTCTGGTCCAATCTTCAGGTAAAATCCTCTCTTAGAGAGATTTTCTAGCACGAAAAATAACACTCACAGTGCAAACTATTATGTGCCAGAAAAACTATTGCGGTGTTGAGGAAAAATCCCGCTAACGGATTTCCAAGATTTTCCTGGATTATTTCCTCAGACTCGCGCTGAAGGCCTGTGGGTTATCTGCAGGTGACCAGAAAAGTGAAAAAATGTGTTACCCCAGCTTCTTTTCCATCTAGAACTTTGGTTAACTAAGGTGGCGGAATACCATTGGCTAGAATATGTCAGGTGCTAACAACCTTGCCAAAAGAGCACATAGTCGGAATAAAACAAGGATATGATTAACATGTTAGACAAGAAAAACGACTCTCCATTGGTTGCGAAAGATACAGGAAATAATGCAGGAATTCACTTGGCAACAGCGAAAAAGATGCCTGCGCTCTTGATATGAGGAAGTACCGGTTGGAAGGTTTCGAGAATAAGTTAATATGGAAGTCTTAGCCGAATAGATCCGAAAAGTTCCGAGACGACGCAATAATAACATTGAAAGAAACAACTAACCTGAAATTTAAAAGCAACGCCTAGGCGAAATGGAAACGTAAATAAACAAGTAATATTTAATTAATTACTCTAGTAATAATGGAAAAGGACCACTCAGAAAAGTCAAATATTAGTCCGGAGCAGAGTACCAAAGACTCAAAAAAAATGATGTGCTAATGCAGGAGTAGTTAAATGCGTAGTTAAAAGTGAAACGTAAGTTGAGTTTAATTTAATAGAATTTTCTTAACTGTATAAATTCATTATTTAACCATAAAATAGGAATTTATTCACACAATTATTAACTATTTATTTTAGGAAATGCATCAGACGCAGACGTAACGAAATTTTAGTTTATAATAGGCTCCAAGTAATTATGCAACTATGGACAAAACAAAAGTCGATCTGAATTTCGGAACATCAAACATTGATAGAAATTATAAGAAGGGTGTAGTTTATATAGTCTCAGGAAAAAAAAGGTAAGAATATTAATATTGAATCGAGAAATACCTTTGGTTTATTTATGTCTTAGTTAAATGAAAATGCCTTTATATGTTACATATTCACAGCAAAAGAGAACACGAATAATAAAATGTAGATTTAAGAGAAAGTATGAAGTGCTGTATATATAGTATCTATAGTATAAACATAATCCTACGTATATCTGAAAAGAAATATTTATCAAGGCAACCCTTTTTTTTAATACAAGTATTTACAGTTCAATATTAATACATAATATCGACTTTATATCAAAGAATTTATTGGGGTATTGATGATTTGGTTTTTTTTTTACAGCAACAGAAGAGTTATTCAAAATATACGCTCGAATCTAAAAATGCAGCATATCTAGCCAAGGAAAACGAAAATCCCAAGACTTGTATAAAGGACTCGAAAACAGGTTTTCAAAATTAATAAAATTTAAATTTATATCTACTCTGTAAAATATATGGGAAATAAATAGTTTGTCTAAAATGCTATTTGAAGTTTTTCTTATACAGTATCTAATTATTAAATTCGGCAAAATTAAATAAATCCAACAATTATTTTTGAACTGATTTTTTTTTGGCGACATCTATGATTCGAACGCTAAACTTGTACCATTTACTGAAAATTATTCCTTTATATCTTTAGTCCAGATATAGTTACAAAATTAACTACTTATCGAGTGGTGACACTGTGTGTACCGAAATTTGCTGCAAAAGATGTTGAATTTATATTTCGCTTAAATATGAACAACGTAACCGCTTCTAATAACAAAACTACTAAAATCTAAGTAAATCAAACCAACAAGGCGTACATATTAATCGCTAAACTTAATACTAAAGTAGTAGATTATAGTATTAAATTAACCATACAATGAAATGCACTTATAACAAAATTAAACTGTTACAAGCATGAACAGCGCACAAATTATGATTCTCTTGAAGGGTTCTATAATTTTTTTAAGACATTTAATTTAAGGGAAGGGTAGTTTATGACTGACGAAAAAATTTCGAAGACGCTCTTCACGATTGAACATACTCCTGGGCCTATAATTACATGGGCGGTTAAAATAAATACCGATTTAGAAATAAGTACATATTTATATGGATAACCAGTAAGTGTATAAATTGATAAACAGAAAACGCCCTTTTTGTCAAGTAGTTTGGACGAATTAAGAAATTTAATTGATAGCTTCGGTTGTTCAATTAATGTTTTTTCTTTAGAGACCGAACAAGACAATAACCCCCATTATGACTGAGATCCTGAATTTGAGAACCGAAGAAATAGCAACGATTTATCAAAAATAAATCTAGTTCTGAATTTTGTTTCAGAATTGTTAAAAAATTTAAAAGTAGACAATGCTAAGGCAGAAGCATTACAATTTATTTGGGAGCAAATAAAATTAAGAACTTTGCCAAAAGAACGATAACGATATTCATGTACAACTAAGGTATTTTGTTCAATTATATATACAATTAGTCCTCATGTCTACAAAAGTTTAAGAAGTCATTGGCCAATAATTTTACTCCATCCTGATTCCATTAGGGGTGTGTGTAATAATTTTTTAACCAATCCCCATATTGATGAGAAAAGAATATGTTTGACTTATGTTCAAAATATTTTTAAATATTTAAATGACCAAGACAAATATGGTTCTCTGTTAATGAATGAAATTCGTATTGATCATTATATTGACTATAAGAGTAGAAATGTGATTGGGGCATCAGTGAACAATGAATCAGTAGCAGCAACTGCATATGCGTTCATGATTACAAGTATATTTTCAGATGTTAAAGAAGTTGTTCACATTGCCCCTATATCAAAAATTAATTATGAATTGCTTTTCTAGTTTGTCAAAACGATAATTACTACTATGGCTACAGGATATACAGTCTTTTGTGTACTCAGTGACAACAATTCAAATAATGGAAAAGCAATGTCTAATTTTTCCCCAAAAAATAACTTAATATAATGTATTCACATCCTGTCGATCCAAAAAGCCATTATTCTGTTTGTTTGATTCTGTACGCCTTTTAAACTGCATTTTTAATAACTGGCTAAACTCAAAACCTGATTAGATACTTATATATCCGGACTTTTGCAGCGGCGAAAAAAAACTGCTTGTTTTTTAGCTCTCAAAAAAATGCATGACTTAGAACAAAACATGTTACTAAAATTTGGCTATTCTTCAAATTTAAAAGCTCTGTATCCATCTAGCTTGGAAAGACAAAATGTAAAACTTGTATTGAAAATTTTTAATTCTTTTGTAATTGAAGGCCTACAAAATTTTGAAAAAGATGTCCCTAATGCGCAAGATACAGCCGATTTTTAAAAAATAATACTCAAGTGATGGAACATAAAAACACCTTTAAAAGGAAAACGTTTGCGTGACATTTTTCAAGAACCTATTGTAAGAGGTGATGTTTCAAGGGATCCAAAACTTGAGTTCTTAGAACAAATGTTAACTTGGTTAAATACCTAGAAATCAGAAGAATTTTTAAAAAAATCAACAAGTCAAACTCAAAAAGCTCTATACCATACTATTTATGGTATGCAAGACATAGATAAATATTGTTTTGATGAATAAAACTTAACTTATATTTTACTAGTAAAATTGCGAACTGATCCCTTAGAAAATCGCTTTGGAAAGTACAGACAATTGGCGGGGGGACATTACCATATCTCAATTAGACAACCTTAGGAGGCTGAAAAAAGACTTCGGATTCAATCAATACTGACACTAAAGTCTCGTAAATTTGGAAACTTATCTATAGAGGAATTCTATGAATCACCTGAATGTGACGAACAGGGCAGTGTTGAAGACTGTTCTAATAAAATTGACGAAATATTAAAAAATACCTGTATTGAAAAATCTGTTATTGACAATTTAAAACCCGAAATGCCCGTGATTACTTATCTAGGAGGCTATTGCAGCCACATTGCTTTAAAGAGACTAAAATGCAATTATTGCAAAACTTCTTTGAAAAACCTTATTGTTGATGATAATTTTAATCTCATAATTAACCTAAGCAGAGGGGCACTACAATATCCTCGAGATTCTGTATTGAAATAGTTGTGATTTCTTATATTTTATTCCTGAAAATACTAAGTAATCATGAGAATAAATTCTTGAATATTTTTTCTCAAAAATCATTCCTGACTAAACTCATATTTACTTATATTCTTAAAGAAGAATTTTTAGTTTATTTCGAAGGCTGCAATACGCACACACAAAAACAATTATGGAAATTGTACTTAGTAGTTTTACCAATACTTTAATTATAAATTTCTGTAGCAAAAAAATAATCGATTAGGTAAAGGTCATAAAAGGAAATTAAATACATATTCAAAATAATTGACATTAATATATTCACTTCGACTAAATAGTGGCTAGGTAAACCAATGATGAAATGCAGAGTAAGAGTATTTTTCTGCTTGTCATTTCACTCGGTTAAAACGACTTTAGGTAGGTACCTATTTATTTCGAAAAACTACAATAGAACATCGTAACTATATAAAAATAATTGTAACAATTATTAAAATATTAGCGCTGACGTCACAAATCAGCGCCTTGGCCTTGTGTTGCATGAGATATTGATATATTACGATTTATGCACTTTTTAAGTTTAAACATGCAAGGTGAAAAATCGTAATTGCTCATAATGTCTCTATCAAAACCGAAAAATTTCAAATATCTTTTTATTATATTGTATTCCATTATAACATGTATATTATTATTACTGTTGTAACAGCACTTCATTAAAAGGTATGTAAAATAACTAATACAATAATAGTTATTTACAAGATTTTAAAAGTAGTGTCTTTTACTTCACAAAAGTAATTAAGTCTCGATAGCATAAAAATATTTAAAATATATTTCTGCAACTGCTATGAAAACGTTCAAAACTCAAATCTAGTAGGATCTGAACTAATTTCTCGTCGTGTGAAATAATTTCGCACGTCTCAAACTGGTTTGTCATTCCTGGTCGAAATTTTTGGGAAAACAAAATGTATTGATGTGCAGAACACAGAAAATCTCTGTATGTCCTCGGAATGACATTTTTAAGCATAAAAGTGTTGGGAACTAAAATTTGCAAGATTTTTCTCAATTAACTTAATTCTTCACGACTTTTTTGTAGAGGTAAGAAGAGGTCAGTGAACTCTATACAACGTAAATGGAATGGCACAGTGATGTTTGAAAAGTGAAGCAGATCGATAAACAGGTAACCTGCAGTGTTGGGCTATCTCCGTCTCTCTCTCTCGTATGGAGTTAAATGGCAAAAAATGCCGATTTATATATGAAAGTAAGCTCTCTTACCACTAAGATACCGAGGCGGTTTGACTTTTGGATCCAAAATCTCGAACTAAATTGTTCAGGATAGTTCAGATGACAAAGTGTCATTTAGCAATCAAAGTTATAAATTTTTAGCGGTACATAAACTTTAGCGCCTAAAAGTCTAATTAAGTACGCCAACGACAAAATAAAAATAAAATCTAACATAAAGAAATTAAAACTAAAAACACCCCTTTATATGCATACTATCATAATAATATCATATTTCAGATGTCAGACTGGTGGACGCAAATGCCTCGCTTTAGTCTTGACCGGGTGGTCTAGAAGCGGTATATTTTATTTATTTAATTTTTTTATTTTATTTCTCTTTAATTTAATGTATTTTTATCCTATCTCTTTATGTTTTATTATTTCTTACTTTCTATTTTTAGGTTAAAAAAGAAGATGGTAGAGGAGTTTTTTCCTCGTTCGAGAAGGTACCCCCACATACACCTTCAAAGGACGGGTGAACTAGTGCGTTTCCAGTCCTGTTTATATAAGACGGTTTTCCTTCTCCTTCCCTTTTCTCTCTTTTCTTTAATGTCTTTCTCCTTCCTTATTTTACCCAAGCCGAATAATGTTCTATCAAAAAATAATGTTGGATGTTCCTTAAGTAAAATATTCCCAAGTCAAAATATCTCTACGTTCGAATCTCCGGTTGAAAGGTACTTGTGGCTCTTCACCGTCGAAATCTTATTTCTTATTCACTATATCTGTGGCTTGACTAAAATCATCAACCGTTTTTACCACTATCTCCAATCCTGCAAGGAACGTGCAGATCTCAAGTAGCTGTGAAAAACGATACAAACATGGATATGCATCATGTAGAGCTGTTTCTAAAACTAAAATAAATTAATAAAAATTACCAAAAATTTTTTTACGCAAGCGTGTTTCTTACAAGTTCCAAAAACGCCCTAAAAACTTAATTTAAGGAAAATACGTCATATTGAAAAACGATCAGTAATTTTAAAGCTCTTGTAGCATTATCTACGATAATAAGTATCATAAATCGAATTTTTCAAATGGCAGCACAAAAAAAGTGTTGTCGAAAAATCTGGGAAAATGTTGTACCTTACAGGCTTATACGCCACTAGTTGGTAATACACTGACCAGATGTACATACAAAATAAATTTCTGTGCATATTCTTACTGTAGAAAGTTTCATTCTAATCGGGTAATTCGATTTAAATATACAGGAAATAGCCAAAAAACGTTGATATCTTATATCATAAAAATAAAGCCGTTTTAAATCTGACTGTATAGAACATTTTCGTTTTATTTGATTCCCAAGAATCTCTCATCATGTCATGTTTTTAAATCACCCTGTTTATTATATAGTTTTAGCATGACATTATTATTATAATTTGTTAATTGATCATTTTATCCCACCTCTAAACTGCGTACGTTAATTTCATTCCGCTCCCATCGTCTGAGTCTAGTAACGACCCCGCCTGATTAGCTCTTTTTGAGAGGTGCGCGAACAAACCACGAAACATTCACGAGATGCAGTCAGTGGTTTGAAGTAATTTATAAAATGAATACTACGAAAACGGAAATTTAATATTAAGAATAAGAGTATAAGAGAGTCTTTAAAAACTTTTTTATTCATCATTGCGATTTGTGTAAAAGAATATATTTATATTGTACTGACTATTGCTTATATCGACTGAATAAAATTTATACGTCCAGACATTCATTTGAATTACAAATGCGACTTGGAAGCTATATATCTTGCCCTCCATCGACGCATATACGTGTTGTAAATCTTGTTCTTGCTCAATTCCATAAAAAAAAATCTAAAAGCTATTCAGTTACAGCTCCGTGTTAAACCTTTGTTTGCTATTTACTAAATTAACAGGCTATAAATCGGGTTTGATGTATTTTGTTCTAGAAACATTTTTGCATCTTAATAGACTGCGCGTTTTTTAACAATTGTTTAATGGTACCCACATCCCCATTATTTTCGGACAATGAAATTACAAGCCCCCATTTCTTTCTACTTAATTTATATTACAAATTAGTGTTGGTAAAACTATATGGTCTAGAGGCGATAATTTTCCATTTTTATTTATTTAATTTTTTTGCCTTATTTTATTTCTTTTTTTTTATTTTTTTATATCTTATTTCGTTCCTTTTCTTCACTTTATTGTATCTTACTTTTTATTTTTTTGTTAAAAAAGAGGGTGCTTGAGGATTTTTTTCCTCGCCCGAGGAGGTACCACCCCACATACACGATCCAAGGAGTGGTGTATAGGAGTCGGTCTTCCTTCTTCCTTTTTCTTTCTTTTCTTTAATTTCTTCCATCTCCTGTCATCGAAACGTTATTTCTCATTGACCAATATTTGTGGGTTGAGTAAAAACCTCAACTCTATTCACCACTATCTCTAGTCCTGCAAGCTTCATATTCTCTTCCTAACCGAAACCAAAATAAGCTGCAAAAATGCAACCAATCACCTTACCTTTCCTGGCTATGAAACTCTTTCATCATTCCCGAATTCTGAACGGTGGCGTTTGCGCTTACGCACGCAGTAATCTATCCTGTACAAGACTTCGGAATTTTGAATCAAATAGATATGATATCCTGTGGCTAAAACCAGCCCCAAGAACTTCCACTAAATGTATTTATTGTACCTATATCTCTCCCTTAGACAATTCCTTCAACGAGCTTTTCTACTTTTTTTCTGCTAAAGTGGATTTCCTAATCTGTGAATTCCCTTCCTCTGAAATCATTGTCCTTGGCGATTCTTTCCTGTCCCATACAACAGGAACTTGTAGAACTCATGCCACCTAGTACTATCTGGCACTATAATTCCGCTAATTGGGATGGGTTGCGTGATTAGGTATAGAAACTTTTATACCACATTCTATTAAGATTTCAACACCTTCCAAAATAAAACCTTGCGATAATGCCAGACTAAAGAAAATCCGTACTCATAACAATTTTTTGAGAACCCTACCTCGAAAATCTACAGGCAAAAAATGAGGCACGAAGTCATTACAATAACATAATTCTCAAAGCCAAAAATTCCTTCAGTATGCGTTTAAAAAGAATAATTGTTTCTTGCCAAAATTGGAGCCAATCCTTTTACTTACCAAAACAATATTAATCAAAACTTCTGCAAAAGCGCCTTTTGACCTCTAACTCTGGTGGTGAAATCGTCTCCAGGTCTAAAGCAAAAGCTCACGATTTGCAAAACAATGGAAATTCTACACCAATCCCTCCTTTTCACTTCGCCCTTCCATCTGTGCGAGCTTGGCCATACAATATGCCTAGCAATGCGGTGGTGACTTGCATTTGTCCGATTTCGGACGATAATCAAAGTAAAGCATCACCACTCGCGGCTAGTACTTGGATGGTTGACGGAAACTCCGACTCCGAGCCCTGTAATGCAGGGCATCGGTCAACAAAAGGTCAACCACGGTTTAATGTAAGGGGGAGGGCATTATTCTTAGGCCTCAGGCCTTCGTGGTATGTTCAAATATAAACAAGTGAGCTTCTGAGTCGGCCTCTATCCTCACCAGGTTATTCCAAATGGCCTATAACAAGGATATTTTTCCTAAAATCTGGAAATCTTCTTGTGTACAGCCTGTTCCCAAAAGGGGATCCAGAACTCTTCCATCTAACGGAGAAGTATATCAATAATTACCTTAAAACGTATAAACTTATACAAGACAGGCAATACGGTTCTGCCACCAAAGATCCACAGCAGATCTTCTTACCTGCATAACCCACAACTGGAATAAGTCCATCGAATTCCACGGAGAAGCCCAAATTTTTACCCATATGACCAAGTCTGGCATGACGCACTTCTTAACAAAATCCCTGCCTATGGTCTTCGTCCAAAAGTTTGTGCGTGGATTGCCAATTTTCTTTCCAACAGTGAGACCAAGGACTTCTTATTTTGTTCGCTCCTTTATTCCCAGAGTGTCCCGATTATGGAACGTATTACCATCAAATGCCTTTCCTTTTTCTCCTTATCTGCAAATCTTTAAATCTCGCATCAATAAACTTTACTTATCTTTGTTTAAAATAACCACAGTACCAAGCCCTTCGTGGTCTCTTCATAATTAAAAAAAATATAATAATTATAGAGTTTGATATGATGAGGCTCCATTATTATATGGGTCATGGTACCAAACATATATTTTGTTTCATTTTGAAGTTTCATATATTGACTGGCTGAAACTCAAAATGGTATTTATTCTTTCTATTGCCGGTAAAAAATGTTTTGGGAAAAATTATTTTTATTTGAGTAAATTAATGAACAAACGTTTTCTGTTTAAGTATAGTTGTTTACAATATTAAAAGTGCAGTTATTATAATACGTTTTACTACGATATTCCGCGAAAGATCTTGCCCCTGTGCCTGAATGTGACGCAAAGGAATCGGGGATGGAACTTCAGCGTTGTCCTGCAAGTTTCCTACTAGCTGTTTGTGGTATTCCCAATCCAGCTGGAGATCAGGTTTCAAAGAAAAACACTTTACCTTTGGCGAATAATATTTAAATTTGTTATGAATTTAGTTTTAAATACGATTCAACAAAATTCGTAAAAATTCCATAATTTTAAAAGTTTACCCTTCAAATTTAATCAGGGTCACTGTACCTATAACATAGATATTGTAAAATGCTACAGATATATTAAAGATAGAGCGCTGAAAAAGAACTATTCTGAATTTTAAAATTCCTAGCCTGTTCTGCAGTGTCGCATAAAAAGCTATTGACAATTAGCTCTTGATATTATTGATTTTAGTAATACTGAAAAAATCGGTGAGTAAAAATTAATAATTCTCTTTCCCACAGTTAATTTACTGGAAAACGACCAAGTAGTTTTGATTTTTCTGATTCACAGGGCCATTCGCATAACCATGAACTAGACAGGTTTTAGTTTTTTCTTTTAAATAAATCTATTTTAATTTTGAGCATAACATATTGCGATCTACAGTATGAAATGCGTTAGAGAAACTAATTAGCACTAAGTTTTTTTTTAAATATGTAGCTCAAATGTTTAGACTGTTTAAAACCCGTCTGCGACTTCGGAAGAACGTGATTTTCTGCAAGACAGGTTACAGTATTTGTGTTAGAAATAAGATAGACAAAAGGTTGTTTCCAAACCACAGGAAAATAACTTTTTTCAAGGCACGAGTAGATTGCGAATAATATTTAAATACAATATGAATTTAGTTATAAATAATTTTGTTGTTAATTATTGTTAAAATGTGCTTTTTAAAAAACAGATAAATAATATTTTATTATTAAAGGTAAATCAAGTTAAAAGTACGATTTACCAAAATTCATAATTTTAAAAATAAGAGTAAAATAACAGTTATTTAAAGTCGATGAGTAAAAATTAATTATTCTCTTTCCCTTTACTACCTAAACGACAAAGTAATTTTAATTTTTCTGTTTCACAGGTTCACACTTGGTTGTACTAAATACAAATCTACCACATTTCTTTGCACACGCTGGATCCGATTTCTGGAAACCGCATGAAGACAAGGCCCACAGAAAATGCAATCATAATTAAACATTAAAAAATTGGCTGTTTGGATAGCATTTTCCTTAAGTTAAAGCCCAATGCATGCTTACTGGCATATAGTACCGTTACGATACATGATACACGACAAGACAAGTTAGAAACCATAGCCACAACAAGGTTTCTTGCAGAATGAATGAAATGTTTTCACCAATGATATTAAGATTAAAGTTGTGTAGACAAAATTCGCAAATTTTAATATTTCCTAATTCTTATGGTTTACTATAATATTTTCTTGTTTCTTAGGGGAGTGAACTAAAACAAACTGAACAGCATCCGCATAACCATGAATTAGACAGATTTCAATTTTTTTAATAAATCAAATGTATAAATTAGAAATGAAAGAGGCCCCAGTATAGAGCGTTGTGGTACTCCGGTTAACACAACAAACTGTCAGAGTTGTATTTAAATGTACCTATTTTAATTTTGAGCATAACACATTGTGAACTACAGTATGAAATGCCTTTGAGAAGTCAATTAGCACAAGATGAAGTAATTTTTTTGAATATGTAGCTTTTTAATGTATAGACTTTTTAAAATCTGCGCTCCGGAAGAATGTAACTATCTGCAAGACAAGTTACAATTTGCTTAAATTCGATTTTTTCAGTTACCTTAGAAAATATTGTTAAAAGACTGATAGGGTATAAATAGGTATTTATTTTAGAAATAAGATAAACAAACGGTTGTTTCCAAACCACGTGAAAATTACCTTTTTCAAGGTACGAGTAGATGATATTTTATATCTGCTGCAAGATATGAATAATATAATACTAAATCATACGAAATACCTCATTATCACAACCTGAGCATTTGATAGCAAAAACATTATTTTATAGTGTCAATTGTTGCCACTGAAAAATCAGTTTGTTAATTCTGCGCAACATTCTAAGTATTTATAGAATTCAGCAACCCTATTACAATTTTGTTACACTTACCTACTTTATTAAGTAATATATACAAAATATATACTATAAATAAAATTATATTTTAAAAATCAAATATTAAATATTTAAAAATTTTAAAATCTGCTAGAAAGTTCTTAATATTATAGGTTTTGAAATTACGTTGTTTTCCAAGATGTCTAATTTCTTAAACCGGAAAATTAAAGTCGCCATACCCAAGCCTATCATCACAGAAGATAAGGTCAATGGTACCGTTTATTCGATATACATCAGCAAAACTAACATTAATTGAATCCAGCAAGGCAAAGTGTTATTTAAGTTAAAAAATTTATATTAATATCTCCAAGTAACGTGAAATTATCTGCTGTAGGCACCAGTAGGCAACAATATTTAGAGTAAGTCATAAAGCTGGTCAACATCAATTTTAAATGACCCATAAAATAAATGATTGACCTTGAAAAGTGAATTTTAAAAAGAATATTTAAAAATATAATTTTTATTTATATCCATGATTGTTGTTTTTAATTTAAGTTTGCTATTAAAGTACATTGTGATTCTCCCGCCCTTCATATGCAAATTCATTAATACTAATTTTGTCAAAATGTATACTACTCTTTAGTCAGGTTTCAATATAGCATATTCTGTTACACAAAGGTTCGAAAACCATATATTTAAATAGGTACAAATGCGATAGAGGTCACCTTTATTCTTTAGGACAAATAGGTATTTAATAAAAACAAAATTTAAAGGTATTATCCTAGAATATCTGAATCTAAAAATGGGTCTTTTGTAAGGTCTCAAGTAAATCCACTATTTTCAGTAGCAACGATTCGTGTTATATTAACACTTTTTCAGGCTTTGAGAACGAGTATATTAAGCTTCATTGAAAATTAGAAAATTATTTACTAGTGACGAATATTTACATAAAAATAAATAAATATCATAGAAACAACAAAAACTTAGGATTCAATTTTCTTAGTTACTTAAAAAACATTGTTAAAAGACCGATATGGTCTAAATAATTATTTATTTTAGGAATAAGATAGACAAGAGGTTGTTTCCAAACCACGGGAAAATAACCTTTTTCAAGGCACGAGTAGATGATATGACATATCTGCTACAAGATATGAAGATAAGATATAATATTGAATAATACGAAATGACAGATTTTCACAACCTGAAGCATTGATTTTATGGAGTAAAAACATTCTTTTATAGTCAATTGTTAACAATGAAAAAATAAGTTTGTTAGCATTCTAAGTTTTTATAAAAATCAGCAGCCCTATTACTTTCAGTATTATTTATTTTATTAACAAATTCAGAGAAATATTGATTTAGTTCATTTTATGCAGTCTTTCAAATTTATGTGGATCATTTCATTTTACTTATACTCCTTTCTGAGTAGTTTTTTTTTACTTCAGAGTCCAAAATTTTTGACATTGGTAAATTGAAATATATGTTCTATTTGAAAGGGTTGTTGGAAGAGGACTGTTTTGCCTTAGTCTATCATACGACTATATTTATAGTCACACGTGTTGGCTCCTCCAAGCAGTACTTAAGCAAACGTTCAATCCAAAACAAATATGACTATAAAAATAATCTTATAATAGACAAAGACAAAACAGCCTTTTCACAACATCACTTTCAGGACACATATTTCAATTTAATAATGTAAAAAGTTTGGATTCTCAGAAAAAATACTCAAAAAGGAGTGAAATGATCCACATAAATTTGAACAACAAATAATATTTACAGCAATACCTTAAAACTTAAAACTAAAAAATAAAACTGATCGTGATAATATTACTTTACCACTCTTAATTATTACACATCGACATACTAGTTTCTTGGGTGATATAATATTTTTCTTTGTAATTTGTTAACTTTATTTTAATTTTGTTCTTTTTAGTTGCACTTAAATATCGTGTATTTTTTCATTTTTAATTTATGTAGACATATTTACTTATGGAGGGATTTAAGCTTGGAAAATGGACAGTCTTTATATGACAGAACATTTTGTATAAATAATTATTTTATCATTTGAGCACCATTCTTAAACATTCTCTGCGGCTGAATACTACTTTATAGTGTTCTTCATACAATAAACATGTTTAGTTGTTGATGTAATATGTGGTTATTTATTTATATATTAATTTTTGTAAATGCCCATCACTAAGATTTCAACGCTAAAGCAAGGTAGACCTGGTAGATTAATTTTTAACTATTAAGTTCCCAGAGCTTGAAAAAATGTTAATATAACCCAAAACGTTGCGACTGAAAATAGTGGTTTCACTTTAGACCTTACTACAGTCCCATAACCCACGAACTAAAGTTATATTTATAATTCCAATAAATAGTAATATCGTAGAAAAGAATACTGAAAATTCTATTGATACATAGAATACATCACCAATAATTTACAATAACTGCATTACAGAAGGATTAACATTAAGTGTGTAAATATGAAGGCCTTTTCATTTGTACAAATTACGGTTGTATTGTAAAGAAATGAAGACGACATAATCAATGATAAATCAATAATCAACTTGATATTTGATATATATACATGCACAAAAACAGAATTTTCTATATAATAAAATTCCCATTTAATGAGACTTTTAGGTGTTCAAAATTCTTCTATAATTTTATCCCGCTTAATAATTTACCAAAAAAAAGTATTAACTTTTATCGTTAAACTTTTTGGACAACCAAAAAGAAACGCTAAAATTTGCTACCCTTGTACAAAAAACAAATTATATTTTTAAGACTAACAGCGCATAAAACTAATTACATTTCCTTTTTACGTCTTGTAGCCTTAGAAAACTAATTTGTGAGAATAATCTGTGCCTTGTCTCGTGAAATTTTATCGGCTGCAGATAAAAGGAAAATGAAAATTTAATCAAGCTAAAATATAACATGGAAAACATGTAAGAAGCCGACTTACCGTCTCGAAGCCCTATAAGCACTCTACGAAAACATGTAATGGAAATGAATTTTATGAATTGCACCCCTATAAAATAAACTTTACTTGAGAGTTCTGTCAATCTGCTGTCACAATATCCTGTTAATGTCGTCAAGGCGGTATTATTTCTAAAAGGTTTTTTGGTTGTTAAAGACGAGAATATAAAATTTAAATTATATAAAATTGCTCTTGGCAATTCATCCATGCTTGTGGATGTGGATTACTAAAAAAAGGCCTCCAATTTTATTCTTATTTTGAATATCGGAGTGAATTTAAATTCTCGACTCTGCTACTGCACATAAATCATATGATATATTTTACAGTATGAGAAGTTGATGTGGGTCACCGTCAGAAACGTGATTGATCTAAAAGGCATTTTTGTTTAGTAATAAAACGGCGAAAAATCTTACTAAAGCAATCTGACAGATTTCTGGAAATTTGCTTCTTCCTATATAGAGGTATCTGTAGACCATAACCTAATGGCTATGAGTTTAATTAATACTTTTCACATTCTCCGCCTTTTATCCCACTTTGTGTAAGTTAAGTTCCATCTAACCGTAAAAATCCCATTTAAAAAAATTTTCCCATCAGGAAGACAAAAATTTTTTTAAAGCTACCAAAATAATTTTCAAAATACATTTACCAATTACATGGAACTATGAAAACCGTATCTAAACATTTTAGACAATTCAGAAGTTATGAGAAAAAACAAATTTTTTACAGATCTCATATTTTTTAAATTTAAGTTACCTTAATAAACCATACTTGAACTATGAACCTATACTTAAAAATTTAACGCAGTTCAGAAAAACATTTTTCTTGACAAATGCCGGAATTTTTTTTAATAAATTATGGCAATAAATATTACAGGGAAATTTTTTTTGCCGAAATATTTTTTTTAATAAATTACACCTCTAAAACTTACATGAAACTATGAAAACCGCATTTAAAAATTTTATTTAGAAGATACCTGAAAAAAATTTTTGACAGCTGTCAAAATATTTCCTTCAAATAAATTAGTTCTTTAAAAGTTACATGGAAGTGTGAAAACCGTATTTAAAATTTTAAGTAGTTGAAAAGTTATTAGGAAAAACAATTTTTTTGACAGCTGTCAAAATTTGTTTTAATAAATTACGCCACCAAATGTTACATGAATCTGTGAAAACCGTATTTAAAAATGTTAAGCAGTTCAAAAATTACAGGGAACAGACAAATTATTTGACAGCTGCCACTTTTTAAATAAATTACGCCGTTAAAAGTTGCATAAAACTGTGAAAAAGTTATTTAAAAAAATTAAACTGCTCAACAATTTTTAAAATCATAATGTCCTATATATTACCAAAAACCTCAAATCAACACTTAAAATCCTATAAGAGTTCCAACAGAAAAAAAATTCAATAATTCACAGCGGTGAAAACAAAATTTAACATATTTATTTCCCAAAAACTTAAAACGATAAATGTTTCGCTATGAAAGAGTTACTGCTTTCAAACCAGAAATTTTAAATGTCCTGTATATGTCTACTACCCCTATATTACATAATAAACACTATTATAAATGAGATTCGCATTAAATTCTATTACAATTCGTATGTTAAACATATTACCAGAGCCTTAGCTAGCCCTGAAGATTATATGTCTATCTGTGCTATAAAACATGCAAAATTTTAACAATTTCCACGTGTTTACTGGAAGCCTACTTCAGTTTGTAAAAATAAAAAAAAACGACACCAGACCGAAATACTTTTACATTCCATATAATCAATATATTGGTAAACATCCCTATGATTAATTAAAATCGCGAAAACTCGTATTATTAAAAAAAACTCTATCGCTGTAAATCATATAAGTATAGGTACATTCATACCCCAGGTAGACCAAAATGAGATATCCTTCCTTTTAAAAGCATCCTTATCTAATTCAAACTTTCTAAATTGTTTGTGTTTGTGTATTTTTTTTAATAAAGTAAATATCAAGAAATTATCACAAACAATCAGAGCAACGCCAAGCATAAACAAACAGATCAAGAGACCAAAAAATGTTTTCAAAATTTAAAAAAAATTATTTTCAAGTTTTGATCCCGCCCATTTTCAATAAGAATCATAAGACTGCAAAAAGGAACGTTTTCTAAAAATGTTAAATCAATATTTCAATATTTTCGACAGTTATGGTGCATTTTATGCGACACTAAAAAACCCGAAGAAATATTAGATTTTTTTTATTAACAGACGGAAAACATCATTCGAGACCCCAAGTGTGCTACAAAAACGTATCAAATTTCGATAATTTATTTGAAACCCTCCCCGAGATATAACGACCGAAAGTTAAAAAGTGCAGTTTGATACAACAATTCCGACGAATACGGAAATTTTGATACATGGCACGGATAATATAACACTCGCCTGTCGATTTTGCGAACGTCTCAATGGAACGATCGAGACTCGTTAAAACACCCCAACGACTAATACTGGATAGAAATCTGCAACGTGGAAAGCTTAAAAATATTACAATGTGCGACAGAGCAACGATATGAGGGAGTATGTTTAAATTGTAAAAAATACGATGAAATTGTACAATTTTTAAATTAGATTTTTCTAAGGGTAACGTAACGATTAGTAACGAAAAAGTAATACCAGACGTGTTTGTTAGAAAGAAAAAATATTGAATACAAACTCTATAAGATTTTATCCGAACCGCCAGGATCTGCTAAAAAAAAATAGACAAATGTCGACTGAAAAGTCAGAAAATGTCCATCGACTTCGACCATCGTTATTTTAAATGGCACAACCTGTATTTTATAGTTTTATTAAATGGATCTCGTCTTGGCCATATTTGATATTTTTATCTCTAAGAGAACCGACTAAAACCCTGCAATAAGAAGCAATGCGTTAGAAAGCGAGAAAACCTTCTGACACATACATTTCAATTTGAACATACTTTCCCGCATCGTTGTTCTATCGCCCAGTTGCCACAAAATGGTTTCCGTCACACGCAAGATACCTAATTCCATTACTACAAGTTTCATCCATTTAAAATGACGTAAATAAAATGTTCACTGGCTCTTAGACTATTAGATTCCATAAGGGATTTGATAAAGTGCGAGACACGAAAGAAAACCCGGCGGAGCAAATCGGTTTAGGAAGATAGGCCAAGAAATCTTTTTAAACCAGTGGTGTCCCGTCGATCTTTAAATAATATGGCACTCCTTTTTGACTATACGCACTTCCGATAATTAAAAAATGTAACTATGCTTAATGAACCTTTATCTATCTTTGTCTGTTTTCTTTCGTGTACCCCACTTCTATATCTCTTTTGTGTTGCAAAAAACGGCGAACTTTCGAATTTTAAAATGATTTAATTTTGATTTTTCTTGATCGATTTACCTATAAATATATTTTTTCTTGGGTTCTGTCATTAACGGTTCCCGGGTTACTGCCTACGTCCACTATTATTGGACCACCCAGTATAGTGATACACGATTTACAAGCACAGATTTTACAAGGGCAGCCAGCATCATGTCCAGTGAACGAAATTTATCAAAATTTTAATTTATGCAGTTCGACTTTCGGCTACTCGAGTATGCCAAAAGTGACCGTGTGTCTCCGTTTGTCATATTACTTTATACAGAGGCCGTCATTGTGAAGTTCTATACAGGGCGATTCCTAATTGCGCATTGATGTTAAAGGGGGTGTTTTATGTCCTAAAAGTCTTAACTTTTGAGATACAGGATGGTAAAGTTTAAAAAGAAAACATTTTTTTTCATCCCAATTCTGATGCTATTGTAGATAACTGCATGAAATTTGATACACTTCTTCTATGCATTAAGGAGCATATGGATTTACCGAAGTTAATTACATATGCACGCCACTGGTAGAAATTTCAAAAATTGATTGTTAATAAAAAATGCCTTTTTATGCATAAAAGACGTATCAAATTTCACACAGTTATTTATCTATAATAGCATCAGAATTAGGATTTAAAAAAATGTTTTTTTAAAACCCTGTATCTCCAAAGTTAAGACTTTTGAGGTTCATATTAAACTTTTTTTCTTAAAAAGGTCCAAGAATCACCCCCCTTTAACATTAGCACGCAATTAGGAAACGCCCGGTATAGTACTTCACAATGACGCCCCCTTTACAAAGTAATATGACAGACGGAGACAAACGGTCACTTTTGGCATACCCGAATAGCCCAAAGTCGAACTGCATAAGTTAAAATTTTGTTAAATCTTGTTCACTGGAATCAGTGCTGGCTCCCCTACTATAACTACATTGATGTGTTAATTTTGGAAAAATATGAGTTCTGTAGTTTTTCAAATATTAATTGCAATATTAGATATTTTTGACACCCGGTATTGAACAGAAAATTAATTATTTTGAAACAGTTTATTGACATTTTTGAGGTTGACCGCTGTGATTCTAATGGTTCGATTCCTTCTAAATCGTTGTCTTCCTCTGAAAATGATGAGTTTTCGTCGTCACTATTTGAAGATCCCAGTGCGATAACTAAATCGTCAATAACTGTTTCAATTTTGTCATCTACTTCCCAGTATTTATCTTCAATAGAACCAACATGTTTAACATACGATTTCCAATTTTCAGTCGATATTGAGTCAAACGCATCTAATGTTATTTTATTTAAATCTTTAATTGAAAGTTCATTGGTGTTGCGCTCTCCGATATATTTTTTTACTTCTGCTCATGCAAGTTCAATAGGGTTGAGGTCGCACATGTATGGAGGCAGCCTTAAAGGTGTATGACCGAGGTTACGTAAAAGACGGTCAATTTTATACTATTTTTCTCTAGGCTTGTTGGCTGATATTACTTCATATAATTGATATTTTCTCCATGTTGGATCATATAAAATATTGTTCGATTTAAGCCACAATATCATATGAACTTTTGTAGAGTATTTAGTTGGCACTTTATCTTCTACGTGAAAATCATAAGACGCATTATCCATTACCGCGACTGATTTGGGAGGAATGTTAGGTAGAAGCTTCTCGAGCAACCACTTTTCAAATTTATCTCTATTCATCTGTCCATGATAGTCTCCAGCTGTTAGTCCCGAGCGAAAAACTAAAGCAGCTCCTGGAACAAATCCGGCTTCTGAACCAGCATGAACTATAATAAAGCGACTACTAGAGCGGATTCCCTGAACAACACCTGTAACACTTTCACTTTGCCAGCATTTGTTCACTGTCATATCATTATCTACCCAGGTTTCGTCTAGATACACAATATTGCGTCTTTCTTGCATCTACTGCATATTTCACCCGCCAGTGAAAAATATTTGGTCTCTCAATGAGCAATTTTCGTTTATTTTGGTACTTGCGCCAAACAAAACCAAAGCTGACTAAGGTTTTATACCCGTACGGAAAATCTATTTTGTTGTTTACAGCACGAAGTAGGAGTTTGCAGGTCGGAACCTTCTTTAAGTTTATATAAAGATCCCCTATTGTTCGTCGAATTACTTTAAAATCACCATCGTCAATTTTATCTTTGTACGATAATCGGGGTCTTTGTTTACCAGGAGATTTTAAAGGTGAAGTAGAATATGAGCGACCATTATATTCTCTTTGAATTTTTCTTACACTACTTTCCGAAACACCAGTGTAAAATGCAGCGCGTTCTGTTCGATTTTGAACTGGAATAGTCAAACTATTATTTTCAGCTTCTCTAGTGCAGGCCTCTATAACGCTCGCAATAACTTCACGGGCACCGCTTCGAATTGTTTTTCCTCTTTTGCTCGCTATCGTTACTTCGAAATAATAATTCAAATTCAACGCAACGCATTTATATAGAAATGGAAAAAAATGCTTGAAATGTATAGGCGCCACTGGAAATAGCTAGAACCTTCTAGCAGCAAGTGCATGGAGACTCTAGGCATATCCCAATTACGAGTGGACCTGTGCGAAATTTACTAAATCCTCGATTAATTTTCCGTACCGCTTAGCTGGCGCACTTTATAGGTGAAGCGGCAAACTATTACAACAAATAAAATAACATAAAATGTATTTGCGTACACAAATTTTACTTTTCCGCTTGCTTAAAAATATGAACTTTTATTTTAAGGACCGCCCGGTTTTCTTTCGTGTCCCGCACTTTAGTAGACACGGTAGGTACGAAATTATGCCGGATCCAATAGCGAGTTCCGCATAGCTGCCAAGTTTACCGTTTTTCTGTTATAAAAGAAAAATCTTTTTTTTTATGGAACACCCTATATTATATTATATTACTTTTTTTAAATGTGCGTAAAATTCTCAATACTTTTTATAAAGAGCACTTTTTATGTCAACAGTTTTTGCGAAAATAAGGCCTAATATCCATAATTTAATTATCTTTTATCAAAATACCTGCACACAGAAGGGTATACCTGATATGTTTGCCAATGTCAGTTTTGTTGCTTTACAAACATGGATCGTTTAACTGGAACCTAAAGAATTAAAATTAACGTTTTTGATGACAAATATGCTAACAGAAATCCAATAACTAAATCTACCGTAAGTAAAATTAGCAAACGAATTCGTGAAACTGGAAAGGCAAAAGATGCTATACGTTCTAGCAGACCGGAAAGCACAATAATTCCTCATCTTCCCACCAAAATAGTAACAAGAGGAAACAGCGTCTCAACTTTAAAAATAGGTTGTAAAAAAACAACGGAAACATTACAATACAAAAAAGAAATACCTAATACAACAAACAATAAGTGAAAAATAATTCTGACAGTAGCCCAAATAATGTGGGAAAATATTTAATACATTAGAAAGAATTCCAGCCTCTTCGATTCGTTTACATTTGATTTCTATTCGGTCCTTTAAATTCCCGAGGTCATTGGGCTTAGTTTTTAAGGTGTCAACACAAAAAGTAGATGTGGGACGTCAAGTCCGGAGACTGAGATGACCACTCTATTATACCCCTACATACAATCCATTTACAAAAAAAAACATTGTCTAAATATTCACGAACATTCCGAGCAAAATGCCGTGGAGCATCATCCTGCTGAAACCATATTTCATCATTTCGTGCAC
This sequence comes from Kuschelorhynchus macadamiae, assembly GCA_030620095.1. Lineage (NCBI taxonomy): Eukaryota > Metazoa > Arthropoda > Insecta > Coleoptera > Curculionidae > Kuschelorhynchus > Kuschelorhynchus macadamiae. Next base: position 1,007,299 of record JAUTXW010001847.1, read on the forward strand.
AATTACCCAAAAAAATCAAGTATAAATATTTAATACAGCCGGTAAAGTAAGGGACTTACGGTTATTCGGAAATAGTTCTGCAATAGCTGAGACAATTTCGGTTCTTAAAATATTCAAAAATCTTTCTCCAGTTAAAGCGTCTTCCATGAAAAAGGAAAATAATCATTTTTGCACCCTTTATACTACACCAAGCATTTATCTTTTGGGGACAATTATGTCTGTTAACTTCCATTCAAAAAAAAGTTTGTTTCGTCAGAAAAAATAATTTTATTGACAAAATTTAGATTGGTATTGCAACGTTCCATCATGATTTCGCAAAATTCCAAGCGCCTATCATGATCATCCTCAGAGAGTTCTTGCACCGAAGTTTTTTTAATTGGATGAAACTTTTCGGTTTTTTGAAGTCGGTCTACGGATATGTGTGAGATGTCATTTCCTCTTTCTAATGTTCTAGTAGAAAGGTGCGGATTTTCTTCTAAACGAATTAAAACATTCAGAGGCTTATCACCATCTGTTGCGCTTTTAGGTCTGCGAGAACGTACAACATCATTTACCTTTCCGGTTTCACGAAATATTTTGTTAATTTTCTTACGGTAGCTTTAGTTATTTCGCATTCTAGCCCCCATACTGTCAGCTAAACGAACACCTTCACACCTTGGGCGTCCTCCTGAATCCAAGTTATAGGGGGTGCAACGAGAACGACGAGACTGCTGAACATGTTCTTTGTTACTACCCAGCTCTTGCAAATAGCAGAGAATCCATTAAGGGGGAAATATGGCCAGAAATGGCCACAATCGGAGGATGCTCGGCCGCTACGGTGCTGAATTACATCAATGCGGTGGTGGGCTCGACGAGTAAAACTCCGAAGGAGGTTACAATGGGCCCACCTGAGAGGCCAAAGTAAGTTACCCCTCCATACTCTCTATCTATCTATTTATCATTCTATCCCCATAACCCAGTATAATTAAAATTTCAATTCTTTGGGTTTCAGTTAAACGATCCATTTTTGTAAATCAACAAAACTAACATTGTCAAACATATCAGGTACCCTTTGTATGCAGGTATTTTAATAAAACATATATTAAATTCTGGATATTAGACCTTCATTTTCGCGAAAAATATTAACTTCCATAAAAAGTGCTCTTAATTGAAAGTATTGAGGATTTTGCGCAGATTTTAAAGAAAGTAAAGTAATATAGGGGTCCCATTAAGTGTACAGGGTGGTCGAAATTGGTCTGTTTTAACAGAGAAAACCTATTTCCTGACTAGATAGAGCAAAACTGACTTAGGTGTCATGGGCTCGATTTCTGAGAAATGTTTAATGGCAAAAACCGCCTGCCGATATTTTCACTGCCAACTGAGATATAGGGCGTTTTTCAATTTTCGGCCATTTTGAAAATTGTCCATAACTTTTTTATTTTGCGGAATATTAACATTCTGCAAAGACATTCTAAAGGCACTTTTTTATGTGCAATCCAGTGGCATACTCAGATTTTTTCTATAGTTGTCCGTTTTATCATAAATAGGCAAAACTTTTTTTTTTCAAATGGAAATCATAGTTGGCTATAAATTATAAAAAATGCTCGCGTTTAGCCCTTTTCAGTGATATAAAGCTGTAGGTACTTATTTTCAAAAATAACGAAAATATTAGGTGTTTTTGGTTTACATCGAAGTAGGCTTTGATTTGTGATGACAATATCTCAATTATGTATTGTTAAGATTTATAGTTTGTTAGCAACTTAAACACAACTTTAAATAACACTAGCTAACGTTATTTTAATTATTTATTATTAATTTTTTTTATTTTTTTTTGTTTACATAGCAAAGTTGAACAAAATTAACAAACTAAACTACTATTTACAGCTACAAGTGAAAATAAAAAATAATTATGAAAATCTAGGTATTTAGTTAGATAGGTTTCTGATAAATATATTTAGAGAAGTTGTTCAAATTGAGCCCCTCCCTGTTGAATACAAACTAAGCATCTTTTGCGTACCGAGTTGCAACTATTTATTAGTTCAACTGGGCTAATAGATGCAAAAGCTTGCCTAGTGGCCTCTTGCAATTCTTCTTTTGTGTGAAAGGTTCTTCCTTTAAATATCAAGTCCTTCAATCTTCCCCACAAAAAAAAATCTAAGGGAGTTAAGTCACAGGACCTAGCAGGCCAAGGTATGGGGCCCCACGTACCAATCCAATTTTCTCGAAATTCGAAGTTTAAAAGATCAGTTGTGATCCTTGCATTGTGCGGGGGACAACCATCTTGTTGATAGTAGATATTTCTGGCATCAGCTAAAGGTATGTCTTCCAACAAAGGGACAATATATGTGCGCAAAATATTTACATAATCATCTGCAGTTAAATTTCCATCGTAAAAATAAGGTCCCACAAATCTTCCTCGGAATATCCCCACCCATATATTGAATCCACACCGACCTTACCGGTCTTGTTGCACAACTACGTGTGGATTTTCAGTGGACCAGTGATATGAATTATATCTATTAAATATACCAGAAGTATCTACTCTGGATTCATCACTCCAAATAATATTTAATGGAAAATTCTCATTCTCCATGAATTTTTGCTCATACCACTGACAAAATCTCAATCTTCTAGCGGCGTCCCCTTCACGGAGTTGATGAACTCTTCTCGTTCTGTACGGTTTGAATTTATGTTTTTTGAGTATTTTTAAAACGGTGGTCTTTGGAACATTCGTTATATTAGCCAATGTTCGAGAGGAGGTGCCAGGATGATCTAATACCTCACCAATTATATTTAGCTGCTGGATTTCCTTTTCTTCCTTTAGTTCATAATGTCTTGTTCTTAACTTTTTAAAACTTCCGTAATTTACTAAATTACTTTTTAATGTTTGATAAATTCGGTTATCCGGTTGACGTCGCTCGGGAAATGTATTAAAATATAATTCACTAGCTGCTTCAGGAACTTCGTTAGATAATATGTAACATTTTAACATATCATACTTTTCATAATTCTCGAACATATTTTGTCAGCAACTTAACACAACTTTATAAAGATAACACCAAAACGCAATAATTACACCAGACTACAGTAATCTGACAGCAATATATTCAAAATATTGAACGCGCGTCATTATTCCAAGGCCTACTTCGATGTAAACCAAAAACACCTAATATTTTCGTTATTTTTGAAAATAAGTACCTACAACTTTATATCACTGAAAAGGGCTAAACGCGAGCAGTTTTTATAATTTATAGCCAACTATGATTTCCATTTGAAAAAAAAAAGTTTTGCCTATTTATGATAAAACGGACAACTATAGAAAAAATCTGAGTACGCCACTGGATTGCACATAAAAAAGTGCCTTTAGAATGTCTTTGCAGAATGTTAATATTCCGCAAAATAAAAAAGTTATGGACAATTTTCAAAATGGCCGAAAATTGAAAAACGCCCTATATCTCAGTTGGCAGTGAAAATATCGGCAGGCGGTTTTTGCCATTAAACATTTCTCAGAAATCGAGCCCGTGACACCTAAGTCAGTTTTGCTCTATCTAGTCAGGAAATAGGTTTTCTCTGTTAAAACAGACCAATTTCGACCACCCGGTACATATTTTCATTAAATTCAGATAAGCGATACCTGAGATATTTCGCCGTTTCCTTACTTTTGATACACACTGTATGTATAATACAGTTTTTACATTAGCCATATGAACCAAAAATCAAATTGTAGTGTTGCTTAACAAATGTTTTTCTAATAATTCAAAAAAATCAAGACTATCTATTTTATAAGATATCACCAAAAGTTGTTTTTTAATGAGACATCCAGTATGTTATATATCCCTTAAATGGCTCTCCTCTTGCAATAAATATATCTGCTTTGATAACTTCAACTTCAAAGACACTCTACGATGTCGCATTTAGATCGTACAGGTGCCATTATGGTATAAATAATAACATTGAATGAGGGCGCTATATGGGATAAACTTATAAAAGTATATATAGATAATCTATACGTATAGCATGAAACACAATGTAATTTAAATTCCGTTAATATCTGACCAATATTATCAGTATAGTATTAACCCAGCATTGATTTTCCAGACAAATAAAATATACAAACTGCTACAACTCCTGTCTGTTCACCAAACATGGTTGCAGAGAAATAGTCACCTCAACCTAGAGATATCCAGAATAAAAAGATCTATTTAATGAACCTTAATTCTCCTTTCTATAGAAAAATATTTATTAAAAAAAAAGTTCAATAAATCCTATTAGACAGATTGCACCCCTTTAATTACTTAGTGAAATACCACCTATTTCAATATCGTAGGCTCTGTATATGTACACCATATAATAAATTAACATTAATTTAAATTCTCGTAGTAAAATATTTATCATGAATAGATATTACCCAAAAAAAAATTAAAGTCAGTATAATTTCCTGGTAAAATTGCTTACCTACACGATAAATAAATAAGTCCTCAATAAAATAAATTAAATATAAACTATTTTAAAACTTGCGGTTGGCATCCACTTATCTCGGCCAGTCTCGGATACTGGGCGCAACTCTGCCGGCTCACTATCCTACTAGGCTTCCATTCAGAAGAGGAAGAAGATAATTAAGATATAAAACTGAAACCCAAAATTAAAACCCTCTATAAGAAAAGAAGAATTTTAAAAGTTTGGAGCCAAGTTTCGTGGCAACCAACGACAGCAAATGAGACAAAGCAATTCTCGTTGTCAAAGAGTAACAGTACTACTTATTACATTACATTATGTGGAGTAGAAGTCAAAAATGTTTATCTAAAAACATTTTAAACCCCAAGAGTGACCGAAAACTATCAACACATCCAAAGGCATTTGGCAACAATCCCTTACAAATGTGCACAGAAAATTCACTCACAATTTCTGTATAAAACACCAATTTTAAAAAAATAAAATCACAGTAGCACTGAAGACATTTAAGTTTTAGGTTAGGGTCTGACTTTCCCCTTGTGCGAATCCAAGGTCAGTCTCTCTCCATCCCATCAACATTGTCAAGTTCCACTATTAGGCTGGTATATTCAACTTACAATACAATTTAAAGCAAATGTCATCCAAATCGGTTTGAAAGTGTACAGGGTGGTCGAAATTGGTCTGTTTTAACAGAGAAAACCTATTTCCTGACTAGATAGAGCAAAACTGACTTAGGTGTCATGGGCTCGATTTCTGAGAAATGTTTAATGGCAAAAACCGCCTGCCGATATTTTCACTGCCAACTGAGATATAGGGCGTTTTTCAATTTTCGGCCATTTTGAAAATTGTCCATAACTTTTTTATTTTGCGGAATATTAACATTCTGCAAAGACTTTCTAAAGGCACTTTTTTATGTGCAATCCAGTGGCGTACTCAGATTTTTTCTATAGTTGTCCGTTTTATCATAAATAGGCAAAACTTTTTTTTTTCAAATGGAAATCATAGTTGGCTATAAATTATAAAAAATGCTCGCGTTTAGCCCTTTTCAGTGATATAAAGTTGTAGGTACTTATTTTCAAAAATAACGAAAATATTAGGTGTTTTTGGTTTACATCGAAGTAGGCTTTGATTTGTGATGACAATATCTCAATTATGTATTGTTAAGATTTATAGTTTGTTAGCAACTTAAACACAACTTTAAATAACACTAGCTAACGTTATTTTAATTATTTATTATTAATTTTTTTTATTTTTTTTTGTTTACATAGCAAAGTTGAACAAAATTAACAAACTAAACTACTATTTACAGCTACAAGTGAAAATAAAAAATAATTATGAAAATCTAGGTATTTAGTTAGATAGGTTTCTGATAAATATATTTAGAGAAGTTGTTCAAATTGAGCCCCTCCCTGTTGAATACAAACTAAGCATCTTTTGCGTACCGAGTTGCAACTATTTATTAGTTCAACTGGGCTAATAGATGCAAAAGCTTGCCTAATGGCCTCTTGCAATTCTTCTTTTGTGTGAAAGGTTCTTCCTTTAAATATCAAGTCCTTCAATCTTCCCCACAAAAAAAAATCTAAGGGAGTTAAGTCACAGGACCTAGCAGGCCAAGGTATGGGGCCCCACGTACCAATCCAATTTTCTCGAAATTCGAAGTTTAAAAGATCAGTTGTGATCCTTGCAATGTGCGGGGGACAACCATCTTGTTGATAGTAGATATTTCTGGCATCAGCTAAAGGTATGTCTTCCAACAAAGGGACAATATATGTGCGCAAAATATTTACATAATCATCTGCAGTTAAATTTCCATCGTAAAAATAAGGTCCCACAAATCTTCCTCGGAATATCCCCACCCATATATTGAATCCACACCGACCTTGCCGGTCTTGTTGCACAACTACGTGTGGATTTTCAGTGGATCAGTGATATGAATTATATCTATTAAATATACCAGAAGTATCTACTCTGGATTCATCACTCCAAATAATATTTAATGGAAAATTCTCATTCTCCATGTGCTCATACCACTGACAAAATCTCAATCTTCTAGCGGCGTCCCCTTCACGGAGTCGATGAACTCTTCTCGTTCTGTACGGTTTGAATTTATGTTTTTTGAGTATTTTTAAAACGGTGGTCTTTGGAACATTCGTTATATTAGCCAATGTTCGAGAGGAGGTGCCAGGATGATCTAATACCTCACCAATTATATTTAGCTGCTGGATTTCCTTTTCTTCCTTTAGTTCATAATGTCTTGTTCTTAACTTTTTAAAACTTCCGTAATTTACTAAATTACTTTTTAATGTTTGATAAATTCGGTTATCCGGTTGACGTCGCTCGGGAAATGTATTAAAATATAATTCACTAGCTGCTTCAGGAACTTCGTTAGATAATATGTAACATTTTAACATATCATACTTTTCATAATTCTCAAACATATTTTGTCAGCAACTTAATACAACTTTATAAAGATAACACCAAAACGCAATAATTACACCAGACTACAGTAATATATTCAAAATATTGAACGCGCGTCATTATTCCAAGGCCTACTTCGATGTAAACCAAAAACACCTAATATTTTCGTTATTTTTGAAAATAAGTACCTACAACTTTATATCACTGAAAAGGGCTAAACGCGAGCATTTTTTATAATTTATAGCCAACTATGATTTCCATTTGAAAAAAAAAAGTTTTGCCTATTTATGATAAAACGGACAACTATAGAAAAAATCTGAGTACGCCACTGGATTGCACATAAAAAAGTGCCTTTAGAATGTCTTTGCAGAATGTTAATATTCCGCAAAATAAAAAAGTTATGGACAATTTTCAAAATGGCCGAAAATTGAAAAACGCCCTATATCTCAGTTGGCAGTGAAAATATCGGCAGGCGGTTTTTGCCATTAAACATTTCTCAGAAATCGAGCCCATGACACCTAAGTCAGTTTTGCTCTATCTAGTCAGGAAATAGGTTTTCTCTGTTAAAATAGACCAATTTCGACCACCCGGTACATATATAAAACACCATTTTATAAAATCTCATTTGAGTTAATAAAATTTCATCATTTAATATATGTATCAGTGCAATTATGTGAATGACCACTGGCACTATGTTCTCAGTTCGCGACCCTCTTTGCCACATTTTGCCAAGCGTAGATCAAATAAAACGTATGCATCTTAGAATTGATAATAGCTACCCTAAAATGACTAGAAAAATCTAATTTTAAAAATCGTACGAGACAAAATAAAGCACAACCGCAAATTAAGTTGGAGAACAATACCCCAATCGTAATAGTTTTTATCGCTGACTCGCTGCACCATCTTGGAGCAACAGAATATCTAGCGAACGATGTAGATACGTCAGAAGATGACCTGAATAACAGATGATTGGTAATTTTGAATGACAGCTAGGGGTTCATAACCTTACAGCAAAAAATATTTACTATATTATGATCAAAATAACTGATAATATTGATGTTTTTAGAATAAAATTCACTTAAATAAAACTACGATCTATCCAAGCAGAAATATACCTCGATCAATCTGTCTGGAAAGTATTCTCAATATTATCAAATAATAGATTAACAGAAGTTCATGATTAACCTTAAACTAAGCAACAAGTGGTAGTAATTTAAAGCGAAGCCTGTGTTTTCAGCACAATATCCTGCCTCTATTGTCCAATTCAAGTAAAATCACTGACTAAATGTATAGAATTATTATTACAAATAATCAAGGAACATGAAAGTTTCGTCGAAATATCGCAGCCAAGGTTTAGGTTTTTTTTTAATGCGATCGTTCCAAACCGAACCATTCCATAATAGACCGGTGCCCCATGATACTTATCTTTGAAACGATGTTCTTCGATCTGCCATTAAGGGTGGTTATTCTTTATGCAAAAGGAGTAGAATAGCTGAAGTTCCGCGACGTGACACACTGATATGCAAATTTGAAAATGTTATGAAAAGTGGAGATGTGGATCAAGATTATCTCGTCTGCCATATACAGTAAAAGTAAATTCAAATTAAAAAGAAATCGGAAAATTTCCTTTACCCGGGACTTCTCTCGCTATGATTTTTTGTCATTTGTTAGGAATAGTGAATCCAATGTGAGATCCAATTTAGTTCATTCATTATTGTATTTTACAATTTTCTTTCTACCTATGACATACTTGACTTTTGGACATAATTTAAAATAAATGGAACAAGTAGTTTTTACATTGACACATACCGCCATTTTGCTACATCCTGTTGAATTGGTTTGCAGATATTTCCTAACACCAAATAATACACCAGTCTAACGACAACAAGATCGTTAACGAGTTAACATTTAGAAACTTAATATCTTGGAAATATCTGCGAACCAACGGAGTAGGTAAAGACTGATATTATGGGTTTCATGCAGGATGTAAAATCTATATGTGTCGGGAAGCTACAACAATAAAGTTTCGAAACGTCGACAATTTAAAAAATATTTTGTTCCTTACTGGGTCCAAACCACAAATAGAGTGGTGTATACTCTAACATAACAACAAAAGGATCGTTAACTTAAAGTCTGGGAAATATCTGCGGACCAACGGGTAGGTAAATACTGATAATATGGGGATCATGCTGGATATAGAATCTATATATATGTCCTGAGGATGCAACAATAAAGTTGCGAAACGTCGACTATTTAAAAACAGAGGTTTCTTTTTTATACTGGATCCTAACCCCAAATAATACACTCTAACATAACAACAAGAGGATTGTTAACGAAAACCATTTAGAAATATAATATCTAGGAAATAAATGCGGACCAACGGAGTAGGTAAAGACTGATAATATGGGTTCCATGCAGGATATAGGATCTATATATGCGAAACGTCGACAATTTAAAAAAATACTTGTTTTTTTTACTGGACCTTAGCCCCAAATAATACACTACTCTAACAAACTAACAAAATGTTTTTTGCGTTGTTTCGTCATCTTAGATTCGTACCAAAATTTTACTAGTTGATTCCAATATAATACTTTATGATGATGCACAATTTGAAATAAATTGAATAAGTACTTTTTTCATAACTCTTTTTAACATTTCACTAGGCCGCCATTGTTTTGAATTCTGGATTTTTACCAAAATATTACCAAATCATCCCCATATGACTCTTAATTTTTGGTCAAAATTTGAAGTCAATCGGGTTAGTTTTTAATCTATGTCGGGAACCGACAGACAGAGTGACAGAAAGTCCTACGGAATTGACAAAACATATTTTTTGGCATCTAGGGACGCTAAAACCTGAATATATGTAAAACCTGAGAGGGTGATTTTTTTCACGATTACAAACATTTTATTGGGCTGCCATTTTGTTCCGCCATCTTGAATTAGTACAACAGTTTTGCTCGTTGACCCCTATACCACAATTAGCTATGGCACACAATATGAAATCAATCCATTAAGTAGTTTTTCAGGCTGACTTTTTAAATATTTTATCAAGCCGCCATCCTGGATTCGTAAATAAACTTTACATGATTACTGATTTCAACGTAATACTTTGATGTTTGTGCACAATTTGAGATAAATTGAATAAGTGGTTTTTTAATAAGATTTTTTTTAACATTTCACTAGGCCGCCATTTTGGATATTTACCAAAATATTACCAGGTCTAGGTATATGATCCTTAATTTTTGATAAAAATTATAAGTCAATCGAGTAAGTAGTTTTTAAGCTATGCCGCGAACTGAAAGTCAGACAAACAGACCGAGAGACGAACCGACGGTATTGATAAAACATATTTTTTGGCAACTAGGGGCGCTAAAACGTAAAGATATGTAAAACCTTAAAGGGTAACTTTTTCGCGACTACAAACATGTTATTTGGTCGCCATTTTGTTCGGCCATCTTGGATTAGTGCCAAAATTTTGCCCGCCATTTTGTTTCGACATATTGAATTTTTACCAAAATGTTACCAAGAGATCCCCATATGAGCCTTAATTTTTAACCAAAATTTGAAGTCAATTAGGTAAGTAGTCTTTAAGCTATGCCGCGAACTGATTTGGCATCTAGGGACGCTAAAACGTAAAGATGTGTAAAACCTGAGAGAGTGACTTTTTTCGTAATTACGAACATTTTATTTGGCCGCCATTTTGATCGGCCATCTTAAATTAGTACCACTAATTTACCAGTTGATCCCTATATCATCAATAGTTATGGCACACTATTTGGAATTAAACCATTAAGCAGTTCTTTCAGGCCGAATTTTTAAATATTTTATTAAGCCGCCATTGTGTTCCGCCATTTCAGATTCGTACCAAAATTATACTAGTTGATTCCAACGTAATAATTGATGTTTTTGCAAAATTTTAGATAAATTGAATGAGTAGTTTTTAACAATAATTTTTTCACATTTTACTAGGCCGCCATTTTGTTTCGCCATATTGGATTTTTACCAAAATTTTACCAAGTCATTTCCATATGACCTTAATTTTTGACCAAAATTTGAAGTCAATCGGGTAAGTTCTCTTTAACCTATGCCGCGAAATTAAAGACAGACAAACATACCGACAGACGGACTGGCGGAGTTGATAAAACATATTTTTGGTTTCTAGCGACGCTAAAACGTAAAGATGTGTAAAACCTGAGAGGATGATTTTTTTAATTAATACCACTATTTCACGAGTAGATCCCTACACTACAATTAGTTATGGCCCACAATTTGAAATCAAAGCATAAAGCAGTTTTTCAGGCTGAATTTTTAAATATTTTTTTAGGCCGCGATTTTGGAATCATACCAAAATGTTATCAGTTGATTCCAACATAACACTTGATGTTTTTGCAGATTTTTTTAACATTTCACTAGACCGCCATTTTGTTTCGCCATATTGAAATTTTACCAAAATGTTACCAGGTCGTCCCGATATGACCCCTAATTTTTGACCAAAATTCAAAGTCAATCGGGTAAGTAGTTTTTTGGCTGAACAGACACATAGGCAGACAGACAGACAGACCGACGGAATTGAGAAAACATGTTTTTCGTCATCTAGTGACCCTGAAACGTGAAGATTTGAAAAAATCTCGGAGGGTGATTTTTTCACAATTACAATAGTTCTCTTTTACGAGTAAAAAGTAAATGGAAGCTAAATGGCTACATACGGATTAACGACCTTCCGTCTGCCAAATTAAATGTATATTTACGATTTATTACATCTATAAATCAATGGCTAAATAATCTTCAAGAAATTTTAAAGTTGTATCAAAGTGCTGAGATGTTGAACAATGTCTGCCATTTAAAAGATAAGTTTGATATGCAAATTAAACCTAAAGAAATGTATTGGCAGAGGTATCCAAGGCGTATTAACAATTGGCAGAAATAATATTAATGTTAAAATTTTCCAAAGTTAAGATCAATTTTCTTTCATCTGCCATTAATTTGTAGTAAATTATGTGCTACTAGAAACACAAGTTTCGATTGGCAGAAGCTGCAGACTCACTCAGTTCCTAATAAACCCTTAACGAAACAACAAAAAAATGACCATTTTTCAACCCGTCTGCCATTTGTTTTAATGAAATATAGTTATTCCACTATAGAAGAAACCCCAGTAAAACATATATGTTGCACAACTATTGTTAAATTGACAACTGGATAATTGATTAAAGTTACTACCAAAACAACTCAATGTGGAAAGGCAGAATGATTGATTACGTAAACATGTTTGAAATCATGAATACAAGTAACATTATTTTGCAAATTATCTTTAAAGTGATCTAATTTTAAAGACTGAAAAAAATAAACAGTTCATATATCTACTTTTAAAAAATATATTTTGATTAAGAGAATCATTTTTCTAACAAATACATCATTATTATCATTATGACCCATTTTCGCTGTAATTATCATAGTCATTGATTCATTGATATTTCATTCTTTGTAATTATACAATTAATTAATTATTAATTGTATAATTTTTAAATATTGCCCAAAATTCTATAATTAATTTAATGTATCGCCAAAATTGGGAGCCAAGACCCAACTAAGAAAAGTCAGTGCCAATTACACTTCTGAAATCGACAAAAATGCAATATATCGCCAAATCTGGCAAGCCTGTATGTTAGCATTATGTCAACTAAGCAAGGTGATGTTGTCCCACTACCAAGTTTTTTCCGCGTGATCAGCGAGTATATATTATTACATAATATATATGTATAAATATATTTTTTAAGTAAATGTACAGTGTTTTTCATATATGTTGGGACCTACCTAAAGAGTTTATTTCAATAGATACCGAAATTTCATAAATACAAAGGTTCCAGGGTTTTTATAAGTCATTAGAATCTGTTATCATAAATCCGAAAACGTTTTTGGAAATGTCAAATTTTGACAGGTTGACAATTTTTTTTATCGGAACACCTTGAATATTATCTCGAATTTTTAAAGATCTATTTTTTTTTATTTTAAATATATATACTTTGAATACATTCTGTTTATTAGTTTTTGATATATAAGCGTTTAAATATTTAAAAAATGCTAAGTTAATTTCCGCTAAATCAAAGCCGTGATTAAGGAAACTATAACATTTTGATGTTTAATTGACAGACGAATATAGTATTTGTTCACGTGTATTCCTGCTATCTTAAACGTTGAAAGATAGGTTATTCCGAACAAGAAAAACTGGATATGATAGAATTATTTTATTTACATGATTTTTCCCCCTTGCGTTAAAATACATACTCGAATATTTCTTAAAAATTTTCTGTGAATGGTTTCATATGTATAATGAGTTAATTGTGAGTTTAACTCATCGATGTATTGCTTGGCATCTTTTTTCCGCTAAAGGATGTTTTTAGTCTACCATGGTATACTTTGTTTTTTAGATAACCCCACAAAAACCTGTCCAGTAGGAAAAGATCGGGACTGTTTGCTGGCCATTTTACCGGTCCTTATTTTTCTATCCCCAATGAATTCCTGCCATTTAGATAGCTGGGGATATTATGAGGGGGCACCATCTTGTTGCCATATCAAATTGAGATATGAACCGATTGGCAGTTGTTCTAAATGAGCCTCGATTTCATTTTATAATAATTCATGATACCTTTGTCCAGTTAGATTTCCATTGAAAAATATAGGTCCAATATTAAGAGTATTAAAAAGACCACCCCAAGTAGAGATATTCTCCCTTGACTTTTCACTATATGAAGAGTTTTCTTCAGACCAAAAATGCTTGTTTTTTTTCGGTTAAACATGCCTCTTCAGTAAAAACAACGTTTGACAAATTTACTTTCCCCTTATTATTATTTCCATTTCCTGGCAGAAGTGCAATCGGTCCCTTTTATTTTTTAATTTTTGTCTACCCTTGCACATGTAGAAACTCATAGCACTTGTATTTATAACGTTATATAACCGAGTAAATTTTATGCCAGGGTTTTTTAAAAACAGTTGCTGCCTCGGAAATTGGTCGCTCAGGATTTTGTTGCGTTTGTCGATGCATTTGTTCCATGTAATTTAAATAATTCTATAATCTTATATCGAGTTTTTCTTGTTCGACATAACCAATCTTACAACGTTTAATGTACCAAAAACATTCGTGAAAAAATTCGTCCGACAAGTAAACGTCAAAATGTTATCGTTTCCTTGATCACGGCTGACCTTGTTAGTTCAGAAATTAACTTAGCATTCAGGGTCGGTAATAGGACTAGTGTTCTTTTTAATTTATATAAATTCAATCTCGAAATTGAATTAAAAGGCAGTATTAAACTGTTGCAGATGATACTATAGTTATATATTTTGGTAAAATTATGTTGGACATTTATAGTCAAACTACTCAAGATTTCGGCATACTTTCAAATTGGCTATAATCGTATAAATTATCTTTAAATTTCAAAAAAATCTTCTTTCATGTTTATCAATAAAGATACTAGAGACATAAATGCCATTCCTCCATTTATAACACAGGGTAACAAAATGAAAACAAAAATTTGGTGCCGGAAATCTAACATCTAATTTTAGATGCTTTTAATGTGCTGATTCCAGCTCTAGTTTTTGAGATACAGGTTACAGGTTAACTGATATTTTTTCTGATAAAGGACAACAAATAAAGAGATAAATATGTACTTAATCGTCAAAATAGAAATTTCCCAGAATCTAATTAACCAAATGGATACCTGGAATTGTCCCTGACCCAATGCTCTTAATTACTTTTATACTTGTAATTGCCTATGACCCGATCCTTCTATACCTGCTTGGCTGTATTCGATTTAGTATATTACTGAGTTTCCCAAGTAAAGTTGTGCTATCATTTTGTGTAAATGTTGGTCGTTTTGTAGTATCAAGACACCGAACTGAAACAATGGCATCCACAAGCAGACGTATTTGTGTAAATCATCCCGATGTTTTTTGTTATGTGTGTGGTGAATACACTTTGAAAGAGAGCAGAAAAACGATTTCTGACTTTGTGAAAAGAGCTTATCTTGCCTATTTTAGCGTTCATTTAGGAGATCAGGATAAATCTTGTGCTCCACATTTCATATGTAAAACATGTGTTGAACATTTGCGACAGTGGACAACTGGAAAAAGGAAATGCCTAAAGTTTGGTGCACCAATGATTTGGAGAGAACCGCGAAACCATGATGACGACTGCTATTTTTGTCTCGTTAATGTTAAAGGCAGAAATAGAAACAATAAACACAAATGGACATATACTGATCTAGATTCTGCAAGAAGGCCAGTAGCGCATTCGGAAGAAATACCCGTTCCATCATTCAGCAGTCTACCCGAACTGACAGAAGATAATACAGAAACATCAACGTCTGACGAAGTTCAAAGAATTCAATCAGAAAATGACATCGAGTTTGAAGCAGATTTAGCAACTCCGCAGTGTTTCAATCAAGAAGAACTAAACGATCTTATAAGAGACCTGAATCTCTCAAAGGAATTGAAACTGAAAATGTATTAAATATTTTGCCAATCTTGAAATCTACAAAAAACCTTTGTAAACCTAATAACTATTTGGACATTGAAACTTTATATAGGTTAAAAACGTGCATTTTAATTCATTCTATAAAGTATATGGAAAAACATTGTAATATTATTAATAAATCAACCGAAATTCGCAATCATAATACTAGGCAATGGAACAATTTAGAAATCATGTTACAAAAAATAACTTAGCAAAAAAATTTATTTTACATGATAGTATTTTAATATACAACGATTTACCAAGCTCATTAAGAACTGTTAGAAATATTTTAAACTTAAAAAAAGAAACAAAGAATTATTTTTTGGAAAAATAGCATATTTTTAATAATTTATTATTTTTTATTATTACATATAACACGTAATGAACATTTATAATTAATTTCGTCTTAGATTACTTTCCCTCTAATAAACTAAATAATTGGTTAGGAATAAAAATATAAAAAAAAATAATGCAAGAATAAATTACAACAAAACATTTTGCAATACTGGCAGGACTTTATTTGCGTAGATTGTACTGAGTATTACACGGTTCTTTACTTTTTATGCACACTCATCGTTATGTAAGTAAAATGATTGGGAACCTTGGGAAGAAATGGAAATATATAAAAAAAACGTATTTATACTTGTATAATGTGCATGGTTCAACTATTTAAGATATATTAATAGAAACGACGAACGTTTCACCTCTCTATCATCTGCGCTTTTAACGCTGCTATCGCAGTTATTGTGTCTGCTATCGCAGTTATTAGGTATTATGCCATTGAAATACAATTAGCCAGTAATCTGTACCCCTTGTTCAACACATCGAGGTTAATTTACATTTGAGGAATTCTGACGTAGGGACACCTAATTGTACTCTATATTTAACACTTGGAAAAAGCTACTTACCACAATTTACTATTCTTTCTTACACAAAATAAATTTCACTGTTACTGTCATTTTCACCAACACTTTTAATGCAAGTTCTACTTTAGTCAGTCCATTGTGGCATTCACTTAAACGCTAATTTATTTGTCAATTACATTAAGTTGGTATCTAGAATTTTGATTGTCCTTAGCAAATTGTCAATAACTTGATAACCAGGAATTATGAGTCACTAGATTTGAACACTTTTTGGAAGCTGAAACAAAACAAAAGCTGTTAAAATTGTGTTTTAATAAACTGAGAAAAGTGACGCATTTATACATTTACAAAATCTGAAATCTGAGTACGTTCTGCACCGCTTTTAAAGGTACAAAAGAAAATTTGTAGCCTTCTTCCTTAAAGCTATAACCTTTAAATACAGCTACCTTTTTAAAAAGCTAGTTTATTGAACTTAAACTGTATTAAGTTATTCTATATTTTGTTTGACCAATTTTTTTACTACTCCACACATTAAAAAAAATTCAAATGCACACACAATTACCCTAAATTATGTCATGATCTAAAAATATACTCGAGGAAGGAAATAATTTTGTTCATGTCTGGCATATCAGAAGTGCCACAATAGACTCGTCTTATTTACGCACACTGTGACTAGTCTGGAAATAGGTCCTCTGTTTCAAGATATATGGCATTCTGCTTAATATAATACAACTCTCTTAAAGTTTAAGATCATCATGCTTAGTGTAATACACCAATTTCTCTGTCAATGTGTATAGGTAGTATATATTAGTTAATGGGATTGCTTCAGCAAGGTACAAGCTTATCCAAAGAAACTCCTCGCTGCGCCCTTTTTTGTATGGGAAAGTACTTCTAAAAAATTAAACAATCCCTTAAGTTGTGGGTTCATAATCCCACTCTCCGTCTAGTTTTTCTAAATGTACTCGGAGTTAAGATACGAAAACTTAAGTGGATCTTGAAATCAACAGTCGACCATAAAAATATCGTTTCCCTGATTCAAAATGCAGAGAAATTATCGTTTTAAATCGTAAGTTTACAAAAAAAAATACCTAATAGTAGAGATCTCTCGGACAGGTATCGGTTAGTTAGAAATCACTTAAAGCGCGATTCCCACTATACGTAACATCACCATCACATCGCCGTACCGCCACCGTCACGATAAATATTCTTACATTGCAAGCAATAAGCATAATCATACTATAAGTCACGTCCACTTGCCGTTGCCGTTACTTCCGTCAGTGATTGCGGAGCGAGAATATTTTACGTGTCGGTGCTTGTCGGTGGGTAGACTGAACGAGCGTAGTACGCTTAGAGTAAGAATTAAAGTAGAGATCACAACTCATTCATAAATCACGTTAGGGGTATGCGCCAACATGGTTCCCCTATTTTTCACATTCTATCGACCAATGTTTACGATAAAACAAGAGATGGGGATGGCCCATGCCCAAGCCGTGGTCATTTATTGACGAATGCCAGTGACAGCGTGAGTTTTCACTTCCCGCATAAAGAAATATCATTAATCGTGAAAAAATCATCGTTCCGGGTTTTTACGGACCCTCATGTTTTTCCATTACTGTCGATCGGTCGGTCTGCTTCGGTATAGCTAAAAAATCCAGTTACTCAGTTAACTTTAATTTTATTTAATTTTCCACAAAAATTACGTCTGATATAAAAAAAAAAACTGGGAAAATATTGGTATGAATTCAATATGGCGAAACAAAATGACGACCTGTTAAAATGTTTGATGTATGAAAATAAAGAAATGGGCCATGCTTCATTATCGTTGACAAAAAAAAAGGATTCTTACCTATTCCTTAATGAGGCAAATAGATATTTTTACAAACTTCAAAGAAATAATCATTTTCTACTTCACTATCTAAAATCAAACCATTAAATTAGGTAAGTTTAAAAGGAAATTAGTTATTTATATATTATTAAACTTTAGTTTTTAGTTATGTTTGCCTTATGTCATCATTTTGTAATTGTGACATTTAGAAGAATTATTTGTTCAGTTGTTGAAAATGTCATCTTAAACCTGTAACTGTCAAGTTAGACCTTGTCTAATGTTAAACTTCTTTAGTAAATACGGGTGTTAGAGTTTTAAACCAAAATCAATGCTTTTAACGCGCTTTTATTGGCTTCCTATTCGTCTGATTGTATGTTTGTATGTCTGGTTCAAATCTTGTAATGGATTTTTCAGCACTTCCATTACCGACTATTTTCAAATTTGACATGCATACACTTTCATCCGAATTTTATTCAGTCAACGTTTAGAAATCCAAAATGGCGGCGCCAATGCGGCCGACGAATTTTGTTACTTGTGTAGCTAAACTGCAAATCAGTGCCTAGGAAAATTTAAAAGTGTCAGCATTTAAAAATTCAAAATACCGGTGTCAAAATGACAATGTCAACAGGTCAGACGGATGATTTTAACATTTGTGGGGATTATTTAAAAATGCACAACAAAAATCAAAATTGTGGCGCCAATATAGCGAATGAATTTTGTCACTTGCACAGATTCGGCTGAAATATCAGTATCTAGAAGTATTTGAGAATAAAAGTTATGGAATTTTAGTCAATATTTGAGAATTAAAAATGGCGGCACCACCATAGCAGACTAATTTTAAAATTTTTGCAGATTTGATTAAAATTCGGCATTTAGGGGTATCTAAGACTGCAAATCGTGAATTTTTGTCAACATTTTAACAATTAAAGATTGTAATGCCAACATGGAGACGGAATTTTAACATTTGTATAGATTTCGATGAAAGAAAGTAGGAATCTGGGGGTATTAGAAAATACATATCATACATTTTTAGTAAATATTTTAAAAATGGGAGTAGGATTGCCTTGAATGCGAGCGAATTTTAATATTTATACAAATTTGATTAAAAATCGATATTAAGTGAGCAATTCATACATTTTTAGTAATAAATATTTAAATTAGGGATGTCATCAATCAATCAATCCGATAATTACTTTTTTCAGATATTTTAAAACATTTAATTAGGCCACCGTTTTATTCCCCATTTTGAATTTGTCTGGACATTTTTACCAGTTCATCCCTATATAAGATTTGATTTTTGAGCAAAATTTGAACATAATCGATGTAGTAGCTTTCTACATTGACACACAATATTTTATTAGGCCGCCATTTCGGATTTGTAGTAAACTTATCAGTTCATGGTCATGTCAAATATACGTTTTCTGCAAGATTTGGATTAAATGGATAAGCAGTTTCTTAGTCATATTTTTTTAACACTTCAATAAACCGCCATTTTGTTCAGCCAAATTGGATTTTTACCAAAATGTTACAACGTCATCATCATATGACCTTTAATTTTTAACCAAAACTTGAAGTAAATAGGACAAGCATTCTTGAGCTTTGTCGCGGACTGACATACAGACTAACCGACGGAACTAAGAAAACATGTTTATAACTAGAATACTTTCTTCTTAACTAGAAAATTAAAAATAGGCGCGAAATCATCCGAAACTTTATTATTTCCCCAGATTTTATCCAAAATCTAGTGATTTTCGAAATCGCAGTACGTTTTTTTGAGCGTGAGACGCCCTTCGACTATTTTAATATAGTATAGGTATATTCTGTAATTATTTTTAATTCTCTGATAGGAAAAACTATTGTAATCGGCAAAAAAAACCCTAAATAAACGTTCTATTATACTGAACCGGATTGGTCAATACGTGATGCGACCCAAAATAAGTGAATAAGGTATCTTCCATTAGACATGTCTCCTGGAAAAGGAAATCTTGCTGTTTACTTAGTGATTAAAAGAAAATTAGAAGAAAACCTTGACCAAAACGAACTTTTAATAGAAGTTAGAAAATATGAAGATCTATATAACATGGACATTCTAAAATATTTATAAAATTTTAACTCATCATCTTCTAGTGCCGGAGACAATCTATGATATTCGCCCTAGTCCTTCCTTCTAAGAAATATGTCATGCACCCATATTTGCCTTTTCTTCTTTACTCTTAACTCTTCTGTTTATTCCATGTCCAGAATAAGCGCAATTTTTCCAAGTTCTTCATTCGTAAATTTACTCATGTTCGAATTTTTACGACTTCACACTCTACCGACAGACAGAAACTGTCCGCTGCTTGCCGGCTGTCGGCTAGTTTGAATTTACGACATATTTTCTGTTCGGTGATGGTGCGTAGACGTAACGGTGACGTTACGTATAGTGGGAATCGCGCTTAAAGATAAAAAGCTACGACCAATGTCAAATAATTATTGATGGTATGAGACATAATTACCCACCAGTCGTGTAAAAATAATCCGGGGAATGGGGTAGATATAGAGGTTTTACTTAAAAATATACGGAGATATACACTGCAATATCTGAAGCTATTTACTTCTTTTTTTCTACAGAATTTGTGTTTATCAAAATAATTCAATATTATATATCTTTTTTTAAATTAATGATAAACAATTAGAAAACTCTGCATCAAAAATTTCGAGATGCGGTCAACCACAAAAATTATTCAAAATTTGAATATACATATATAGAACAAAATGTCGATTGATGTGTAAAAAAGGTTTTTAAAATAATAATATTATGCAAAACTTTCATAAATCTCCAGTTAATGGATTTAATATGAGCGCAAAACCTCATGCGAATTTTACTCTAACTCTAATCGTCAACATCATTTTATAGAATTTCGGCCAGTAATTGGCTACTTGGAAAGTGAGACTATACCCCGCCTCATATTTATAATTTAAATAACTGTTTGATGGTAGAAATGGTATGTAGGTATATAGTATTATATTATATTGAATAAAAATTTCTTTACCATTTAAGCTAAAGTTATTGTGAGTTAAAAATGTTAGTTTTTAAATATTTATTGTGGCTCATGTAATACCATTTAGAGTTTATCACTCTGTAGTGTAGTGATAAATAAATCAGTAATTAAAATATATGGTAAGTATCCGAAAAAAGCTATTATTTTTGTAATACTGAATTTGGTGGATAAAGGATAAAATTTAAATATTTCGGGAGTATAAAGTTATTTTGTAAATTAAGTCGCATAAACAGTTTTTATTTATTACACATATAAAATATCTTTGTATTATACATATAAAACTTTATAATACAAAAAACAAAAAATATTCAAAAAAAATTAACTGTATTTATCTGATGTATTTCCATCATCTTGTATATTAATATAATCGGCAGTACAACTAGTAGTTAGTAAATTGTTTGCAATATTAGTACAAGTTGGAATAATGGCGACTTCCAAAACCATAAACAATCTACCTCCCAGTGGCGCCTCGCGGGTGAAAAAGTAAGTGAAGTGCAAATGAAGCAAGAAAATATCGCAATAATTTTTTTTCCAGAATTTGTTTTGTATGTGGAAGGGGTAGAATATTTTTTTCGACTTACCTAAATTTTGTATTCTAAATCAATTCTCTTATCCTTCATAGCAGCAAATTTATTTATAACATCCTCATAAAATGGATGAGCTGCCCTAATCTCCTCCAGAAATTCCTTTTGAATTGAAATATTGCCTAGAGAAGTAAGTCTTTCTTGAGATATTGTATTTCTTAAATAAGTTTTTACACGTTTGAGGCAAGAAAAACTTCTTTCCACTGAAGCACTTGTCGACGGTATTGTCAAAATAAGGGAAAACACTATATTTGCTTTGGTTAAAATACCTTTATTTTCATTATTTTTTTTTCACTTGCTCTTGCAGCGATTTATTCCAATTACTGTCATTGACAAAAATAAAACCAAGCTCATTTTGAAGTCGTTGACTTTTTGAAAATATTACCCCATATAACTGCAACAAATTTTCAAACGGACCAGTCGGAAAATTTAAACTATATTCGGAAAATTTAGCAGAATCTGCCAATCATAAAAATGTAAGTTTTTCACAGTCCTGAAAGCTTAGTGTCATTTCCATTAAAATATGGTCCAATATTTCATAAAAAAGGGTTCTATACTTAGCCCTAATTTCTTCAGGTGAAAGCTTAGCAAGCTCACGTTTGTAATGATTTATTTCTGTAATAGAATTTGCTTTATCAAACATGGCTATAAAAAAATGTTCATTTCTTTTTCTACAGAGCGCCTCACGACAGCGTTTTTTTTTGAAGAAGGCAAATGTCCGTGATTGAAAAAATGTCATTAAACACTAATGCCAGAAACGTGAATTCAAAATCGTTCATCTCACCTAAAAATCCTCTCGCAAGCCGGATTGATTTTTTATCAGATTTGTCACAGTTTGTAATAAATTCAAAGACGTCTTTTAGTTTATTCCAATCTTGAACAATTCCATTTCCTAACTTCAAATTTGAAGACCAACGAGTTTCTGTAATTGTTGGTATACACCTCGTAGATGCAGATGTAAGAGCATACGTTCGTTTGTCTGAGGGATGAAAAAATGAGGGAATACCACTAAGACTTGCAAAAAAAATTCGACATTTAGAAATATTTTTAAACTTTGCTGCATCATAAGGTTAAGAAGATGCGCAAGACAATAGACAAATACAGCCTGCTTTGGTTCTTCTTTTTTTTTGAAGGTCATTTAGATGGCCAGACATCACACTTGCGCCATCGTAACATTGCCCTATTAATTTATGTTTATAGTCAAATTGGTCCAAAATTTGATCCAATAGGAAATATAAATTTTCCGACGTCCTATCGGAGCTGACATTATAAAATCCTAAGAATCTCTTGACTATTGAACCTTCTGAATTAGGAGGTTTGCGTAATATCAGTGGTGTCATTCACTTGCATAGAAAAAAACTGTGTGTTCATTATTTCATTTTTTTATGATCATTTAAATAATCAGAAATGCATTCAATAATTTGGTTTCGAATAGTTTTCGAGACACCAGTAAAAATATTTTTAATTATTTCGTGATGAACTTTTAGTCCTTGGGATCTTCTCGATATTAATAAACCTAAAAGCTTTTTAAAATTCCCTCCTATTTATTGAATCGCTGCTCACCGCGAAAGACTAACTCTTGTTTTGCAAGGTACAATACTGCGTCAATTACCAAGCACATAAATAGTCTATTTAATCGGACGTTTTCGTTAAAATGTATTTTATATAATTTAGCATTTTCTTTTAAAGTGTCAGCTATAGTGTTTTGATTTTTTACAAATGTTTTTAGTATTAATTCGCATTTTAAATGCTCAGCCGTCTTCATATTTATGTAAAGACCTTCATATATTTAACATAACTGTAACGCCTTCCTTATTCCACACTGAATATTTATTGGAAACTAGTAAACAAGGCCAGCAAAACAATTTTTGTAATATTTGACTACTAAATAACCATTTGTATACCTAAAACCAGGATGACGATTAAAACTATGCTCTTTTTCCTTCCATCGATTAAATGGAGTTTCCAACAAAACACAAACCACATCCGTGATCGGATTCATCAATAATGTAAATGAATAAACCCGACACCAAGGAAAGTTGTAACAACACCATAACTAAATATAACACAAAACAGTCAAGTAAACTGAAAAGGAACTAACCGGTTGCAGCGAAATCCACGAAAATAAAAATAAACAACCACCCCAAACTAAACGACACGTGGGTGTAGTGTACTGCGTTAGCAATTCACCGAGAGCGTTGTATGGCGCTGGTTAACATTATTCTTCCATGTGCTCGACGTCATCGCAAACGCGTTGTCATGGCAACTTAGTAGGAAAATCGTAAACTAAACATAGCACCTCCAGCAAAGTCGAAGCGGTTGTAGTTGTTATAATAAAGTTCGATTGAAAGTTTTATAAAGGCATGCCGCCAACGGCCAAGTAAAATATTTATTCGAGATGTACAATTTATTTTTTGCCAATTAGGTGAATAAATGAATGTAAAAACTTAAATTT
Organism: Kuschelorhynchus macadamiae; assembly: GCA_030620095.1. Classification (NCBI taxonomy): domain Eukaryota; kingdom Metazoa; phylum Arthropoda; class Insecta; order Coleoptera; family Curculionidae; genus Kuschelorhynchus; species Kuschelorhynchus macadamiae. The sequence continues at coordinate 1,031,425 of JAUTXW010001847.1, forward strand.
TAAGTGATATATAATAAATATAGTTAGATGTTTGCTTGTTTATTTTTCCTGGTGAAGTAGCATTTCACCTACTTCACCTGAATATCCGCCACTGCTACAAAACACAGCTTGAAACAACATTGTAAACAGGTCCCACTACCAAACTACAGTATGGTTCATTGGGAAAACCTAAACAATAAAATATCACCAATATTATCGACAATTCTGAAAGTGCCAGAACACAAAAAAAAATTTCACGACGTTGCACAGTGTCTCCAGGTATAGGGCAGAATGGAAAAAAATTGTACGTCATGTGAAACGATAAAATTGACTGTACATATTGTTTGTATTCTATTAATTTACATATTTTTTAACATATACCAGACAAAACTTGTTTTCTACGTATCACTTTGTATATTGTGGCCATCCATATCCTGACAGATCTATTTTTATTTCGAATATTTTAAAAGCGAAACAAGCTATCGATGTGCGGATTTGACTCACTAAGAATGGAACTATATTATAATTTTTTTCAAGAATTGAATTTTTTTTTTCATAATGTAATACATGTTTACGCATTAGTTTTGAAAATAGTGGTTTTATTGGTGTCTGAAATAAATACAAATATAATACTAATAGTAAAACGTTGAGTCTGAATACTCTAAGGACATAGCCGTTAGTTCTTCAATTAGCTACTTGAGTTTTTTCTTAATTGAAATACATTGTTGTTATATGGCAATTGCTAGTAAAAAAGAGAAAACAATTTGTGTTAATAAATAAAAAATGGCGGTTATATTCTTGGATTATTCGGACTGTACTAATAACTAAATTTGCACATTTTAAATATATTTTTAAAAACTTCTAAATGATGCTAAACACTTAGAATACATCGTTGAATTTTATTCATGGTCACTTTCGTCTTCACTCAAAAACAGTTCTTGCGGTAAACTCTCTAGAAAATAGGAATCTTGCGGTTCCTCAATAATAATAAATTCTTGGACCTGAGTATCCCATCCTGTGGCATTCTTTTTTAAGTAAGCATGTCTATGGTGGGATAGCTCTGGGTCAGAGGTTAATAAAAGCGTTTTTATTATGTCAGTGTTCAATTCTAGAAAATTTAGGGCTGCGACATAATCGAATTTTTCGAAATTCCTTATGCCTTGCTTCCAAAGTATCTTCTGAAAGTTGTCCGATGGTTAATTCAAAAAATCCAATTATATCACACCCGTGAACTAACACTTTATGAATGGTACTGGGCATATAGTACCACCCATACAGTTTTAAATAATTTATTCTCGTTTCATCTAACAATTTTTTGAATTTACTTATATTGACTTTACACTCAGATGCTAATATTCTTAAAATTAACGAAAACTTCATAATAATTCTCTTATCAAGTCCTGTTATCTCTGCACTTAATTCCGCGTTCTTAAAAAATGCCCTAGCAGTGTTTCCTTCGTTTGTGGGGCCATACCCCGGCTTTGGTTTATCAACTATAAGTCCCATTTTAGACCTAGAATCTGCCTGAATTCGTTTTTTTGTGCTATTAAATAATAATAATATAATGATGGAAAACTCAGTTTATAACACACGTTTTAACTGACAGCGCTTTCGTTAATAAACAGCGCTGTAGTTGACGTTACCTCTTCCCAGCTGGAAAAAAATTTTTTCTCCGCGCCTCGCCGCGGTCTGGTGAGCGTCAACCTTAAAGTCAAAAATCAAACTTTACTGTTCATTAGCCACGAGAACGCACACTACGATACGCCGAAGCGCGGCAGGTGGAAAAAGTTGGGGCCTTGTATTTGTAGCAAATGTCTTTAATCAAAAATTTCAGTCAAAGTGCTTTCGATTATTATCCATCCTCAATAATATTCGTCAAAAGCACAGAAGTCTCCAGATTTTACACTTAATTCCATGTCTATGTCCATTTGTTAAATGTAAAACCGAGAGACTCCTGTGCTTTTGACGAACGACACTGATGATGGCCAGTGTTTGTTGATTAAATAAATTTGCACGAACTACAAAGAGTCTTGGTTACTTATTATTGTAAACACAGCCATACACTGAAACTTCCAAAAAAAATTTTTTACTACATATAAATGAAACTATATCAAAATATATCCACATTCCAGGTTTCATGTCTCTCTCTATATTTTGAGGGAATTGTGAGATTTTTCTTTCATAAGTTTACTCGAGATATTTATTCTAATGTCTAAGTGTTAGTTCTTAGTAGTTTTCCTTATTGTTTTATTATTAATTGTTATTATTTATGATATAAACTGAATGTAAGTATAATAGAAATAATAATAATTTCTAATTGTTTTTTAAAATTGATAATATTTATTGTAATATTTCTTGTGTGGTATTAGACATCTATCTTATTCTTATTACCATTAACATATCGCCATCTGTATATATCTCTTTAAGCCACGGAGTTACGCTCATCCGCTACTATTTCTCCCCACGCCAAACTCTAACCGATAGTGTGTTACATTGCACTCTAGCTTGAAAAAAAAATGTATTACAAATAATCAAAAAATACTTTGTTTTGACTTATGTTTTGTCAAACATGACATTTATACCCATATTCGCTAAAGAGGTTTAAATTTAGACCAAGTCCAACTTGACAATTATAGGTTTACGATGACATTTTTAACAACTGAACAAATAATTTTTATAAATGTCACAGTTACAAAATGACAGCAACATAAGCGAAACATAACTGACGAACTAGTTTTAAGTACCATGGTAACTAGACCTGGTCTCACTTTTAAACCGTTTTAGTGAATACGGGGGATTATGTTTCGTTGGCACAACAAGAACCGAAACCACAGTTTAGACCGAAACCTCAAAAAAAAATACAACTGTGTTTTTTATTGAAAATTTCAGATTTAAATTGTTATATTTTTTATATAAATAATCAGAACAATATTAAACAATAGTCATTCTAAAAGAATTTTTTTTAGAATAAGCGCTTGTGACATTCGCAGCTGCTCTAGAAGCTGTTCTAAGAATGTTTAAGTAAACGCGGAACGTAAACACACGACATGTTCATTTTAAAGTTTAATGTTTGGTTTGAGCAGTAAAATAATCCTAGAATACTTAATGAATGATATTATTAATGTACCTTTGGTTAAAATGCTTATAAACAAAAGACATTGCTTTTTATCATACAAATTTATGATTTTAAACTAGTTTAACTTTTTTTCAGAACAGTAGTTAGAGACTTTTAATTTTTAAGCCTAAGCTTTAAAATGGGAAGTTATAGAGCTTTCTATATTTAGTAGGAACTGAGAGATAAGCGGAAAAGCTCGGAAAAATCTCTATTTTACAATTTTTTTACACTAATTGACGGATTTTAATTTTTTAAAAAACACTTTCTCGTATTTTCACAAGAAAAGTATTTCTGGTAAATTTTTGTACCTGTCATAGTTTATTAGCTGTAGCCATTTAAACAATTAAATTGTTTATAACATATTTTCTGACCATTTTTCAGAAAAACACCCTCGAAATTCGTTATCAGCAGGGCAAAACCCATAAGGAAGGAAGGTTTGAGAAAACCCATGTCTCTAGAAAGGCTACGAAACACCTCTGAGCCCCAGGACTAAATATAGAATACATTTTTTTGCGAAAAAGAAACACAAAACAAATTTTGACAAAAAATATGAGGATGAGGATGAGAAATTAAAACTAGCATAATAATGTAAAGGAAAACAAGTTAAGTTAGGATACCGGACTATCAAAACCTCTGTTTGGGAACTGGGCAGCTTCAATCCAACTAGCCGGAAACAGTTTCAATTTTGCACACACCGTAATGTTATTTATGCAAGTTAACTCAGCCATTTTAAACATTCCATAGAAAAGTTGTTTAGAGTTTCAAACTAAAAGCTGGAACCAACATGCAATTTTGAATATTTTACGCAACAACAACCGGCTTAAATTATGGTGAAAACCTTAGAAAGGATAAATGTTTCAGATCCTCATTTAATCCGGCGTGGCATTTCGAGTTTTTTCTGCTTAAAAGCATAAATAGTGGTTAAGACATGTATTGTGTAAAAGTTAGGTTTACAACGTTGGCTTTTCCGGATAATTCATGCATTAAAATAGAACAGTGAATCTAAAGATAATGTTAATCGGGTTGTATTTTCTTTTAAAAATTATAGATAATAATGAAGTGATTGCTATTTAACCGACATTTTCAAAATAACGATTTTTTAAATAAGTGTTCCAAATATAAGCGGACAAAAGTTAATTTACCTTGGGCAAATATAACTTGAAAAAATTTGCTGGCTCCCAAGCTATAAGTCAAAAAAAGTAAATTTTTCAACAATTCAGAAGAAATAATCCTACACCTAGTTACATAGTCTATATATACATAAAATTTTTTGGTAATAACTTAATTCACATCTTGTAAACTGTAATTTATTTAATTTTTTATTATTATTTGTTTATTTATTTTATAACAGTATTTAATTATTCTACAAAAAATAAATTATGTCCTTTAATATTTTTCAATAAAAAGGAATTGGAATTTTAAGAAATATTTAAACATTTTTTTAACCCGTCATTTATTATTGGTAAGTTCATTCGATAAGTAGTTTTATAATAATAATTTTTGTTTACAGTTTGTGAGACCGGCATATTAAATTTTTACCAAAATGTGAACGTTTCATCCCCATATCATCTGTGTGTAGTGGAATTTATACAAGGGAAGTTGTGGGTAAAGGCGAATTTACCGTTTTTTTCTCCCCTCATAAAAAGGAAGTATGGTAATCCTGAAAAAAATCCCCCTATAGATTTTTTCAGAACTTCACGATTCAGGGTCTCTAGACCTATCTGTCTATCGGTCTGTCTCCTCGCGGCATATAGTTAACAGGCTACTTACATGACTGACTTCAAATTTTAGTCAAAAATTAAGGGTCATATGGGGATGATCTGGTAATATTTTGGTAAAAATCCAATATGGCGAAACAAAAATCAAATTATGTAGGAGTTAACTGGTAAATTTGTGGTACGAATTCATGATAGCGAAACACAATGGCAGCCAAATAATTTTTTAAAAAATCAACGTAAAAAATCTTATTCAATTGACTTTAAACTGGTACGAATTCAACATGACGTAATAAAATGGCGGTGTGTGTCAATGTAAAAACCACTTATTGAATTTATTTCAAATTATGCCCAAAAATCATTTCTGTCATAGATAAAAGCTATATTGATAAGAATCCAATACGATGGAACAATATGGCTACCAATAAAAATGTTCGAAAAGACAGTATATGTATATATGTTACTAAATTATGGACTAACATTACATATAATTTGTTTTTTTATAACTCTATTTTCATATAATAATAAATGTTATATCACTCGACTTAAAATTCACTTTTTAAAAAATATTTTTATTTACAAAATCAAAATTAAACTAACAGTATAGAAGCTTAAAAACGAATCATGATTTTATTTACAATTTACACTATTTATATGAAAGACGAATGCTGCGTCAGTGGGAACTTGCTTGCTGGGCAGATTCTGCTGACGAGGCGTCTCGGTACTCGCCGTCTCCTTGAGATAACCGACATCCGATACGGTGGGAACCAAGGGCATCGTACTTGAAGGTGACATTGCTCGTGAGAAAGGATATAACAACTCCCCCATTAAGATGAAAGTTGACGCGTGGTGACAACTTTCAGGTCCTCTGCTTATTGAGGTTGAGTTCAATCTCTTCACTTTCTTCAATCGGATCGCCAAGGCGGATGCTCGGTCTCCTTCTGGGAATTATTCTTCTCCATTGTATAACGTTAGATCCTCTTTTAGGTGGAGAGGGTGGATTGTCATCGTTGCTAGTGGCTACTCCAATCTTGATGTTACGTGTTCGTCTTCGACATTTGCAAAAGATGTATAAGGCAATCAGTGCGATAATGAGTGTTATTGTAAGAATCGTGAACCAACTTATGTGTTTTTTCACGAACGGCTGATTTACCAATTGATCCAGCTGATCGGCATACTGATTTAGCTTGTGCTGGGCTATGTTCAGGTCCTCTACATCTATTTTATTTAGCTTCAGAGGCTTCAAATCTGGTAAGTGAATTTTCTCTGGCATATGGTTACAGCAGTCAAAAGGGATGTTGACTGGGTGGTAATTGTAGGTTACGTTGTCGTAAACATCAACTGATTTCTGGGCATGAACTCTTGTACTCCCAACGAAGGCACTACACTCGGGTTGAAGTTTCATCAAAGTATTTGTGTTGATGATCTGAGTCTCTATATCTCTGGATCCACATTTTATTGTGACGGGCAGAGGGTCTGCAACAGCTATCAACCATAAATTCTGACTGATTTCTTGAATGTTATAGTCTTTGGCAAGAATGACTAAAACTTGGCATGTTCTGGGTAGATGATCAAGTCTCTTCAGAAGCTGAGCCTCGCAGACTGAATCAGTATCAATTGGGTATGGCAGGATGTTGGAACAGATGAACATACGGTTGCCTAGTGGTTTGCAGGACTTCATATTGCGGATGGTTGTATAAAGTAAAGAATCATCATTTCGCGCAATTAGTTTATTAGTTATTGACAAAATGTGATGAAGGCCTGTTCGATTATCCAGAATCGGTATAGGATATAAGTGATAGAGAGTGTATTTTTCAGGTTCGACTAAAGGTATTTCTAGTACAAAAATTATTCTAGTATCTAATTGATATGCCTTTAATTCTATTATGTCGAGGTATTGAGCTACGCTTGAATAATATATCGGCAAGGGAAGATTATTCTTCTGTAATAACTGCGATATATGCTTTAATGAGTCTACTAAATCGTATGGAGTAATGATTGAACTGTGCAAAATTTTTAAACGTGCAAATGTAACAGCGTTTATAGCATCGTTCAAAGTATTTTCGATAAATGAATAGCTTTCTGTTAGTGATTCGCACAAGTCTAGGATATCGAGTTGTGATTGATAAAATTTGAGATGATCGGAAATATCCATAATTGATTCGCGAATTTCTTTAATATCATTATTAAAGGTTTTCTCGTCAATTTGAAGTTTTTGAATGGTTTCGTTAAAGCTTTTGATAACAGAGGTAGTTACAGATATTTGATTTTTCAAAAGATTTTCTATTTGGTATTCATCGTGGGTTAACTTTTCGATGCACTCGTTGAAATATTCACCATCGGAGGCGTCAAGATTACCAGTTATTGATTTCCAAATGGTTCCAATACCATTAAGAATACCACGTTTTTCTCTAAAAATGTACTTTTTAATGTCGGCCATTATTTCAGTGTACTTTTGGTTAACGGCGTTTGATATTTGTTTAAGGAGACTAACATGAGTTTGAACTTGCGGCTTAAAGGCTTTCATTCGCGGTACGTCTTCGTCTATAGTGTTTAATAAGCTTTCTAATATTTTGTCATTATTACTAATTGTTTCTTTGATTGGTCCGAGGTCTTTGTAAACAAGGAGGGTCCATTTATCATTTGAGATTTTTACAGTCGCTTCTTCATGAAAGAAAATTCCTAAGGTGTTGTTTATTGGTGTTAGAGTGTATTGGGACTGAGTGGCTGTTGAAAGTGCCAAGATCCTAGAAGAGAAAAATTACTCATAGTATGGTTTCAGTCTGTCAAAATTTATTTTAGATTTTTGTTTAGATTCGGGGTTTATCAGAATTGCTGAATTTTGTAAAATTTCGATTATTTCAAATGGACCGTTAAATTTATTTTGGCTTTTGTCCTTGATTTGCGATTCTTTAATGTATACCTTATCTCCTACATTATATTCATAGGGGTGAGCAGAAACATTTTGGTCGAAGCGCTCTTTGGCTTTTTCTTTTTGTTGACATGTTCTGGCTCGGGCTGTTTTATAAAGGTATTGCATGCGATTGTTTAGATCTTGCATATATTTGGAAATAAGACGTTTTTCATTATATAGGGTTTCGGGTGGTCTAGATGAGGTGTGTCCAAAAATAAGTTCGTAAGGCGTGAAACCGTGCGTTTTGTTTTTGGTATTGTTATAACATATAGTTGCATAAGGAAGAACATTAAACGGGTGTTCGTCAGGGTTTTCAGTTTGATTAGCTCGTATCATTTCACTAAGTGTCGCGTGAAATCTCTCAACAGAGCCGTTTGATTGAGGGTGTCCTACGCTAGAGAAAGTTAGTTTGATATCGTAAATCTCACAGAGGTCATTCATTAAGGTGTTTTTGAATTATCGGCCATAGTCACAATGTATACGTAACGGAGTTCCATAATGTTGAAAAAATACAAGAAGTGTATTAACAATAGATTTTGCTGTCTTATCCTCTATAGGGTAAGCTTGTGTAAATTTTGTTAGTTCATCACGTACTGTTAGGGCGTAATTTCGAGTTGGGTATTCAAATATGTCTATGTTTATTCTTTCAAAAGGTGTTTTGGGCGTTTCTGTTACGACTAGGGGACTGCTTAGATTTTTACGACAGATTTTTACTTTTTGGCAAGTTTCGCAACTTTTAATAAAGTTTTCTACGGCTTTTATTATGCCTGGCCAATTGTATTTTTCTTTTATGCGTCTTAACGTCTCGTTAATTCCGCGATGTAAGTTGGTTTTTCCGCGATGGTAATGATCTAAGATCTGAGGTATTTCGTCTTCATTAGGGGTTGTTGTGATGTTTTGGCAGATACTTAATTTTATATTTTTGTCTGCAAAAATATACGAAAATATTTCAAGGATAGGAAGTTCGAGTGTGTTTTCCACGAAATAGGTACAAGAGATGTCAAGTTCGTCTTGACCGGTATAGAGAATGTAAAATAGAAGTTGTGTGACAGTTTCTGGGTTAAACGGGAGAGGAATAATGAAATATTTACGATTTTTTGTTGATTTACTGGAGAAAATATTTATTTGTTTTGGATTAAATTCCATATTTTCCTCGAAAATATCGTCAAGAATCTTATGATGTAGTTCTTCTAATTTATTTTATCGAAAGAATGTTATAATATTTTTGTGTGACTTATCCAACAGCTGGTCGTTGGTTGTTTCGATTTTAGAATAATCGATCAGGGATCTGGTTTCGTAAAGGCTTACGAATTTATTGTATTCTTCGGCTATTACATCGTCGTCATAGGTTTTAGGTTCTTCGATAGGTTCTTCGGATTCTGTCTCATTCGATGCAAAAACAGATATTTTTGTTTGAAGCTTTGCGCATTCTTGGAAACGATTTACTTTTATTCGAGATAAAGCATCAGCGTTTTTATTAATTTTTCCCGGTTTATAAATTATTTCGTACTGATATTCTCCTAGTTTTAGCCGCCATCGTGCTAATCTACTACCTGGGTCTTTAATAGAAAGTAACCAAGTAAGGGGACGATGATCTGTGACTAGAATGAACTTTCTTCCAAATAAATATGGACGAAAATATTTCACGGCCCATACAATTGCAAGTAGTTCTCTTTCTATTGTCGAGTAATTGGTTTCGGCTTTACATAATGTTCTTGAGGCATAACCAATGGGTAAGTCTTTGCCAATGGGACCTTGGGAAAGTACAGCGCCTATCGCAAATGCGCTTGCATCCGTTGTTAGTAGGAAAGGCTCATCGAAATTTGGATAGATGAGAATTGGGTCAGAAGTCAGTAATTGTTTTAGTTCGTCGAAAGCTTGACGACAATCTGAGTCGAAATCAAATTTGATATCTTTTTTCAACAATCTGGTAAGGGGCTTTGATATTTTCGCAAAGTTTGGAATAAACCTACGATAATAACCAGCTAAACCCAGAAAGGATTTTATGTCTTTTGAATTTTTTGGTTCTGGAAATTTCTGTATACAATCGATTTTAGTGGGATTAGGTTTAACTCCGTCCTGAGTGATTAGGTGACCAAGGTATGCTACCTCTTTTCTCAGGAACTCACATTTGTCAGGTTGTATTTTGAGGTTTGCTTTTCGAAGACGTTTAAAAACTTCGCGTAAGCGTGTGATGTGGTCATGGATTGTGGGTGAATACACAATGATGTCGTCCATATAGACGAGACAACGTTCATTGAGAATGCCTAGAAGGATGTTGTCCATTACTCTCTGGAAAGTGGACGGGGCGTTTTTAAGACCAAAGGGCATTCTTATAAATTCGTAGTGTCCGTTCTCGACAGAGAAAGCAGTTTTTGGAATATCTTTAGGGTCTATCTCGATCTGGTGAAATCCTGAAGCCAGATCCAGGGTTGTAAAATACTGGCACTTGCCTAGCTGATCCAAAAGATCGGAAATATTGGGAAGCGGGTACTTATCATCTACTGTGGATTCATTCAATTTACGATAATATATGACTACTCTCCATTTTTGTTTGCCTGAGGAATCAAGTTTCTTGGGACGACCCAAACTGGAGATGACCAAGGTGAAATAGAGGGTTTTATGATTCCTTGTTCTAACATTTTATTAACCTGAGTTTTTACCTCTTCTTTGTGAATATGGGGATACCTGTATGATTTGGTGAAAACAGGCTTTGCACCATTGGTGTCAATTTGGTGTTTAATTTCATTGGTAAAGGTAAGATTGTCACCTTCGAGGTAAAATATGTCCTCAAAATCTACGCAAAGATTGGTAATTATTTCTTTTTCTTCTTCGTTAAGATGCTCTAAACGAAGTTGGGACTTAATGTTGGGAATGCGGTTAGGAGATACCTGTTTATCAGATAAATTGTAATTGAGTAGCGAATGAGAAGAAAAAGGTTCGATTTCGATATTTGAAAAATTAATGGTTTTTGGGATGGCGTTTGCATTAACCACAGAAGTTAGAAATTCGCCTTTTTCATTGACATGGACAATTGCGTTTGGAATGTGAACTTTTTCGATTTCTTGCCTAGATAGGATAGCATCGGTGTTGACCAAATCACAACGTAATTTAAAAATTTGTTCGGTCCTACCTTCAATCTTAATTTCGTTAGAATTGTTTACGTTAGTTATTTTATTATTTTGTTCGAGGTTTTCTTCTGCCTTAAACAGTGGTAAAGTTTTAAAATTTGTAACAAGTTGTTTATTTTTTAAGTCGATGGTGCATTCATAGTGTTCTAAAAAGTCGAGTCCTAGAATACCATCGAAATCAATATCTAAATCGTATATGTAAACTTTATGTGGATTTCCGGCTTGAAAAGGAACTAGGGTTGATTCGGTGATAAGAAGTTTTTGGTCTGTGATGCCTTGAATCGTAACGTTTTCGGGAAAACGTTGGGAAAATTGTTTTACTGTGTTTTCTTTAAATATCGTAATTCCTGCTCCGGAATCTATAAGTAGTTTAAAAGTGTTAGATGCGTCTTTTATGTAATATAAATTTTTCGGGTTAACAGCAAGAAGGGGATTTAAAGAAAATGTTGTTCTGGGAAATTCAATGACGGGTTCATGTCGTCCAAATTCAGGGTTTGTATTTGATTTTGGATTTCCGTCACGGCATTGGTATTTGAAATTGTTCGAATAGGAGGATGGTTTTGATTCGATTCAGATTATCTCTGTTTCGCATTTCATGCAAAATTTCAAGTATATTGGAAAAGTGGATTTTTGGTACTGAATTTTTTAACATTTCATTGAGCGGCTATTTTATTCCGCCATTGAGGCTTCACACCAAAATTATATTAGTCCAGCGATGTCAAACATGCGGCCCGCAGGCCGCATGTGGCCCAGTCAGCATTTTTCTGCGGCCCAAATCAATTTTGAAAACAGCCAGATAATACGGCCCTCGAACAAGTTGAAAACCGTTTTTGAAAACGCGCGCCGCTGCAACAACGATTGGTATAATAAAATGTACAATTGTACATAGTGCCATCTATGTTTAGGAGGATGAACTACACATACTCAACCTAAAACCTAAAGCTAAAGGTTATCTGGGTTGTTCCATGGAATTCTATCGCGCAAGAACACAGATGACGCTATCTGAACATTCTGGAAAGAACTCGAGAAATCACAATCCGTATATAAGCCGTGTTCGATTGAGTTCAGTCGTTCAGTGTTTAGTCAGTTATGAGTCAGTTGCGATAGAGTTTCGAGTTGAATTGCGCACTTATTGTTACAACACTTAACAGTACTTATTATAATTTATTTGGGATACAGTTTTTAACATGTCTCTTTCAAAACCAAGTGGAAGTAAGAGGAAACTTGTAGATGAGCATCATATCTTTCAAAAAAAAAGTGGGAATTAGAGTTTTTTTGCTGTGAAGTGAAAGAACAAATTTATTGTTTGATTTGTAATAGTACAGTCGGTGTCCCAAAATTATATAATATAAAACGTCACTATGATATTCATAAAACTATGTTTGACAAGTATACAGGCATGGTCAGAAACGAAAAGTTAAATAAGTTAAAATCACGGTTGAAAGATCAGCAGCTTATGTTTACACGTCCAAAGCAAGAAAATGAATCTGTCCTTCAAGCGAGCTACGTACTTTCGGAGTTGATCGCGAAACAGTCAAAGCCATTTGTTGAAGGTGAATTTATAAAAGAGTGCCTTGTAAAGGCCACGAAAATTGTAAGTCACGGGAGCGTGAAGGCATTTCAAAATATATCCTTGTCCCGGAATACTGTCGCTGAAAGAGTTACTGAGTTGGCTGCCAATATAAGTGATCAGATAAAAACAAAAAATCAGACTCTCTAAGTACGGATGTGTGTGGTGTGGCGCAACTCGCTGTTTTTCTTCGTGCGGATGAAGAATTACTGGAATTAGTATCATTGCATGATACAACAACTGGGACGGATATTTTCAATGCTGTTTATGGACTTCTGCAAAAGTACAATTTAGTTTGTCAAAACTGTTGTCCTTCAATGACTGGAGTAAAAAAATGGCTTCGTTAAAATATTACAGACAAAGATCAGAGAAACGGGCAGTGACAAACCAGATTTTCATCACATTCATTGTATAATCCACCAACAAGTTTTAAGCTCAAAAGTGATCAAGTTGGAAAGTGTTTTAAAGTCAGTGAAAAAAATTATAAACTTCATAAAGTTACGAGGCCTTAATCAGCCACAGTTTTCTGCATTTTTACGTGATTTAGAAAGTGAGTACACTAGTTTACTATATTATGCAGAGGTGCGATGGCTTTCGTGTTCTATGGTACTCGACGGGTTTTGGAAACTCAAAGAAGAAATGTGCGTTTCCATGGAAACAAAAGGAGAAGATGTCAACTTATTATGCGATGTACCTTTTTTACAAGATCTTTCATTTATGGTAGATATCACAAAACACTTGTCGGACTTAAATACGAAATTACCAGGACCACGTCAAGTTATTACAGATATGCATGATCATGTGAAAGCTTTCAAGTGTAAGATGATGTTGTGGGAAAAACAGTTAGCAGAAGATAATCTGTCAATTTTCTGACTTGTAAGGCATATCAGGAAAGCACAAGTGTCCCAATATCATATAAAATATATTCAGAGAAAATGAGAAGCCTCCTGGCAGAATTTGAAAAGCGTTTTCAGGATTTTAAGACCCAAGAAAAAAAATTTTCTCTATTTACTAGTCTTTTCACTATCGATATTGATAAAATTCCCCCTCACTTGCAAATAGAAGTAATTGAGATTCAGTGTCAGACCAATTTAAAACAAAAATTTGATAGTGCTGGTACTTTCGAATTTTATAAGTACTTGCCTGCTCAATATCAAGAAATGAGAAAATTTGCCTGTAAAATCCTGTCAATGTTTGGAAGTACCTATAAATATGAACAACTATTTTCTTTGATGGAAGGAAACAAATCTCTTGCAAGATCGCGATTGACGGACGCATACTTGGACGCAGTTTTAAAAGTTATTTCAGCCGATAAATTCGCGCCACAAATAGACAACTTAATTAAAGACAAAATATGTCAAATATCTGGCAAAAAGATTTAATGTTTGTAGTTGTTTGTAATGTCCTTTTTATTGGAAATTTATTAAACAGATTTGTCCTATAATAGTACTTTTTCTCAAGATTTTCAGTAGTTTGTCTTGTTTAAGATAAGGTTTTGCGACCCACCTAGTCGATGGTCTTCATGCCTTTGGCCCACCAGTGACTTTGAGTTTGACATGGCTGGTTTAGTCCTAATCACACTTGATTTGTGTGCAAAATTTGAGGTCCATTCGTCCATTCCTTAATAATAAATTATTTAACATTTTACCATGCGATCCCCTGGATTTTTAAGCAAAATATGGAGTTTTTGAGATTATAGGGACAATAATATGCAAAATCTGCATAAAGCTTGGAGGATGTTTTGTTAGGATTAGAATGCTTCCCTCGTAAGAGGGAAATAATATAAAAATTAAAGCAAATATGTTGTTTTTAGTCATAATGGAGTTACAGTACAGCGAACACTATACTTCCGTCTGTATTGTTCAGCATTGTGAGAAAAAAAACATAATAAAACATGAAGTTGAAATTTCCAATATGCATATTCTAATCTTAAACTCTTCTGTAATATAGAAAACAAACCTTTTTAAATTAGACAAGAATCTATATAGTTTAGTATAAGAGAAACAATGCTAACATTAGTTTTCTTAATTATATATTAGGTTTTCTTAATTATATATTTCAATAATAAAATAAAATAATACACTAGTTTCGGCAAAAAATTTAACACATTTTAAGGGTAATTATTGGAATTTATTCAGGCAATGATGGAAGAGTAAGTAGTGAGTGACCTACTTGATTTTCGATTTAAATTAATATTCGAGAAATTTTTATTAAAAGTACTCTTACAGAAAGTTTTGATCTGTTTTTGAAATCGACCTTCTAAATTATTAGCTGAGATATTTGCAATCTTTTCCGCTTAAATTTTTTGTCATTATGCTTTAGATTCCCAAGATGTATAATTACTAATTGACAATATTCAGTATAGTATAAAATTCAGTACAGCACTAATACCTACCATTTATCAACAATTTCAATATTTTTCTGGAGTTTCAACGTTGTAAAAAAAATTAATGTGAATCACAATTTAACCATTTTTGTACTTAAAATATATATTTCTCCTAATCTATTTTTAATTTAATGTAAAACAACTTCGTACGGAAATAATATCTCTATTTTTAAAAAACCATTGCAAATGCGATATACATTTATTTTTTAATTTCCCCCCAAGAGGTATTGTAACCGGAAAAAGGTCACTATCCGTAATGTTTGCAGATCTTTGCGTATTAATTACATGGGCTCCCGCAGAATCATTTCCAGGGGGAGCAACAATGTTCTGCTAAAAAACAACTGATGAAATGAAAAATCCACTGTTTACCATAATATATATGTAATATACAGTATTTGCATTCTCCCGGTGGGGGAGGCAAGCGTCCCTCTGGGCACCTATGATTAGATAGATCCCGAAACATATGTTTTCCCATTTCCTTCGGTCTGTCTGTGCGCGGCATAGCCCAAAAACTACTTATCCGAATGACCTCTAATTTTCCTTAAAAATCAAGAATATGTGGGGATGGAATAATAGCACAAAAATCAAGTTTGATGTAGAATAAACTGGTAAAATTTTGGTTCGCAGATATATGTACTTATTTAGTTATCTTGAAATTTTGCATAAAAATCAAATGTAAAACAGGGATAAACTGGTAAAATTTTAGTAGGATACCTATATGGCAAAATAATGTCAATCTAATAAAATATTTAAAAATTGGGAAAAACTTGTTTACTGGATTAAAATCTTCTTTTTATACTAGAAAATAAGGAATGATATGTGTTTTTGCCAACCAGATAAAGTTAAAAAAATAAATTATAATAATAATAATAGTGATATAAAGATAAATTAAAAACAAATAAACACGTAGAATACTCAAAGTCAGAAGAAGTGGTCTTATTTGAATAGGTATAGTTAGCATATGAATGAGGATTTTATACATATGAACTTAAAACAAAACAATTTTAATAAAATAAATTTGTGGAGATCAAAAATTTATATTCGTTACAGTTTGTGGCATATTGTAAATGAAATAGATCTATAAAATTGTCATAAATTCTTATTTACTCATGTGCAATAACAAGCACAAGGGTACGGTGATGTTTGGCTCAACGAACAAAACATAACAATATAAGAAAAATGGTAAAAAGTATATACAGAATAATTCTCAAGAAACAAAGAATGAAAAATCGGTAGATTGGTTTTTTCCCAAAACTTCCCTCTTAATGAATTCCACCACACAAATATAACACAGATTATATATTTGTATAGTAATCTGGTAATAACTTTATTGGTTTAAATTATAAATATTGTAATACATTGAACATTTCTTAACAAAACAAAAGTTTTATTATCAAATGAGTTTCGGGTAAAAATTTATGTAAAACTCTTTTAACTAAACTTTCCTCGCACTGAAAGTTTTCCTTTGTTAAGAAAATTAAATTATATTAAAGTTTATATTTTATGCATAAAGTTATTCCCAAACACAATGTAATAACATAAAGGCTATGAAAATAGTGTATACACTGTGTCTCACTTTTCATGGCTTCCAAATTATTACTTCGATATATGACTAAAACTAAGTTGGAAGGAATATATTTACCACCAATTCGTTGACGTTCGTCACTATGACAGAAATAATGATCGATTTTTGAAAAAAACATATTAGGCAAAAATTTACATGAAAACCGATTTCATATTCTTATTTGGCAAACCTGAAAAAAACTTAGAGCACCTAGTTTAAATCTTTCGTCTTACACAGTGTGGAAAGTAATATTCCCTACAAATCGGATTTTTTGTTATTATTGAATTCATAGAAAATGTTATTCTTGATAAAAGATTGCTTGTTTGGTGTTTAAAACTACTTTTTTAAGTAGAAAATTCAAGTATAGTAGGTTTTCAAAAAACTAAAATATATAATCTTCAATTTCCAAAATTTCCAAAAATTAATGTTTTATGACGGGGAATTAATAGATATAGCAACTTTACTTGACTTTCATTTTTGTATTTTTTGTGGCCTATGAGTTCCCCGTCGCAGATTTTCAATTTTGTAAATTTTAAAATTCGAACCCACATTTTTTTATTTTCTGGATGCCTTGTATTTCTTTGCTTTACGTTTGATACATTAAAAGTAGTTTATAAACATCAAACAGGTAAACTTTTAACGGGGGTAATATCCCTAATATATCTTTATATACTGTATGTTAGTGATAGGAAGGAAATAATCAAGGAAACATTTTTCTAAGAAATGAAATTAAAAAAAATAACAAGTAAAAAAAGTACAAGATAAAAATGTTAAACTAGGTGTTTTGGAGGTTTTTGGGCTGCTAAAGAAAAATATGAAATTGTTTCCATCTTTTTTAGCAGTATAGTATTCTTATGGTCTTTGAAGTGGTAGATTGTTCAAATAAAACATTCCTTTATTCCGAAAATGCCGACATTTCGATCTTTGTTGGGTCTTTATCAAAGCTATTTCAACGAAAAAGGAGAATCTATCATGCATGTTGAAAGTTTACACCTTCGCAATTATAGCAAAACACATAAAACGATTAAGTTAACAGGGGCGAGCGGTCCATCTACGCAAAGAAAGCATTGTTCCCCCTAAACTCGAATTAAAAAAAATTAAAAACTCAATTAAAAAAATTAATTCAAATATTACAATAGTTCATTAAAAAACAACCCGTAATACGACTCTGACTGTACAATACAACCATTAAAAGCAGAAGCAGCATTTCAAGTTAAATATCACTATGCACAAGAAAATATCATATTACTTTGTCTGCGTCGTGCGAATGAGAATGCACACAGTGAATGCGTCTCCTCCTTTTCTTCCTTACACACGAACTGACTAATCTACGCGACACCAGCGGAAGCAAAATTTCTGTTTGCTTGTTACTTCATATACAAAACTTACGATGTCGCACGAAAGAGTAAAGAGGTTAGGTTGCGAGCGATTTGTCTCTGAATCAGCAATATTAAAATTAAATACAAGGCGTGTTGGAGCAATTTCGACGTTGGATTTGACAAATATGTGTGAAGCAGGCGAGGGGGATTTGACGGTAAATAATCTTGCGCCCACGGCCTGTTGGACTGTACACTGGCCAGGCCGAAAAAATTTATTTTTGATTTTCCGCTGCGGCTAGTTGCTAAAAGTTGTGACGTGTATTCAAAAGATCTGATGCAAAATTTGGACCGGATTAAAAATTATTTAGCCGGGCCCCTGGGCTCCCAAAAAAAATTTTTATATGAAAAAATCAGTCAGGGCTAGTAAAAAATAGTTTGTTAACATTCTAATTAGTCTCCAAAAAATGTTCGTCCATATATCTGTATGTTAGACTGGGCCCCTTTTAAAACTGAATTTTAGTGCAATTGGTGCGTGCGGTCGCTAAAACTGTAAGTTCTAACAAGTCAAAACAAACACTTCAAAGCGTCTGTAGCGAGTTATTATACGATACGTGGTCAGTATCAGTTCGTGATTATCACTGCAAGCGATTATTCGTACTTTTTTCGTAAGGTTCGTGTTTTGTGGAATTTTTAGAATATTTTTGGATTTTATTTACTTGATCGGTACCTATTTAAAAACAATGTCGCAGAAAACACGTGTAGTTCGTGCAGACTTTTCTATGTACATTTTTGGAAGTGCAAATTACATTTTACCAGAACACACCCGCGTTTTGCCAACGTACGAAGACGTGATACGGTGTTTTTAAAATGTTCGCTTAAAACTAAAGGGTAATGGAAGCAAGGAACCAGTGTCAAGAGATGTTGCTAATATTGTCGCGAAAAAAATAGAAGCTGTTTGGAAAAAAAGCTTCTCTGCCTACTATTGCGCACAAAAGAGTAGTAGATAGGATACTAGGATATAACAAAAAATATCAAAAGATCATTAAATCTTTAAAAGGCAGAAAGACTACTTTTCTTACAGAAAAACTGCAAAATTTTAAAAATGAAGCCAATCGGTTGTTTGACATTTGTTTCTGTAAATGTCAAAATACACGATTGTGCAAGTGTGAAAAAATAAGAAAATACCGGATTTAGAATGGACGTTTATAGAAGACAAGAGAAATTTGAGAAAAATGGCAATTGGTAATACTGACAGGCAAGTTACAAAATATTAGCAAAAAGAAATGACAGAAAATTGTATGAGCCCCAAAGGCTGGTAATTCAACTGCATCTTTAGAAGAATCTGTAGCTGGCCCAAGTGGTTTTTGTCATGTTATAAATCTACCGTCGGCGTCTGCGGAAACTACAACATCAAACACAAATAATGGTGAAAATAGTGAAGGTTCATCAGAAGAAAGCTCAAATGATAAACAATTTATGTGGTCTTATTTCCTTGCCAAGCGAACGACAGAAAATCCAATCAAGAGCAAAAAAAGACTTAAACTTACTCAGACCGCTAAAGTTGCCGATTTGACAGGTGTGTCTAATAGAACAGCTGCAAAAATTTCAAATGTCGTTTTAGAAGATGTTAATTTGATTTCCAAAGGTAATTTCAGCCTAGTTATCGACAAAAATAAGATTCGAAGGGCTGTTAAGAAAAATAGGCGTCAACTTCAAGATGAGATCATAAATTCCGATCAGTTAATTAAAGGTCTTTATTTTGACAGAAGGAAGGATCAAACTATGGTCATCAAGAATGCGCGGCGAATCATAAAAACTGAAGAACATATAACATTAATTAAAGAACCTGGAGTTCCTATTCAGGGCATGTAACCCTTAACCAATCCCGCGCCGTAGATATTGCCGAAGGAATAATAGGCTACATGCAAATCCGTAATGTTGATTTAAGCCAATTATTTGTTATTGGATGTGACGGTACAAATGTTAATACTAGCTGGAAAGGTGGAGTAATCAGACTCATAGAAACGCCAGCAAATAGATCATTACAATGGAGTGTATGCCTCGCTAACGAGCTTCCATTGCGACATTTGCTGCAAAAGCTAAATGGCCACACAAAAGGTCCTTATTCATATGCCTGGCCGATTGGATCCGTTCTACCCAACTGCGAAAAAATGCCTCTCGTTAAGTCTAAACCCATACAAACTGTTCTCCCTCTTGCAAATGAAAACGATCTGAGTACAGATCAGCAGTACTTGTATAGATTATCTAAAGCAATTGGAGAAGGAGTATGTTCTCAAAATTTAGCCGAGAAAAGTCCAGGAAAAATGGGACACTCCCGTTGGTTAACTACAACCAACTGCATTCTTAGGGTATACGTGGCTACAATTGATCCTTCCGAGAGTTTAATTATACTAACTGAATTTGTTTTAAAAGTATACTCGCGTATGTGGTTTGAAATAAAAACACAGCCAAAATTAGAAAATTGGAATATGGTGCCAGATATCTATGGACATTAATCCACGTCTCCAGGGACCTGCCGAATAATATAACATAAATTATCAATAAAGTGATCCGAGAAAATGCTTATTTTGGGCATCCGGAAAACCTTCTTATATCTATGTTAACAGATACATGTCGACATATTGGAGAAATTGCTGTCAAAAGAATCTTAAAAGCCAGGACAACCGACTTGATCGCATTTTTAAAGTACCCAAAGTAAATTTCGAGGCAGAAGATTATATAGATCTTATAGACTGGATGTATTGTACTGTAACAGAACCTCCCCTAACACAGCATTTATCTGTCGAAGAATTATGGGATATGGTAAAGCAAGTTCCGAATTTTATTTGTCACACACAAGCGGTTGAGAGAGGAGTTAAAATTGTTACTGAGGTGTCAACGAAAGTATGTGGTGAAGAGTCCAGAGATGGATACATCCGAGCTAAACTTGATGCTAGAAAAGATTTGCCAATATTCGAAAGTAAATATCAATATTATGCTTCAAGAAGTGAGTAAGTAAAAGTTTTAAGCAAAGGTGGGAGGGCGGGTGGAACTCAACGTGCAGCTACCTCCTCGTGGTGAGTTCTGGGTTGAATGAATATTTAGATTGTAAACAATATATTTCAGTCAAATGCTAAATTGCCTTAGTTCAACTTGATTAACTGGTTTTTGTGTCAAATATTGATTCAAGCTAAGAGCTGCACATACATTTTTCATCCATTATTGACGTTTAGTCGACGGGGGCTCGGCCTAGAGAGAGAGCCTACCCCAAAAATGTAAAAGAAAAAAATTTTTTTGAGGTCCCAGGGGCCCGGTCAAAAATTATTTAATCCGGACCAAATTTGGTATGGAGTATTGGGGACCCCATACACAATTTTATTCACTAGCCCGCTTTAAATTTGGTAAAAAAATTTTTTTTTGTCCTCTTTCGGCCCGGCCTACGTACAGTTGTGTAATTGTGTGGAGTGTTTTTCATCAAATAAAGGGATTTCTTCCCAAAGTTTTTGTTGAAAGACAATATAGTAAATACGAGCAGGCCAAGGCCCAAAATGAAACATCCTGCAACAAAAATAAAAACTTGCAGGCGATATTTTGGTGCCGATAAATATTATTAGCAGTATATATGGCTGACAGGTTGTGAGATAAGAAATAAAATATTTTGTTGCTTTGTTTGCTTTTTGTTAATGAACATGGGATGTGGAATTACAACGGATTTGGCGATTTAAATAATTTACATAAAGTAGTAAAACGACACATTAGCTCTAAGAATCACTAGCAAGCTGTTATCAAAGAAAAAGCTTTTAGAAATACACGAATCGAACACGCTTTAGATAAACAGTTACAAGTTAGTCATCAACATGATGAATTAGTTAATAAAAATAAAGATGTGCTAAAAAGGCTTATTGATGTTGTGTGTTTTTTTGCTCTTCACGAACTTGGGTTTCAAGGTCACGATGAATTAACGTATTCCGCAAATAGAGGCAATTATCTAGACCTTGTTTCTCTAGTGTCTAAATATAATCCTTGTTTAAAAGCTCATTTGGAACGGGGCAGTGTGTTTCAAGGTACTTCAAAACGATTTAATTTCTGCAATTTCGACTGCTATTAAGACATTAAGCAAACGCGTTTTATTGCTATTATTTTGGACGAAACGACTGATGTTACCAATTTTAGTCAACTTTCTGCTGTTGTGCGGGGTTGTAAAGACGGAAACCTACAGGAAAGATATTTATCTTTTGTTAAAGTGACAGAAAATAAACGGCTAACACACTGTTTTAAATTGTATGTGAACTTATTAAAAATATTAATGCCTATAAAATTGGTTGCTCCAAGTTATGACAATGCTGCTGTGATGGCTGGACATTTAGGCGGTCTTCAAGTGAAAGTGTGAGAAACCTATCCGTGTGCGATTTTTAAACACTGTTGTGCACACAAATTAGACTTAGTTTTGTCTCAATCAGTGACGAAGATAAAATAATGTATAGTGTTTTTTGCAACTTTGAGTGGAATCGCTGCTTTTTTTCCAAATCTACCAAACGCACACAAGCATTGGATACAATTGTAAAGCGAAGACTACCGAAAGTTGCTGCTACGCGCTGGAATTACAATGGCAGGCTAGTATGCTAGTATTAACAATTTTTGAACATGGCGAGTCTTTAATTGAATTATTTGAAAGTATATTGGAGAATAGCGATAAGTGGGATACAGAAACTTTAAATAGTTCTAGAGGATTTTTAGATTGTTAAAAAACGAAAACTGTTTCCTTTTTGTTTTTTCAGAAATATTTCCATTTTTAGATAACTTGTTTAATTTATTACAATGTAAAAAACTAGCGATATCGGATTCTGTGTAAAGAAAAATTTCATTTTAAAAATATAATAAACAAAAAAAGAGGTGACTTTGATAATTCTTGGGAAAATACTAATAGTATCGGTTTTATCGATTTGGACCACCAGATAACGCATGCGCACGGATAATGTTGGAGATATTAAAAGGTTTTATCGGCGACTTTTTTTCCAAATTTTAGATTAAATTTATAAAGAAGTAAACAAGAGTGTGTAATTTTAACTCGTTTAAGGGAAAACATTTTCCGGAAACCTAGTTAAAATATTTGATGCGTCATTATGGGCAGTACTTTGATTTAGTTTTGTTATGATGAGAACTAACACCTATATATATGAGACTGAAGACATCGAAAAAAAAACTGCGAGTAAGTTATTGGCTTTTTTGAAAGAAACAAACACATATTTGGAGGTAGTTATGTGACATGTTGACGATTCCAGTTACTAGTGCCCTGGTAAAACGTTGCTTTTCTGCGCTTAAACGAATAAAGACTTATTGCTTATTTTCGACAGGACAAGATCGTCTTTCGGATGTATCCTCGGTAGAGATTAAAACAATCTTGTATAGGCTCTTGTCGCAGTATCCATTTCTACGACGAAACTATAGGCGAGTTTGCAAAAAAAGAGGAAGAACAAAACTACAAGAAACTTACAATAGGTAAGTTTTAAGAAAATTGGTTCCTTTGTCCCAAATTTCACTGCATGCCCCTGTAATTTACATCTCGAAACAAAGACATAGAGCAATACGTAAATTGGAACGGGCGCA